>JALIGU010000003.1:1205000-1805000 GCA_023053565.1 Aquilegia eximia
TGGAGGCAGGGACAGTAATAATGCAGTTAGAATGTCGTTACTAGCAGGATGCATCCCACTGCAACTACTTGGATCTGACCCACAGCAACTCGATTTTATTTGAGAGAAAGGAACTAGCATATCAACTCCTTGCTCACTCCCACAAGTCACCACTGTCCCAGACACCATCGTAACAGGCGTATCACCATTAGCCTTCAAGCTTTTCACACATGTTTCCCTACAGCAAAACCCATACGAGGAGCCAGGATTCCCAGTCAAAATCCCTGCTCCTTGGCAGCAAACACGTGCTGCGATTTCAGGCAAAGTATCTTTATCACCCAAAGATGACATACTTCTGCAACATGAATTTGCAGAGGACATCCATTCTTTCACATGTTTAAATAATCCAGTTTCACGAACTTGTTTCAATACCTCTTCCTAAAATGCAGAAAAAAATAATAATGGTAAATTCGTAAGCAACAAGGTAATGGTCTCGGACAGAAACTGTGTAAATAACAATGATAACTTAAGGTTCATCAAACAGTATAAAGGGAGAAGCTGTAAAATACCTTCACAGAAAGTCTTCCTCTCTCCTCTTTGGTCAAAGCCCCATCTTCTTGTCGCCGAACTTCTGCAACCCACTTAATGAACTCAGTGAAATTTGTTGGTAGTGATGTGAATACAACAGAAAGAACTTTCTCAGCATCATTTACATCTTCAGACTTCAAAAGAGATGGAACATCATCCATTAAATACTTTGCTGTGCTGATCCAGCTCTCATGCTTACAGCTCTGCCAAAGTGCAAGAGTTACGGAAAGATTCAGATACCTTCAAATATTAAACCATAAATCCTCTTGCACAAAAATAAATCTTAGCTAATAAGAAGGATACTTGTGTCTTTGAGTAGACCCATGTGTTTCAAATGATGGCAAAGTAATTCATCCACAAACCCTCAAAGTTTTACTGGACAGTATTGTCTAAGAGAAGCAACAGGGTAACCTGCACCTCGAGTATTGCCCTTTAAGCACAGCCATCTATTAAAACACATGCATTCGGATGCTCAATTTTGAATACAAGTAATTAAGGATGAAAGTGCGTAGCCAACTAGATTCATACCAAGGTATACAGTAGGGATGGTGCATTCTGAAGCCTCGAGATAAGCATAAACCTGGATAATAAAAATTCTTAGCAATGAGAAAAGCATATATAATTATTCACATTATTGAGAATGGTGAAAAGATCGTCACCACGTGCTAAAAACATTAAACAAATCTGAGATATTGATTAACTTTCTATTATTCTACCATGTTATGGGTATGACACTATATAAAAGTAGAGTATATGAGGATATCCATCTCACAGAATTGGATTCAATTTGTTAGGGCCCTAGGGGTAAATTTGTGATTCAAAAAATTCTGACAAATTAAAGCATTAAAGCAACAAATCATACCCTCTATGATGACCTGTGGATTCATCGACAGTCCCCATTGCTTCCCAAAGAAGTGTAAGTGGGACCCAGTGGGGGGGATACTTGAAGCGGGCAACATCCAGAATCAGAGCCATATCCATTTCAGCGTGATATCCACCAATTGGAGAAAAATGGCCACTTCCTGTCTGCACCAAATGTTAGTTTCCTCCAATTACCCTAGGTTATAATTCACTATGTAGGAAAGGGAACAAAATAAAAAGATAAAAATACGCAATAGTCCAAATGTTAAAAGGATGCAGATACTGGTGCAGACACAAAACCAGAAGATAGACATACAAAGTCCCTTTCCAAGTCTAATCAACATCTTAATAGAAACCACAAAATTTGTCATGTATTATACGTGGAAGGCGAAGCAATTGAGGAAATGGGCAATATAGTTAGGGGTGTTATGTGAGCTGAGCAGCTCGAGCTCGGCTCGAAAAAAGCTCGGCTCGGGCTCGCTCATCTTGTAAAACGAGCCGAGCTTGAACAGATTTAAGGCTCGTCTCGAGCTCGAGCCGAGCCCGAGCTTTATTCGAGCCGAGCCGAGTAGCTCGAGTTAAATAATTTAAATTACCAGCCTACCCCCACTAATATATCTTATTCCTATCCTACCCCAGTATATATAAACATAACATAAGCTTCTCCTTCTTCTCATCTTCTGGTTCTGGAAACCTAGCCGCCCCCGCCCGTCTCCTTTCCACATAACTGGTTTCTTTGCAGGCGCTGGCAGCACTCCTTTGCATTATGCTACTTGTGGGGGAAATCTGAACAGAACGAGAACGAGAACGAGAGAGAGAGATAGATATGAAGAAGCTATTCGATTCCCACTGTCACCTTCAAGACCCAAGAATCTATAACGTAGCTCCCCAACTCATTCGAACTGCTCTTGATTCTGGTGTTCTTCACTTTGCTGTCAATGGTGTTTCTGAGATACTCTCTCTTCTCTCTCTCTCTCCTCTCTCTCTCTCTGTTTTGAATTTATAAATTTTGCAATTTGTTTGCAGAAAGATTGGAATTTAGTAAAGAAAATAGGTGAGGAGTCTCCATCTTGTATAATTCCTTGCTTTGGTCTTCACCCTTGGTAATAAAGTTTCGATTTTTCTTCAAAAATACTCATAATTTATAGCTATATTAGACCGACTGAATTGGAATTGCATATGCTAATACAGGTATGTTGCTGAGAGAACACCAAACTGGTTGAATACTTTGAAAGATTTGTTTGATTCCACTCCTTCAGCCACCATTGGCGAGAGCTCGGCTCGAGCTAAACGAGCTTGGAGGGCTCGAGCTCGGCTCGAGCTAAACGAGCCTAACGAGCTCGAGCTCGAGCTCGAGCTTGATAAATAGCTCGCGAGCCGAGTTTGAACATAAAACAAAGCTCGATTCATAAATTGGGCTCGGCTCGGGCTCGACTCGTATTAAAACGAGCCGAGTATGAACATTCAAAGCTCGGCTCGCTCGGCTCGAATAACACCCCTAAATATAGTGTCACGAATAAAGCCTACTGAATATAATTGAGATGATGTATGAAAGCAAACATCATATCCAACCCAGTAAATCGAGCAGAATATTGAATAAGATCATTATACCTGTTTAAAAGCTGCTCTATGGTATGAGGTGATCATGTGACAATCATCAGAAGATGTGCATGCCTTGACGTATCTCCGAAAATCATCAATGGTGCTTTGATTGAAACGGAAAGCTTCAACATTAGCGCCAGCACAGTGGGCCAAACAAGCAACTTTTCCAAATGTGATCCCTTCATTCTTGACCTTTTCCAAAGGTTCACAACAGTCTAACATAGATTCATCAAACCATCTCCAAGGTCCTGGAAGACAGCAGAACACTTAGAGACTACACACTACTACAAATAAAACACCACAAACTACCAACAGAATACAAAATTCTGAAACAAACCATATTACAGTTCCACAAAAACATTCCTTGATTCCAATCCCGCAGGGACACAACCAGGATTAGCATGCCATATTTTTAGAATCACAATATTAGAATCTCCCAGTGACTGACTTACTCAATTGAGTGACGAGAAACTCTCATCAATATCATTTCTGAATAGACATAAGTTACCTTTCCATTTTCTTCCGGGGTCAATTGCAAGGGCATTCAAGACCATGGAAAGGCTGGCCAATCCACAATATGCAGGTTCAGATTGTGTTTGGAAATTGGAAATTAACTTAAAGAATCCTTCCATGTTTCCATTTTGAAGGGCTTCATTAAAAAGCTTCTGCAAAAACCATAACAAATAGTTTTAAGAAATTCAAAGACATTATAAACAAATTCCGGCCTGCAAAGCAAAACCAAAATTTGACAGCTGACATTTTAAAATCAAGTTATATGCATCAATGTATGTATATGTATTCTAAAACAAATCATCACTATCACAAATGGGGTATATAAAAAAACCCTAAAATGCTAAACTGAATTCTAATTGACAATCAACATATATTGCATATACTACTTGAATCAATAAGTAATAATTAATAACAATAATTTCATGGGCAATTCGTTCTCATGTACATATCACTAATACAGCAAGGTTTTAACCACAAAGATATTCAGAAAATAATTTACCTTGCCCTCGGCAGAAGCGAAATCGATTGCTGGTGGAGATGGAAGAATTCGCCTATAAAGACCAGCCATAGCCATTTCTAATAAATCGATATCGATCACACTTACTTTTATTCGCTTGTCGTTGTTCTTATTATTCTTCTTGCTGTCGTCTTCTTGGTTTCTGATTTGAATTATATTAGATATAAGTCGGGTTTTAGGTTAAAAGTGATTATCATTACACCCGCCAAAGCGGTATGATTTTGCCTTTTAAAATGAAGGTTGACGCGCCCACATCACGTGCACTGCACGGGTTTCTTTAGTGACGTGGACTCATGGTGTGTGTCAAACATGGACTTCTCTAATCTCTATAGAGTCTATAGTGTAGGTAGCACAGGCCAATACAACGAGTTCTGTGGATTGCTATTTCTTTTCTTTTGCCATTTGGGACTTGACTTGTGTTGCAGAGCAATATCAGTGAGTGGTCACTGGTACGTAGATTGGACCTTATTAATATCAAAACGCAGAGGCAGAATCATAAATACTTTAGCTGAGTGTTTATATACTGTGGATTCACTAATTAAGTTATATATACTGATTTTATTAAATTTATTTTCATAGGTTATGTTGTACTTTTGAGTCTTTGACAGAGAACTGAATGAATTCTGGGGAAAAAAAATGACTTTAACTAATTGGGCTGCCATGCCTGGTGGTCATTGCAAAATTAGAGCCAATCTAGACTTCTTCAAAAACATTCATCATCATCCATAGTCAAGGGGGTGAGTACTGGGTAGCAGAATGCTTTGATCAACTTGCACCATGGTAGATGCCGGCTGAGCCCAGTTGGTAATACACTAATACCTTTGGGCGATGATACCGGAGGACTGGGGTTCGATCCCCAGGCAATGCATCTTTGAGTTTACTCCTCTCATTACAAAGTACAAACAGGCTTGCCAGTCTAAAAAAAAAAAAAAAAAAACTTGCACCATGAGACTAGGTTGCAGCGTTGCACACTTGCACACGTCCATTACCAATTTTAGAGAACAAAATGATTACTATAAATGAAGTTACTATCTTGAGGAGGATACCATTTGTAAAATGAATTCATGTCTATCACTAATCACTACCTCTTTTTAGCCATTGATCAAAACAAAGTTCGTCATCGCCCATCAATATATTGACTTCCCACCCTCCCAATCATACTTGTTTTCTGTAACTACTGTATATGAAAGAACAGGACCAAGCAGGCTGAAATTGTGGCGTGTGTTAGTATGTATGTTCAACCAGTGGGCTCATTTAAGTACTTAACACCAATATAGATTAGAAATAGACCCAAAGCAATTCAGATAACAGCACTAGACCCAAACCGCTACACTCTGTATTAGCAATCAACATAACTTTTATGTTTACTTTGCAGGTTTATCATACAGAACAGACTTTTTTTTGGCTGCAAGCTCTGCACTTTTGGGTAATTAAACACAAGACTGTGGCTCTGCTCTAGCTTGTTCCAGTTGCCTACTTCATAGCATTAAAGTTAACAAAAAAACTGGTGTCCAAGCGTTAGCATGTTTCACTTTCATATGGCAACTATGGCACTATAGTCGTCTTAGGATTTAGACGTTTGATTGAACATAACATATACTGCCGACAGGCTACAGTCTCTATATTTTTTAGAGTGCACAATAAGTAATTCCATTTTGAGACATTGGTTTAATGGTCATTACAAATGAAATAGGAGTGGATAGAGATTGTTCTTACTTGTTCCTAGCTACTTCAGGCTCAGGGATTGATACAAACATTTTGAATTAAGTTATGAAATTGAAATTTATTGCAGATGATCTTAAAAACCAAACCAATGATTGCTTTGGACTTGTTTCAAATTGGTTAAACCATTGCTCAAATGGTTGGGATCAAACTGTTTTGATTTGGTTTCTCTATTGGGCTTTTGACAATGAAGTGATTCATCATTCAAACATGATTGTCAGAGCTTATAACAAGAACCGTTTGGTGCGTTGTTGCACATTATTGGATTCAAATTAGTCATGATCTTCGAGTACGAGCAAATGATTCACCAAATAATACCGGAAACGATTTCCACAGTACACAAAATAGTGGGCCCACAAAGAACAACTAGCACTACTAAAAGCCCACTAATCGACGGAATAAGGTTAAGACATGCGCCTGCCACGTCTGCACTTCGGCGGCTCTCTACAGATTTCGGTCGGCTAAATTACTTTTCTTTCCTGCCACGTCAGATCACGTTTTCTAAACCACTTTAAAGCTCGAACACATTTGTTTTCAACATTGTCGAATTAGCTATGGCTTTTGTCCACAGTGGCAGAGTAGCTGTTCGAAGTTTAATTAATTGTGTTGGCTGGAAAAGTAAACCTGCTTTTCTGATCATTTGGTGTGGTCCCCAGAAAGAGGACGCTATATAGTCCAGTACAAAACAGATTTCTTCTGAACGCCGGTCTGATGCTTTTGTGAAAGGACGAAAATGACCTTGATATTTCAAGATAAAAAGTCTCTCCTGGTATTGTTTGTTTTTTTTATGAAAATAAGAACACGCCAATTTGACCATAATGTAAAACAGGAATGAACACTGTACTGAACAAAACTGGTTGTGCTGCGAAATAGAAACCATTCCTTTTGGGCAGTATGCAGAACCAAAATACTTATTAAAAGAACAAGTCCTTCAAGGCAAGGCAGCAGTTAATGTAAGACTGGGTCGTGGTCCCTTATATTTCTTTGCCTTGGAAATCACATGGTCGAGATGCATCTGATATTGCCTTCTGAGACGTTTTGTTGACCAAGTTGACCATCTAATAATAATTAAAAAAAATAGAAATACATTAAAATCATTATCTATAAATAAAATGCACTATAAAGTAAGATTGAAAATATTATGAAAAAATACATTAATCTATCCATGGCTCCCTCAATATCCACGAGACCACGACTAATTAATTATTTTACAGGACACAAATTGGACATGGCTTTCTAGGGTCATACCTATTAAATTTTTTATTTTTTACAAAATTATAAGAAAAATTGATTATTTTGGTGTTTTTTTTGTTACTTTCAACAAACTTGGAGCATGCTATATTATCTAGCCAGTCATTCATCTTTCATTTTCCCAACTTTTTCTTCACACTTTATAGTTTGTAGTACCTCCCAACTCCCAAGGTCATTTTAGGCATTCAGGTAAAAAACTCAAACGTCTTCATAGTTCTCCCTTTTGTTCTCTTGTTCTTTTAAAAGCTCAACTTCAACACTTCAACCTTTTCATCTTCTTCTCCTCTTCACTTCGAAAACCCTCTTCAAAGAAAAAGTTGCTCTAATGGCTTCTCTTTCTTCTATTTCCTCACCACTCTTCATCTTCTTCCTATTCATCTCTCTTTCTCACTCCGATTCCGACTCACCCATTCAAGACCCACAACTCAGTTCACTGGAACAAGAATCAGTTTACCAAGTTCTCGAATCAATAAACTCAACAATCAATTGGCGAATCAACTTTCCAGATGATATTTGCTACTCAAGTCCTCATGGTATCAACTGCGAATACTTCACAGATGAAAACGGTAACACTTCAGTTCATATTACTGAACTTAACATTGGGTATGTTTCTGAATCTTCTCCAAACCCAACTTGTTCTTCTACTGCAACTCTATCTCCTTCTCTCACTTCTCTACCTTACCTTCGAAAGCTTTTCTTCTACAAATGTTTTACTCAAACAAAGGTTTTTTTTCCTGAGTTTTTCTCTAACTTGAGTTCTACTTTAGAAGAACTCGTTTTCGTTGAAAACCCATCTCTGTTCGGCACATTGAATGGAAAAATCGATAATATGAAGAATCTTAAGAAGTTGGTTTTCTCTGGAACTAATGTTTCTGGTGAAATCCCTGATGGGGTTGGTGAGTTAGGTGAGATTGAACAGATTACTCTAACAAGAAATGAGTTTAGAGGAAAAATTCCAGTGAGTTTGGGAAAGTTGAAGAAACTTAAAGTTCTTGATTTAAGTTTTAATAAGTTTGAAGGAAATGTTCCAGATTCAATCGGAGAGATTCCAGAGCTTTTTCATCTTGATTTAAGTTCAAATCAGTTCAATGAAAGAATCCCAAAAAGCTTAGTGAAGTTACAGAGATTGGAGTTCTTAGATTTAAGTTACAATCGATTTGCAAACTATGGAATTCCTCTGTTTTTAGGAGAAATGCAAGGTTTAAAAGAGGTTTATCTGAGTGGTAACTCACTGGGTGGACCGATTCCAGAGATTTGGAAAAAGCTTGGTGGTATTTCGGGAATTGGATTATCAGGATTAGGATTGGTTGGTAAAATTCCATCTTCAATGGGGGTATATTTGAGAAATGTGAATTACATAAGTCTTGATAATAACAAGCTTGAAGGGAATGTTCCAGAAGAATTTGGTCTTTTGGAATCTGTATTGAATGAGTTGAATTTGGAGAACAATATGTTAAGTGGAAGATTACCATTTTCAGCCAACTTTTCAGCTAAAATTGGTAGAAAGCTTAAGTTAGCTGGAAACTCCAAGCTTTGCGTTGATGAAGAAGTATTAAGTTCTGATGACAAGGGGTATTTGAAAGTATGCAACAAACCAGCTAATCCCAATCCTGTCCTTTTCTCTGGGTGTTCTTCTTCTTCAGTATCACAGTACTCTTCTCTTTTTGTGATTTTAATAGGAACTTTTTGTTCCTTTTATCTTTTTGGCTTTTGATTTAGAGAGATAGAGAAGGATATAATAGTCAAATTGTGATACAGGTCAAGATGGCATGGAGCTTCCTACAATGTCCAACAACTAGTGCTTCATAAGCTCCAGGAGTATTGAGTGAGATACAGGAAGATTAGAATCCAGTTTTGGTGGCAAACTTGTTAATAGTTAGTTTCTTAAAAGCTAAAAGTAACATGATAGAAAACATGAAATTAGTGTGATCTGATGATTCTTTTGTTAGTTGTGCACAGCACAGTGTACTGTACTGTGTGGAATACTGGAATGTTCACTTTTCTTGTACAGAGGAGAGAGAGGGAGAAAGAAAATGGCTTTGCAATTGTGATTCTGCATAGTAATCTAGTATATCTCATCTGTTTTCCATAGCTTTCGGTTTGAACTTTGAAGTATTTTTACTTTAAGGCCCTGCTTGGTTTCACGCAAAATTTTGCATGAAATTTGGCCTAATTTAATATGTTTGAAACTCTTGATAATTGGGTTTATGAACAAATTTTATGCAAAAATTTGGTGCTATTTCAAAAGTGTAAAGATTTCACACATTTTTCTAATAAACTTAGTAGGGGACCATCTATGATTATCTCATACTTACCTAAAGTTTAGGTGGGGGACCAATATAGTTTAAGCTAGATTAGTTAGAGGATCATTTAAATCAAAGGATAAATATGGGAGGGACCACTCTAATCATAGATGGGTAAAGATTTGCCTTTTTTGCAGCCCAAACAAGCAGGGCCTAAGTTGTAAAACTGCAACATCACTAGGGGCCTGGGACTAAACATTTTCATCTTGGCTCAAGCTTTCCAGCATCTCAAACTTTCAATAGGCAAAATAAAAACTAATTTTCATTCACTTTACATTTCTATAGCCTATTTGTCCAACATAAACCATGTACTGTAGCCCAAGCTTTATTTGCATTTACACAATTTCAGTAATCAAAATTACCATTATGATTTCCATGGCTTTATATTCGTAAGGCATCAACTTACATTAGGGAAACACTTTTCCCGCTTTTATTCAATGCGTAATACATACAAGTTCATTCGCCTAAAGGCCCTATTACACTGTAAAAACTAAAAAGTATGAAACCTACACTCAATATTTCAGTATTGCTTTGGTTAATTATGCAATTTTTAGAATAAGTTAACGAAATCAATCCAAGTTTTTTATTTGTTTGGTTGGAGAAAAATATTTCGAATTAAGAACCCCTTTGATGAATTGCATCTCTACCCGATTCTGCGACAGTCCTGAATCTGGATGCTGCTGAATCTTTCTTATCTACTACTCAAACATATAATCGAAAATCATTTGTACATTCCATCCAAAAAAATAAATCATTTGTAGATACAAAACTTGAAAGTCTTTACCAAAAAGAAAGAGAAATGCTAGATTTCTCCAAAAAGAATATAAAACTACACAAGTAGTCCTTTAGTTGTGTACATACTGTATGCTAAATGACTGGATTGGGTTGGGCTTTACCTGTAAGTGTTTATAATTTGGGATGGGCTTAGATTGTCTAGAAACAATATTGGATCCAACCCAACCCCCACTACCCTTCATTAAGTGATACGTGTCCAACCTTTATAATGTAGGCATTGTTATAGGCAACAAACGGGTGTAGTCTAGTATTATTTTCTGGTTTTAGATCCAACGGCCAATCTAAAAGCTTAAAACAAATAAAACCCAAACGCAGATAAAACCCTAACCTTCTCTTCTTCTCTCGCAGTAAGCAAAACCCTAGCCTACTTTCTCTGAAACTCAGAAGCTTTCGAAAATGGTGAGTTCTCCACAACAACAACTCTTCTCAGCTAGATTTTCAATTTGTTTCGTTAAAATATGATTTGTTAATTGGATTTTGATTTCTGTAGCCTTTCAAGAGATATGTTGAGATCGGGCGAGTCGCACTTGTGAATTACGGGAAAGATTATGGAAAGCTTGTTGTGATTGTTGATGTTATCGATCAAAACAGAGTATGTGTTTTGTTGATTTAAATGTTTCATTTTGCTTCAAAACTGTATTTCATATGTCAATATATTATGAATACACATCTTTGCTGATAGTTGTTTTCGTTTTTGGGAATTTATTGTGCATTTTGGCGAGAAACTTAGGTTTATTAGAAGCATTGCAGTGTTAGAAACTACATTTATAAGATCTAAGTTAAAAACATGTGATTGTGAAACTCGATTGTTGATAAAGTGTTAAGCTTTGTTGTTAGTTACGTCTGATAGTTCAGAGTAGGGTTTGAATGCACGCAACATTGCGTTATGTTGACTCTTGTTTAATGGAGACAGCTAATCCATGTGTGCGTGAGTTATTTTGTTTAGATTTTCATGAACAAACTGAAACTATTGTTTATTTTTACATTGAAACTGAAATCCTTTTGTTAATATATTTATCAATTGCAACATTTACTTTGATGGCATTCAGTATGTCTAAATTAAACTTCAATAATATCTTCCATCATGTAACTGTAGATTTGTTAGGCTAAAAATCTATGTAGTTATTTTGTTATTATGTTCATCTCATATAGTTGTCATTTGCTTTTTTGATCTATTGGTCCACAAGTGTTCTTGTACAATTTATTTGATTGTCATGTCTGTAGGCCTTTCAGTTTTGAATCCTCTTTTTCTTCATGGCATATAAAGGCTTGATTGCTGATTGTTATATTGAAACTTCAAATCATTTGAAACATTTACTTTAGATTATATAGATGTCATTCAGTATGTCTAAATTAATCTTCAATACTATATTTCCAATCGTGTAAAACGCAGTTGTTTTGTAATTATGTTCATCTCCTATAGTTATCATTTCCCTTTTAATTTTTAGGTGCGCAAGTGTTCTTGTACAACTTGTTTGATTGTCATGTTGGTAGTTTTTGACAGTTGTGAAGCCTCTTTTTTTCATGACATATAATGAGTTGTAGTAAGCGGTTACTTTCTGGTTGTCATTCGGCATTTATCATGTTACTGAAGTAGTCATTATTATGAAATCATGAAGCTGCACACTAGTCTAGGAGTTTAATAGTCCATTATTACTTTGTGAAATGAAAAACTTTAAAACAATTGAACAGAATATCATTTTTAAATTTAATCATACCTTGATGGCTTGATATATATCTTTCAGTTATAATTTCCTGATGCATGCAGAGACCTCGATACTTTGTACTCATCTTATGACTTGCACATGTTATATGTAAGAATTGCTTAAGATTCAATTGCATTTCTAGGCTCTTGTAGATGCACCTGATATGGTGAGGAGCCAGATGAATTTCAAGAGGCTCTCACTCACAGATATCAAGATTGACATCAACAGGGTCCCAAAGAAGAAGTCTTTAATTGAGGCGATGGAGGCTGCAGGTGTGTAACAGTTCATTCATTACACGCACTACAATGAAATGTGGAGTTGTTGTTTGGTATTTTTAGCATAGGCTGCCATAAATAAGGTGTCACTTTTTGTGCAGATGTGAAGAACAAATGGGAAAACAGTTCGTGGGGAAGGAAGTTAATTGTCCAGAAGAGAAGAGCTAGCCTTAACGACTTTGATAGGTTCAAGCTCATGTTGGCAAGGATTAAGGTATGTATCTGGTCTGCTTGCTTACAGTTTATGGTGTAGATAAGTTTGTCTTTCTTATTTCGAGTTAAGTTGTGCTTCAGTATCCTTTCTTAATTGGATAATGAGTATTGAGTTGTAAATCTTTTCCATTGAAGCAAAACTTCTGAATTTTGACAATCAGAAGTATTTGTAGGGAATTTGAAAATTTTGAATTGTTGGTCATTTTGCAAAAAAGTTCAACTTCACCTCTAAAGTGTATTTAACTTACTTTATCTTTGGGTGATGTGGTTTCCATGTTCTACATGTGCAGAAAGCTGGTGCAGTTAGGCAGGAACTCTCAAAGTTGAAGAAGCAGAGTGCAGCCTGAGACATTTGTCTGCGATTTACTTCTATTGGATTTTTGAAGTTGTGTTCTAGGTACTTGTAATAGTTTACTTTTTATCGAAATTAGTAGAGGTTAAGCAAGACTTCATTTTGAGACCCATCTGGCAAAACTAGTTCATGGATTTGGTGAAGTTCTACAACATTCAGTGTAGTGGCCTTTTGTTGGTTGTTTGTTTTTATGACTTTCTTAATTTCCTTGCTTCAAATTAAGCCCTAGTAATTTAAAATGCATGGCTACGTAATTCTGAATTTATATGATGTGGCTTGGATTTGCTGAATGGATTT
The DNA here is from genome assembly GCA_023053565.1 of Aquilegia eximia. NCBI lineage: Eukaryota > Viridiplantae > Streptophyta > Magnoliopsida > Ranunculales > Ranunculaceae > Aquilegia > Aquilegia eximia. The sequence continues at coordinate 1,217,975 of JALIGU010000003.1, forward strand.
AAAACCGCAATGCATTCATCAACTGTTATGTATTAAATGGGGACAGTTGCTAAAATTCTTTATGAGCATATAGTTGTGCTTGACCTATCTTAGTACTGTGCTTGAGCATATATAGTTGTGCTCGAGCTATCTTAGTATGTGGTAAAATACAATGTTACTATCAGGTTCATCTTGTAGAGCTTGTTCCCTTTTGACTGTTGGTATTAGTTGTGAATGTATGAGGCGATTCTGTGCAGGATTTGGATCTTTTGTGTTTGATGGAACCCCTGACCCCCTGTTTATACTAAGATGAAGTGTATGAATTGGCAGGAATGCCAAGACATTTCTTTTACAAGTTGAAATTATATATGTAGTTTGTTGATAGTCATCACTTGTATAAAAAACCCAGGTACTAATGGCATAGGAGCAGCCTGGTTTCCACTTTTACAGAACTTAACTGAAATGAATTAAATAACTGAAACAAATTTGAAGCTTCTTGTAAGAGGCTGAAACAAATTCGAAGCTTCTTGTAAGAGGTTGATAGAGGAGTTTGCTGGTTGGTCTGCAGTCTGTCACCAGCTCCATTAGCTTTTCTCTTTGGTGGAGCGCCCATCTAGTGGCTGATAGAATCCCGGAACACTCAGCATGTTCACTAGTTCCAGTTGAACCTGTGCAGTTTCTTGCACTTGGCATTTCTAGATAAAAATCCTGCCCCAAACCTGTCAACTGTTGTGAATTTGATGTTCACATTAACTTTCATGAATAACGTGGTTCTGGCAGCAAGACTCAAAATACATATCTTTGAGAAACAATAAAAGCAGCAGCTGCTCCTTACAAGGGGTGTTTGGAGCTCAATAACAAAGATGGAAGAAACAAGTATTTTCTTCTTATTCCATTAAAAAAAACAAAAAACCAACTCATGGATAGATTCAAATCATATAGGATCAGCGATTTACCATGCAGATTATTATATGGTAGTCACGTTTAGGCTCGTGAAGTTTGCCAGTAAGACTTGGGAACAGAAAGCTGCATTATTACCGCCCTTCAGGGATTTGTTTGTTCCTAGTGAGGAGCCTAGGGTAACTGGGAGGTGGTGGATCTTCTCGTCGTTTGAGGTTAACACTTGTGCTTTCTGTAGGGAAAATGCTTTTGTTTGCGAATATGTACATCTTAGCTAAAGAAGGTGAGGCAAACCATTCTACAAAAGGTGAACTGAACAAGACAAAAGTGCAGCTCGAGGAGCCCTTGGTTCGCCATGCTTCTCAGACAAACGATGTTGAAGGTGAGGCAAAAAAGAATGAGGAGAAGTTCCACTGTTCTGAGACTCTGGTTAAGAACCTTACGATCGAGAATGAAATTTTGAAGGCTGATAAGACGAATCTTGAAAATAAGGCAAATGATTTGAAGCAGCAGTTGGATGCCTTGAAGGATGAGTATAATCTTGTGTGTTAAGGGCCATGTGTTCAATCACGTCTCCATAGTTTCTTATAAAATAATCGTGCATATCTCCTTCTGCTATAGGATATCCTCTAGAGAATGTCATCATCATAGTCCTGTGGCCATCAGGTTGCTGGATGCTCCTCTAGAGAATGTCGTCCATCCGCAGTTGCCCAGACTTTGGTTCCACTCTCCAAATTGGCCCTGGCCATTATTCATTGCAGTTCTTTCCTGAATGTCTTCAAGCACTCTAGAAAATATCTCATTCACTGACCTAGGAATATCAATTTTAGCACAAAACCTATTCTCAAATAAATATGTATTGTAAAGAAATCGGTTGTCTAATCAAATTGAGTGTCAGCCAAAGGTTATCATCGACTGTGTCTGTACTTTGGTTGATAATTGTATCTACTCTCTACTACCTAAATCTCAAGTTAGAATTATGTCTAGTTGTGTTTAGCATTGATGTCAAAAAAAAAACACATAGATTGGACATTTTTTTTTTTTTGCTGGATAAGTCATGCAGGCTGCAGCTGAGGCCTATGTTTATGAAGCAATATTTATGAAGCATTGACGTAGAAGAAAAATCAAATAGTTTTTTTTTTTTTTGATAACCACATTTTCATTTACCAAAGTAACAGATTGAACAGTGGCAGCAGAGAGATCATTGAACAACAAAGAATATATAAAAGAAGGGTGAGGATGATGGGATTTCAAAATTAAAATAAAAATACAATAGCTCTTATTTTGAGAAGGCACTTTCTTGCAGATTTCTTAAAAACTTAAATTGTGAAATCTAATGTTACATATCAGTCGTGCAAAACTATTTGGAAAGTGCTAGCACAAAAAATGACAGAGAAAAACCATATGTCAAACCGCCTGGGGGCAACAATAGCTGATCCATATTTCAGATAATAATAATCTGAGCAAATGCAGCACATACTACCGTGCTTTGATGTTGTGCTCGAGTACCCACGATGTTTTCCAGTGGAGTATGTGTAAGTAGGGTTTACAAATCCAGCACTCTCTGAACTGAGTATAGCCGTATTGGCATGTGTGGACTTCATGGTCTGAAATCATTTGATCTTTCTTCTTCATTGAGTATCTTATCAGTTTCAAATATGCAACAAATCAGGCTTGTTCTTTACCTCTTGACAAAGAGACTTTCATAGTTTGGAGGCAAATAGTTCACAAGTGATTAAATCATCCATGGAAGCAGCAGATTTACCAGCACCCAGGACAGGAACGAGGTTAAATATGGGCATTGTTCCTGTCTTGATCCTCCCACCAATCTCTGCAAATTCATTTAATGTGTCTCTGAAAATTAGAGACAATTTATCGAAGGACATATCAAGGCATGTTGAGAAGTAGAACCTGAGACTCTGCAAAAGAGAAGACAATGCGTCTTTTAAAACCTGAGTAACAAAATAAAATGTACTAAAAAGCAAACACCTTAAGAAGCAGTTAGACTTTGGATAACTGAACACAACCTCGACCTGAAATATGACAAAACGTTCTATGTTTGGAAGGAACTGAGAAAATTAAGAGAGTTGCAATTTAGTTTTGGAATTGGGATGTGATCCGGAACTTCATGATGGTGACATACATTGATCAAAGAAGTGAACCAAACACAGGGTAGGGTATTAAGCAATTTTCATTCCACTTCACAGGATTTTATTTCCTATGAAAGAAGGGAATCTCTGTGGTAAGAGTTTATCTTTCATTAGTAAAAACTGGACTCCTAATAAGTGTTTGCATGCTAAACGATATGTAATATGTGAAGGAAAGAAACTGACCATTATGTCTCCCCAAGAAAAGTAATTTTCCACAAGGATTTTATCAAGAAGATATATGCAGAACCGTGTAACTTGTTTCATGTGATTCTGCGTCCCTAAATATTGATGTTGTCCATGCTTTTCAACAGCAACTAAGGATTCAGAACAGATCTTTGTGACATCTTCATTGCTAAGGCTCAGGACAACCATACATATCTTTTCATGAATAACATATTTCTGGCAGCAAGATTCAATAGATGGTACATGCTCAAAGCCCCAGTAACTTGAGAAAGTCCTAGGCAAAGGCTCCTGTGTACCAACTCCAGATTCAATTTCTTCATCTTCATCATCTTCTTGAACATAAAGGGTTGGCTTTATTTCCACAAGTGCACTACAAGCAAGAAAATTTAAAGAAGTCATCATATATTTCCTCACATAGAGAAGGTGTTGAGAACTATTAGTATGTATCTTACACTAAACATAATTGATTAGACAGAAAATAAATACAGCATATAACTGCCATATCCACTTGAGACTAGGATATCCCATGAAGTATGAACAAATAATTAGACAACACAGGTTAATAACATGAGGTAAGGTCTTCAATATTTCAAGGTCAACTTGATGCAGTATCGAGTAAATTTGAACTGAAACTTTAATCATGTGTGCATGATAGAGAATATCGAGGTTAACAAATCCTCTTCATCGAAGAAAAGCAAGAAGAAGAGAATAAAGAAATACTTGTATTTCGAAAGGAAATAAAAAAAACATCTTCGACTCCATAGGACTTCACTATAGTAGAGAATATGCCTCCTCAAATGGAACTTAATATTAAATAAACATACAAAGTTCTCATCTACTTGATGGAGCTCTCATTTTTTGATATACAGGATATGTAAAATGGAGGTCCTAGAAGATCGAGGAATAAATAGGATAAACCAAGACATGTAGAAAAGCCAATAATTGGTATCAAACATATTTACAGCACGACTGGCATACCTTTTCGGCAGATCAGGTGCAAGAACATATAGAAGCATGGGGTCAGAAGAGTAGGACAATTCTTTGTTATCTAAATTATAAGGTCTTCTTTGCTCAAGGAAATTTTCAAGCTTGTGTTGAATTTCTATTTTCTCAGAGCAAGAAAGTGATGCTGAACAGTAAACAACAAAGAGAATCGCAGAAGATGCTAGGGAACACTTAAAAATCCTGGCCACTGCTTCACAGTTTACTAGTGCTTGTTCCACTTCTGCAGTAGCACCTCCAGAACAAAGCTTCATAGTGGGTGGATCAAGTCCCAACTGGCCAGCCATGTAAAGTATATTCTTATGCAAAGTCGCCTGAAAAGGTAAGAAGTGATGTTAGATACTATCAAATAACTGTTAGAATTTTTTTTAAGATATTTAGGGAAGTTCGCTAATAACACAATTAGGTTCTGATGTGAATACGAGGGCTGAAACGCATTAATAAGAAGAATAGGTTCAAACACATAAGTTAATATAAATTATGGACGTGTTTTCCAACGTAATAGATATATTCTAAACTTTTTTTTTTGGCCTTGTCAGGTGAGTGCATATGTTGTCATGCATCTTTTCAATAAAACAGAAATATTGAATTGACGGAAAAGGTTAAGAAGAATCCATAAATTATCTAATACCTGGCTGTATGGTCCAATACAACTAGGTGCCCAGCAAGAAATACTTTGCACATGCAAAACTTGCTTGCTCTGGTCATTTGCCACTAGAACTTCAACATAGGCTTTCCCTAAACCCACTTGTAACAGTGGAAGTTCTATTGTACTACGAGAAGGAACACCAAAGGGACACTTCTCCTCTGTAATAAAACTAACATAAGTCTCATTAGCCAATGCAAACTCATTCATATCAGCAATGTAGAGATGAATGTAGAGAACGTTCACCCAACCAAAACCATTTTTAACTAGTTCTGAGTCAATTGCCTTCAATATACTACCGAGATCCTTCTGCAAACCTGTTCATTGGATGACTATCATCAGATATCATGCGAAATGATATATTTTGCCAAAATCAATTCAACAAAGTGCCAACGATTACCTTCTGAAGGTTCACTAGGATCATGGATACAACAGCCCATTGTAAATGTATAGTTATGTTTGGTTTTTGAAATGTGAAGCTTGACATCACTGACCGAAACAAAGTCAGAGGCTAAACTTTGAGATTCACACTTAGGCTCACTCTTCAATACGATGTCTCCTTGGACATCAAATATGGATCCCAATTCTTTCGAGGCTTCGTTCAATCTGTTATCGCCGAAAGAAGGAGTTTCCTTTTTGTATTCCAAGTGAAAAGCTGTGGGGTGGAGAACACCAACAGAGGCTATGGAATCCGGAGAGTGCAGAACAACTTCAAAGCCATCAAGAACAATTCGAGCATTCTGGAAGTGCACATGTTAGTACCACAAGATTTGTTAGCAGAGAAATTTGTCATAATAAAACAAAGATATTCCGACACAGAGGTAATTATGAGCTCTGATAGAAAAAGTGAAAAAGAGGTTAAAAGTTCCAGTGGAATAAGCCCCATGTTCAAGCAGAATTCACAACTAAGGCAACGATCTAAACATAGTATTTACAAAGACATTAAGCAAATACAAAACACCAAGAAGTAAATACAACCACATGTCTAGGCAGACTAAGCTCATTACAGAAAGAAAGAAGAGGCTGTATACTATATATATATATATATATATATATATGAACTATCTGGATCTATAAGAACTGAAAACTCACTGTAAAAAGAGGACAGTCCAACGTTAATGATTCATACTCTCCACCTTCACCACAAACATTGCTCCCATACAACCTAAACAAAAGAAAATGTAAGGTTAAATATGAATTCTTTCAAGCACTGTAAAATAAGATTCAACCCTGACATACTCTTTCAACCGAAGCAAATGCTGCTGCAAGTATGCAATGTCTTTTCCCAAGTGTTTTGCAGGGACCAACCCCATTGCGGCAACCTGATATATTCCAAATAATTGATGTGAAATTTCTAACCCAAATAATATAACAGAAACCAATCAATCATTTTGGCAATGTAAAATAGTTAAATTTTGCTACTTCAATAAATGTTCTACTTAGCCAAAAAATAATTATAACATAACCACTTCAATTAATCTATACATACAGCTTCTTTTCTTCTTTCTTTTTATTTTTTAATCATTAGCCAAAACTCCAAAAGTGACAATATATTATTAGCAAGAACATTTCAAAACATCAAGGCCTCTATAAAGCCCAGGCAAGTTGATAAAAAATCAAGAGTTCACTTTTCGTGGTAACACATATCTCCTTTGCAAAAGTAGAAAATTAGAGCATGTTCTGAAAGCTTTTTGATTCACGGTCTACACTCTACTTGGGGAAAAGGATGTAACTATACAAACATAGAGGAAGTTAATGCCATGAACAAGCAAGTGATGCAACTAAAAAGGCACAAATGCAATCGTTAGAACATACCAAACAAAATTTACGAAAAGAGTTATATATATTCCAGGAAAAACATTAGATTCAAAATGTTTACCTTTACGAGGACAGCAGCAATCCTTTTAGAAATCTGTTGATAAACAAACAAGATCAAACCATTAGACATAAGTACAAACAAATAACCAACAGATTCAACAAAAATAAAATTAAACATCGCCCAAATAAATGTGTAAGAGATTACCATTTCTTGAAGGAGCAATGATTGATCTTGTTTCCATAAATATGACAATGAAACAAGCCTCAACCTTGAACAAACACTCTCCACGCGTATCCTTTGATAATCAGAAGCAATAGCACCAGAAGAAACTGCCGTGATGGAAGGTATCTGTCGTTTCACTTCACTTAGCAAAATAAGCATATCTTCAACTTCATCACCATGAGTAGCTCGGTAGCTAAGGTTTTGATGCCTACGTGACAGCATTAGGAAACAGAGATGAGCATTGAGAAGCAAATAAGAATCAAGGATACTCATTCCACTATACCATTGCAAATGCAAAACAAGCATATAGAAGGAACATTTTTCAAGTAAACATTAGTCATGACGTGAGGATTCTATGATATAATTTTCAAAGCTTGAACAGATCAGTCCAGCAATCACACCAAGTCTGTGTAACACCCATGAGTTGGTGTTAGTCCCACATTACCAAGGAAGTGGTTGTGTTGGTAGTATATAGAGCTTAACCATACTCTAACTAATGTCAAGGCCTTTTGGGCTAAACCACATGGACGGGCCCTGATCCAAAACCCTCTACTGCTGGATATCCGCAGTGACTAAAGGGGGACAATATTGACATTAGCGAGCAGTATGGTGCTCGACGCACTGGGATGAGCGAGGACGAAATCCCTGAGCGTTACAGTTGGTATCAGAGCCGACGACGGGTCGCCTGTTGCAGGTGGGAAGTACGCTGGAAAGGCCCAGGGAGCGCCAGGTACTTGTCTCACTTGGCAGGGAACGTCGGAGATTTTGGGACTGTACTGAGTGTACTGCAGAGCCGAGGACGGCTCTATTTCTAAGGTGGTGAGATTGTAACACCCATGAGTTGGTGTTAGTCCCACATTACCAAGGAAGTGGTTGTGTTGGTAGTATATAGAGCTTAACCATACTCTAACTAATGTCAAGGCCTTTTGGGGTGAACCACATGGGTGGGCCCTGATCCAAAAACCTCTACTGCTGGATATCCGCAGTGACTAAAGGGGGACAATATTGACATTAGCGAGCAGTATGGTGCTTGATGCACTGGGATGAGCGAGGACGAAATCCCTAAGCGTTACAGTCTGAGTACAAAAAATAAAATAAAATCCAATTTCATAAAAAAAAAAAAAAAACTATGCAGAAGTCTCTTTGGAAGTAACATAACTTAAATTTAGTACTATCAACTCTTTAGAACGGATCGATGTAACGACTCTAAAGAGTTCACTTAGATTTCTCATAAAATGCGTAAAGCCACCCATGATGAAGTGAGTTGATTGGGGATAACAGACTTGGTAGAATCAAACAACTGGCAGCAAGGCTCTAATGGACGTTTTACAATTAAAGAAGCACAAATTTTTCCAGTAGACAGAATATTTACTAGACATATTATGCAAATAGAGGTAATTGCGACCATCATAATAACTGGTTTTACCCACAGAAGTGTAGTTAAATGGCTTGCCTCAAAGATCCATGTATTCGTCTTCGAAACAATGGCAAACCCATGCATTCTGCATAGCTTACCACAATTTGGTGACCGACCTAGAAAAAAAAATGACTTCAGATTTTAGAACTTCAAACCGAACATAACAACATTACAAAAAAAAAAAAAAAAAAAAATCCTATTTTAATTATTATCTACCCTGATTACCTATAAATTTCATATATTTCAAAAATTAGCAAAGTTTTCACAATCTCACAACTTAAGATATTTAAAACCTTGATATGACAGTTAAAATTTTCACTTGGCAGAGCAAGTAATGTCTACAATGCTCATAGCAACTGTTTCGCGCAATTAAAGGAAAAAAAAATAATCACGTAAAGTATGCAATGCAATTCAACTGCCCACATAAGAGCTGGGGGAAGTGTGAACAAAAAGAATGGATTTTAACTAAGCATAAATTACTTGTAAATTAAAATCTTTATAAAAAAATACAAATATTCTATTAAAAATGTCAAAAAAAAAAAAAAAAAAAATGAAAATTGAAAGAGGAATTACAGTTTGATACATGTAGCTATCCAATTCATCCACTGACTCATCCATTGGTAACAAATTCGCCAATGCTACAATCTACAAGAAATCAATTAAAGCATTTCAATTTAATACAAAACACATAAAAACAATAGAAAAATACAGCTAATATGCTTGAGTAAAAAAAAAAAAGAAGAAGAAGAAAGGAATACCTCGTGACCATATTCAATACACTTCATCATAGCATAACAACTGTCTTTCCCGCCACTAACTAATCCAACTACTTTCATCTTATTCGTTAAAAATATATAATTTAAGAAGAAGAAGAGAAAGAACAAAGAAGACGGACTATAGTATAGAAATTGATTGCAATCAGTAATAAATTTGCACAAAATCAAATTTCAAAATCCATTAAAGAGAAGAGAAGAGAAGAGGAGCGAGTGAAGAAGAATGAATGGGGTTTTGGTCGGAGAAACAGAGTAATACGTAGTTGGGTTGGGTTATCGGTGAATATATATTGGGCTGGAGGAGAACTATTACGGCCTTTTAACGCAAACCCAATTTGGCGGTGCTTTATTCCTACGCTACGTAGATTACTAAATCTATCCCAACTTGTTTCTAATTTGGACGCCACGCGGTGCAATTGCCCTTTAGATTCTAAATGCTACACGGATTATTAAAATCTACGGCAACCAAACTAAGTTTTGCTTTATTTATACGCTACGCGGAGTAGTGTAACAAAGCCACCAAACTTAAATTAGCTTTATTCCAACGCCACGCGGTTGCTAAATACACAAAACCGAGTTTAGAGTTGCTTCATTATGACGCCACGCGGACAAATTAGTCAACGCCATCTAAACAACGTTTCTTTGTTATAACGCTACCTGTAGTATTATATAATAACCCCTCAAACTTCAAGTCTTCCCGCACTTGGTTAGCAGTTCAAGCTTTCGCTTTCGTCTTCAAAAGAAGGTTGTTGTTGTTGTTGCTGGTATTACGAGTTTTTCTTCTAGTAAGTTTGGTTTCAATTGAGAATTTTTCTAAGTTCTTAAGTATTGATTTTAATATACTTAGTTTTAATTTTTGTTCGAAGAAATTCTAGGGTTTGTGTGTTTCGAAGAATTGGAAGAAATAAAGGGAGTAATGGAAGGAAAACACGCAGATCGATGTCAAGGATCCGAAAAGGTTTCATCTTGTTCCCTCGGTGTAAGTGTGTGAGTTAATATATCTTTCTCACTGAAATTCATGTGAATGCCTAAGTTTATATTTTAGATTACAATGTTTACTTATCCTTTCAAATAATAAAGATTGATTTTCTAGGTTTAGGGAAATTTTTTGATTACATAGCTAAATATGATATTGAAATAACTTGTTGAATCTCATATTCAGAGACAAACAGTTCCCCAATTCTTTACATTTCCTCACTTTTCATCTATTAGACTATTTTATGGTTTTAAATATAATTTGTATGTTTTAATTCGTTTAATTTACTACAGTTAGAAGTAAAAGCAGATGAATTTTGACTTTACGAGGGTAAATCCTAGCACATCTTCAAGCTGTCTAGTGTTTGATTACAGTATTATGTCAGAGGCACTTTCTGTATCCCGGAAACCCGCAAAAGGCACTTAGGATGCACCATTTTGATGACCAGGTATTAGTTTTTATAATTGATTTTCGTGTTTGGATTGAAAGAGAGTATGTTAGTTATAGTTTGTGTTCTTTGATGCTAGATTATTGGTGAAGCCGTGCTTCAAGATTGGTCTATTGCTGAGATGAAGATCGGTGAAGGGAAAACTCTGGTTTCTACTTTTGCAGCTTATCTTAAAGCACTCACAGGGGAGTGCATACATGGTATGCCTTTTGTCTTGATTAACTCACATGATTCCTTAACATGAAACATGTGTGTTTTCTACGGCCTTGCTTAGTATATAACAATGTTGCATTCAAAGATTTGGTTGACCTTATATCATTTTTTTAAACAGAAGTCCCATTATTAAAACACAAATGAAGCCCCAAACTATTTAACATGCACAACATGTTTCTTAAACTCTGGAATTATTTGGTTTGGTTTGATGGTAGATCATCAGCCAATAGAGAACGGATGCTCAGAACACTGTTAGAGAACTGATAAAGGTATTGTGCTTTAAATGAAAACTTGTTGTTGCTTTAGTATTGGAAGGCTATTCTGCAGTTACATTACATTCATAACGTTATGGGCTTATGGCCACTCTCATTGTCACTGTTGTAGGATCCTTCATTTGAAGTTAGAGAGTTCACCTCAATATGGGCTTTGCTTCATTGCTTGTTCCAATGCTTAGTTTTGTCTGAAGTTACCTTAGATCTAGTTGATTATCTGCTTGAAGAGCGTGGAGAATAAACGATCTGATTACACCTAAAGAATTTACATCAATATGATTAGATGCATATTCCATAGCTCAGTGCTCCTTTCTTGCTCCTGCATCTGACATTAGTAAATAGAGCCAAACGTGTAAATCATATTTTAAAGATTAATTTGAAACCAATCAACTGGGCCCAGGGCCCCAAACTTAGTGGAAATATATATTGTCATGGCCTAGGCTCCATTGAGTATCTTTCTTCAAAAATATTTTAAAATCTTGAAACCTAGAAAGGAGATATTCTATTTGGTACTGGTTTAATTTACTTTTGACATTTTGTGCTAGCGATCCAGGTGGATTATCATGATTCTACTGCAATGTGATTTATTAATGAAGCTTGTATGTAAGTCTTACATCCATTGTGCTTGACAAACTCTTGCAGGGAAGTTGACCATGTTTTCTGGTGACAGTGATTACAGTCAATGATTAGCTAGCTGCAGAGCGGATGAGTCGCATATGTCGTTTCGTGGGTCTTTCAGTGGGTCATATGCATGTAAGGTTTTTCTTTACCTATGTCTTTAGTTTCTTAACCTTTACTTAAAAATGGACTAAATTGGCATGATAAAAGAAATAATGTGTTGTTTTAAACTATCGTGCACGTATACGTTGGAGATGTATTTTAAATGTATGTATGTTTCTATTTGTAGTGCCTGTACTAATAATAAAATGGTTTGTTCAGTCTTCTCCATGTTTCTATTTAAGTGTTAGTATTAATTTTTGTCCTAGTTTTTGTTTTTTTTTATCTACAGAGCGGAATGAAATTTGATTAGAAGAGATTAATTTAAAACTGTGATATTACATACATTAATAATTCTGCAAGTCATTTCTACTCTATGACTTCTGTTTTTAACTGAATAGAATAGTAAAATTGTATTGCATCTTGAATCCCCACATTCCCAAGCACACTCAACCCAGAAAACGGAACCCCCCTCCTTTTCCAAATGATGATATAATGTCCTGTGTCATGGATGCTAAAGGTGGCTCTTGAATAATGTTGGTCATTGTGATACTTATGTGTGCTAGAACTTGGTTTTGACTACCTCAGGGACAATCTTGCTAGAAAGAGTGGAGTGGTGGAGAATTTGTTATATGATTGTACACTTTTAGTAACAGTCGCATATTCATTCTTTGAATCGTGGAAAACTACAAGTTTGCTACCATCTGAAACAGGCCTAAGCCATTTCACTTTGGAATAGTGGATGAAGTTTATTCAGTCCTTATTGATGAAAAACAAATATGATCAGTTTGGAATGTCCGAGATTTTCCCTTGTTGGTTTCCCATTCTTCCATGCAGCTGCAATACCTTTGGTATTCTCTCTTAACCCTTCACAACAATTTCTTCTTCTTTTCTTCAAGGTTTTCATTCCTTCCCGTTATTTTATTTTCTCTTTCAGGAAAGCACTGGGCGATTTAGAAGAACGGGTCGGAGTTCACTAAAGTATTAGGTTGGGCGGATTGTTGATTCTGTTAATGCTTTCAAATTTCGTATTCAGAGAAAAGTAGAAAACCATGTTCCTCCCTTTCATCTATTATGATTTACAGATAATTTTCATGTTTAATTCGTCTACGTTACGACCAGCAAAAACTGATGAATTTCAACTTTATCCTCTTAGATAAGGAGAAACCCCAGTTATTTTCAAGTTTGTTAGAGCTTAATATACTTCAGTCATCCTTGGCTTTAGTTTATTAATGTAGTCATATTTAATTTATCTAGTGTTTCTAATTTAATAGTTGTTTTGTCAGAGGCATTTGTTGTTGTTTGGGAACCTGCAAAAAAGACGCTAGGTATGCAGCATTTTGATGTCAAGGTATTAAACTTTATAATTGATTTTCATGTTTGGTTTGAAAGGGAGTATGTTACTTATAATTTGTGTTCTTTAGTGCAAGATTATTTGGTGGAGCTGCTTCACGATGGGTCTATTGCTGAGATGAAGACGGGTGAAGGGAAAACTCAGCTTTCTACTTCAGCAGTTTATCTGATGGCATTGATGGGGGAGGGCATCCATGGTATGCCTTTTTTCTTGATTAGCTCAAAGGATTCTTTAGCATGATACGTACTTGTTTACTTTTACGGCCTTGTTTACTTGTTTAGTATATGAAAAGGTTGCATTCGAAAATTGTTGACCTTGATTTTAAGAGTGTGCTTATGTCATTTGTTTTAACAACCCCAAATTTTTCTCTGCTGCTGACTATTATTTGACATGTACGAAGTGTTGCTCATACTCTGCGCTTCTTTGGGTTGGTTTGCCAATACAGAACAGATGCTCAGAACACTGTTAGAGAACTGATGAAGGGAATGTGGAATAAAAACTTGTTGTTTATTTAGTATAGGCGTATAGCAATGTTATTTTGAAGTTACATTACATTCACAACACGATGGCAACTCATGCTCATTCTCTCTGTTGTAGGATCCCCCACTTTAATGTAGATAGTTTACTTCAAAATGGGGTATGCTAGTTGCCTAGTTCCAATGCTTAGCTTTATTTAAAGTCACTTTAGATCTGGTTGATTACAATAATTTACTTGAAGAGCATGGCGAGTAGACCATATGAATTACAAGTAAAGAATGCACATCAATATGATTAGATGCATATTCAATTGTTGGATTTGACTTCTGTAAGATATTTATATGTTCTTAATACTCCAATACTCCACTGGAAATGCACTTGCTTAATCTTTTATGTTTAATTTATGAAGTTGATCATTTCACTGCTGTTGCAAGATAATTTGCTCTTTTCAGCATTACCTCCCAAGAACACTGGAAGCTTTTACCCCTGCATGTGCTCTTACCAGTGGGAGCAGAAATTCTTACTGGGAAATGGAGGAGATTGATACGCTGATCACAAAAGAAGAACGATACTGAGAAAAGCTACCCGCAGCTTTTAGGTTCAGTAAAAGGATCACGAATAAGTGCAGTGTGCAGACTGTCTCATTGGCTTTGTCATTCGCAGATACGAGTTCTACCAGATTCTGTTATGGATTCTATTTTGAATGGGGAAGAGAATCATTTGCAGTTCAGGTGATTCTCAGACCAAATACATTCCACGCTTGTTTAATCAGTTTATATTTTCCAGACAAATTGCATTATATAACTTAAGTATCCAAACCAATTTTTATTTTCATTACTAGTGGATAACCTGTGTGCCATCCCCAAGCATTTGAATGAGGTTGGTCTGCATGCTGAGGATCAAGGGATATATCTTGCAGATAATCTGACAGAACTATGATAGGTATGGTAGGTTCACAACTTCACCTTACCTCCATTATTATATCAAGGTTCTATGGTGTAGTGGTTAGCACTTCGGACTTTGAATCCGGCGACCTGGGTTCGACTCCCGGTAGGACCTCGTTCAGCCTTTTTGTCCTCCACTTTTGTGTAATTCTTTGAGCTTATCAATAAAGTGAAATATTTACTTAAAAAAAAAAAAAAAAAAACTGAAGAAGAGTTTGCCTTAAAAAAATTATCAGAATTTTAGAAGTAGGGGTTGCTTGGGCCTTGAGCTCTGTCAAGATATACTGTATATTCAATATCAGTATATCACTCTGAAAAATATTCTTGCAGTTCAATATATGCTAGACTGAACTCAAAATTCTAAACCATATCCCAAACTCCCAATTCAAAATCTGCTACATAAAGGAAATCCTACACTAACAAGTTAGCATAAAGTTCTCTTCTATTTGTACCTACTTTCATGATCTACATTATCCCAAGTTGAAGGTTCACTTGAATCCGACCCAAGGACCCCGAATTCTTATAATACATATACATCTTCAGCATAACTGGAATATGGAGATTTAATCCTGAGGACCTGAAAGGGACTGCATGTTCAAAGACAAAGAAGATAATGTAGTTCTCCTTTGATTGTTAAACTAAATTCCTCAGATGAACTCAAGCTGCTCCATCTTGATTCTTGAGCTTACGGATTAACTGCTGGTAGAGATCATTGGATTCAATAATGGGCTGGACTATAGTTGTGTCTCATTGGGTAATTTGCTTTGATGAGAATCTCGTAGAAACGGTCAGATAATCAATTCATTAGAATGCACATTTCTCGTCCTCCAGAAACGTAACTGTTACGGTCAACTGCAGTCAACAATATAAAATCCAACATGTGTTAAAACCCATTTACAGAAATTTATGAACCATCGTAACTTCAAAATTTATGGGCATCAAATCTAAAAGAAATGACATTTGTATATTTGATATTTTTAGGAAGAAAAAAAAAACATAATGGTCACCACTCACTAGTCAGGGAAAAAAAAAAATACATAGTCGATTGTGCATGTAGTTAGGTTACCTAAGGAAGTAAGAATGGCATGATCTTGACTAGCGTTGACTTCAGTTTCTATATGTATATGGTGCGTTGACCATATATCCAAAAAATTGTTGTTGAATGGTTGATGACTTGATGTATTGGAGAAAAATTCCAAAAGAGAGAACCTTTAGTTTGATAACGTTGAAATCAATGCCAATAAATTGACTAGTATTAATCTAGCAAAGTTGCTTCGCTCTTAAGTCCTTGAACTCCATAGTCCAAATCTCCAATTGACTTCTTATACTGTTATACATACTGTATCACTTAAATAAAAAATCTTTGGGATTTACGGAGAGATTCAAGCATTCAAGCTAAACTCTCTCTCTCTCTCTCTCTCTCTCCTCCTTGTATATAGCTCAATACCTGTTTGTTTGTTTTTCATTTCTATCTTTATCTTTCTTTGGTAGTTTCACTTTCCGAGTTTGATTAAAAGGTCTGAAATCAGTATTTATTTTCTTGATGAGGCATACATACAGATACAGTGTATATCAAAGTTTGATATAACCTGAAGAAGCTGTAAAGTAATAATGGCTTTAAAGGATCTTCATCGAAAGATAAAGGTATTCTGGTTCTTCTCTTACAATTCTACATATTCTCACTTCTCAGTTCTCACTTTTTTTTCTTTTCATTTAGAAAGTTGCAAATCAGCATATGTTATTTTATTTTATTTTTAGTTTTTGTATCAGATAATTTTCAGGTATTTTTATTTTCTTATGATGGATTTTGATCAAACTAGTTTATTATCTCTAATTTTTGGTTTCCATGTTTAGAATATGACCAAGTTTTCGTACTTGTAAAGGAACTCACGAGATTCATGTTCCCTAACTTTTTTTGCATTTTTACTTTCTTAGCAAGTGAGATTCATGTTCCCTAACTTTTTTGCATTCTTAGCAAGTTTGATGGGTTGTTCTTTTAGTCACGGCATCAAAATGGGCAGAAATGAAACAATTGTGGATTTGGGTGGGTAGGCCAAATGGGGTTACCATGATACTTAATATTTCCTGCATAGTTTGAGACTTTGAGGCCCCTGGCTTAAAATTTCTGTCAAATCCTTTTCTTTATCAATAGTTTTGAACTTAAAATTCACTCTGAAAAGAATATATCTATTGTTATTATACGGTTTTATGAATATAGTCTTTGGTGTTTATTGCTTGATCATTTGTGTAGGCGTTTCGGGTGAGTTTATTTCTGACAAAAGGTGGACATGGCAAAGAATTGAGGAAGAATCCATTATGGATGACACCTGTATCACATGGAATTCAGGTGGTGGAAGATCAGTATTTTTTTGGAGGATCAGAAGAGTCAGTCCAGGACTTTGCTGTAGCACAGAGGGAGCAAATAAAAGGTTCAGAAGTGTGGTTGTTTGGAGTCTTTGATGCACAAATTGGTGATAAGATAACCAAGTACTTGCAGATCAATCTATTTGACAAGGAACTTAAGGAGGTAAGTACTGTTTACTTTTTTAATAGAACACTTTGTTGCACCTAACAGAATTGAGATCCTATGAGAATTACCCTTTTGCGAATATGTACTCTGTCTTCCTTGATTTATTCTACACTTTATATGGTCTGTAGAGTCAACTCAAGCGAAGAAGTACAGAGACAATGAAGAAGGCATATCTATGGATTAGAGCAAAGCTACGAGAAGGAAAGGAAGCGAAGAAAACACAAATGGCAGGCTGCGCATCCGTAATTGTGATAAATGGTGAGAAAATTGTAGCAGCAAACATGGGAGATTATAGAGTTGTCGTATGTAAAGATGGTGTGGCTGATCAAATATGTGAAAGACACCATCCTAGAATTAAGAGACGCTGGTCCATAAATGTATTTTCAGGTATGGATAATACTTACTGGTTTATCACTACTGTACAAACTAACAAAAGTATCTGCAACTCAATAAGATTAATCACTACCATTGTACCATGCTCTGTAGGCACATTGCATATGCGCATTAGAACTGCAGGGAATAAGGTCTCTAAACACGCAGAACCAGCTGTTGCGGTTGAGAAGATTGATTCTGATACAGAATTCGTTATATTAGCAAGTAATGGTATATGGCAGGTAAGAATAAATTCCCCTGTGCTTATCATGTGTAGCTGAATAGCTAATTTCTCTATACTTAGCATTGTTATCATGAAGCTTTATTGACGACAGTAGTATGTGCATAGGTGATGAAGAATCAGGAAGCCGTGAACCTGATACGACACATACACGACCCAAAAGAAGCCGCAGAATGCTTAGCAAAGGAAGCCTTAACAAGAATGAGCAAAGGCCACATTTCATGTTTAATCATGCGCTTTGATTGATGCATGTAGTCCGAACTCAATAAAACACCTGTAGGCTAATTCATAGTAAATGGATCCAGTAGATGTTAACATGCTACAGCTATCATATCCCATTGAAGTAGATATCATTTTGACATTAATGATGGAAAAAAAGAACTGCAAACTGCTTTGCATTCTTCTGAAGTTGAGGGATTTCATAATTTCTAGCAAAATACTGTGATGTTTCTGAGTTTCATCCTATTTTGGCTACTTATCAGAAAAAACGTCCCCCCCCCCTCCCCCCCCCCCCCCCGGTTGGCAAGCGAGGTTGTTACTGGGGTCCCCTACCCCGGAACAAGTCAATATCAATAAAAACTAACCAATATTTCAACAAGTCTTTTTGAAGATGCATTACTGCAACTTTCTTACAGTCTTACCTTATCTCAATCAAATGGATTGACGTCATTTGCATCCATTGTCATTTGAAGTGGAACACACAAGACACCTTACAGGCTTACACCTAAGAATGCATATATAAGTGCACAAAAGCTGAACTATTATTCATTGTTTTCGAATTGGTCAGGGAAGGTTGGTATTGGATCCCATACGCAGTAAATATCTGATTTTGGTGCAATCTTGGATCATCTTATTCCCCAATGGCACCTGATCCAAGCCTGGATTCATACTCCAAGGCTTAAGTTACACATGTTTGAGAAGACGAAGTAGTAAACTTGTAAACTGTGTAACAAGATCACTCCAAGGATGCAAGGAATACGCAATAAAAATAAACAGAAGAAATATCAAATCTATATCCAGCTCAATCAATGGACATTAATTCAGAACTACAAGGCCTTTTATACAGTAGTTTGCTGATGAAATACCCAAGGGGCACATCAAATCACATACATTATACTCAATGCAAAAAGAGTGTGGAATAGTGGAACACACAGATTATCTGACCTTCTCTCCGTTCACACAGTCATCTTCTTTTCACTTGTCTTGCTCCGGAAGGGTGACAACAAAGAGAAGTGCCGAGAAGCTATTGAAAAAAGAAAAGGGCCATTGCTTTTAATATACAGTCACATACACACACATTCGGAGAAAGAAAGAAAATAGAAAGAATTACATTTAACTTACCCTTGTTTGAAGTGCTTGCAGTGGGGGTTTCATCTTGAGATAGGAGATTCTTCAATGTATGAACTGATTATATCCACAATAAAGAGAATGGTCAGTTTGGAGGTAACTTTAAAATGGGATTGTTTCAACTTTTAACAAACTTTAGACCCTAGTATAAATTAGGATCTTCGTTATGGAAGAAATAGGAAATTCCAATAAAGCTGTAAGACATTTATGTTGCAGTCTCGCCAAATTAAGTGAAGAGTTGTAGGTCAATATTCATGTTAATCTTTGTAACTTGTCGAATTTTATACTGTTGGGTAATCCCTTAACCCAACAAGATGTCAAGATGTGATCCCCATGAAAGGTTGTAAAGGAACTGCACTAGATTCTGGAACTTTTACATCCTTATCCTTTAATTGCAAAGTAGGAGATGTACGATACCTTCATCAGGAGCAGAGCTTGCACAATTATCATCACCGAGGGAACCACTGGCGCTCAACTTATCTGATTCCACCGAACGCTCACCTGCAGATGAGTTCTTCCTTCCAAACTTCAATAGTCGTTTAAATCCTTTTGATGTTTCCTTGCCTTGAGGCTTCCCCAAAGATTCTGGACTATCCTCGAGATCAGAGACTTGGACACTGGCAGTTTCTGTAATAACTGCTGCCATCTTTTTGTTCGGTGCATTACTGTACTCTAATTTTGTAGAGCCAGAATCTTCTAGAGATGATGCCCTAGCATAAGGGGCATGATAGGGCTTTTCAGTAATACTGATGCTTGAAATATTTGGTAATTCTGTCCCTGCATGATCTGCTTTCGCCTGCACATAAAATTATTAGTCAATATAATTCCATGGCATAATATGCAAGCACCCACAACAAGTTCCAGTAATTCTGTATATTAATTCCCATCCCTCTTTCTTTAGTAGGATGAAAATACAACTTCCAATATTTCTTTATCTATACTTTTAACCTTCTATTTCGTCCATCAGATTCTTTATAGTTTATACCAAAGAGTTCTCTTTACTTAAAGAGAAGAGAGAGCGCATGAATATATGCCCAGTAACAAAGCAGCTTAATTGGGGATTTAACGTATATTACCTCATGGAAAGTGGGTTGATTATTTGATAGGCATTCACTGGGATCTTGTGCAGCTTCAACCATGGAATGCTGTGAAACTGGAGCGTGGATTGCAGCATATTCTGAGACCATTGCTCCTTCCTTTTGTTCTTTATATGGGGCCTTTCTTATTTCTGTCATTTCTTCAGATCTTTGTAAGCTAGGAAGACAGGGTACCTCACATTCAAGCGTCACGACAGATTTCTCAATAATTGGATTTTCATCTCCATTGCTACCGTGTGAGGTAAATTCGTTGGTCCTTTTTACTTTGCTACTTTCAGAAGTGACTGAAGACCCAATGCCATTTGACTTTTGCATTACATCCTTTGCTGCTTCTTTATTATGAATCATGTTTGAGGTTTCTTTTTGAGTTCTAATCTTCAGCTCCGGAAGTGTTGCTGCCTTAGTTCTGTCAAGACTCATAATTGCAGAAATCTTCTTGATCTCAGGCACATCAGATACTTTTGAATTAGAAACTGGATTAGTACTTCGCAACTTGACTGAAGATGTCTGGTGGATGGTGCTTGTTTTAGGTTCTGAAAGTCTTCTAATCCGCGCTGTTGATACCTTTGGTTCAGGAGTGGCAGCATCTTTCTCCTTCTTCAGCTCAGGTAGTGATGATACTGAGCGGCTTAATCCATTTACAGCTAAGCGGCCACTGTTATTAAGTCTGCTGGGTTTAATGACTTTTTGAGACTCATTAGATCCCACAGAAGTAGTTCTGGTGGGCAACTTTTGTATAGGTGAAGATGACCCAGGTTCTGAATCACTAAATTTCGATCCTCTATGTAAGTTTGGAGAAAGCTTTGTTGCCAATCGTGGTTTGGTCTGAGAGGCAACTTGTGGTTGAGCAGGACTTGAGTTGGCTCTTCCAGCAATTCTCTTTTGTCTCTCTCTCTTCAAAGCTTCCAGCCGTTTTAACTCTTCTTCTTCCTAATAATGAGCATATAAAATACATGAATTCAGGGTTACGGTCAAAAAACATAAGCATTGCTTAATTTCCAAGACAAACCAAAATATAAATTGTCTAATCAAGCCAGCTCCAAATGGTTCAACTCCCAATTGTCACCCTTTTTCACTACAGGTAATGTTTAAAATTAAAAAAAATAAAAATAAAAATAAAAAGAATTAGAAGAGTACCTGTTCCTTTTTCATTTTCTGAAGATCGGCTTTATAGGCCCTCAGCTTGGCTGCTCGTGCTTGTGCATCAGTTGAAGGACTGAACTTCGAAGGCTTCCCTTTCGTAGCAGCCGCCTCTAGTTTCCTCTTCTCAAGACTATTTTGACCTTTAAGTTTCTTATCCTTGAATAGTTTTTTTCCCTCTTCCTTAACATCACTCACAGCATCGTCTTGATTTCCGTTTACTACCCTACTAACATCATCAGCTTGTAACTGCATCTCATAGTCCAAAGCAGGGTCATAACCATTGGAGTCCCTCTCTGTCCCACGCTCTGGAATCAAGCTCAAATCATCAGGTTCGTAGCTGACTTGACTTCTAACTTTACTTGATGACTCTTCATTGGTTTGCAGTGCTGATGGAAACTCAACATCCATATCAAGTGCAGTTCGGCTATCACTTCCAATTTGATCCTGTGTTCCTGATCTCAGAGGAACTACAAAGGATTCGTCAATAACATTATGTGATGACCTCCTCTCCCAATTATCATAAGAACCCTCAAGCTCATTTCCAACAAATGTGTCTGACTGCGACTTGATAAGACCCAATTGGCTTTCACGTCTATGGATCATGAACTCATCATTACCCATCCTCTTATATCCTCCTCTTCCACCTTCTAATTCTGTTAACTGCATATTCGCCTGGCATTCACTATCTTTCCCCCCAAAATCTCTTACTAATTCATCACTTGAAGCCCTCAGCATGCGTGCAGCCTTGCTACTATTTATGTCTAAGTCTATCATTCTCCCATTATGAAATTCACTTGATTCTTGTCCACGAGAAACAATTGGATCTGATCCGGCTGCATTTTTCCGTCGCGTAACTTGACTTTCCTTTTCCATAGAAAACATATCGTGCTCAGTATTATGTGCGCCTTTATCATCATTCCTCAATAAAAACTTCTGAAATGCTTCCCAGTTTCCATCATCAGTTTCTTGTCCATTAGTTCCACCAACCTTCCCATGGGAGTTAGATAAATTGGCATTGCTTGAATTTTGCACTCCAATTTCAGAAGATCTTGAATTCTTATGCTTTATCTCTCGAGAATTACACCCCAAATCTTCATAACCATTATCAGTTTCAGGGTCAGATGCTGATTCTGATTCACTTCCTGACATACTCTGCTTCTTTGAAGTGATATAATTGATGTTTCGAATAACAATTTTGCCTGCTTGTTTTTTACTTGATCGACCGGCCTTTCTCCGTGGTTCTCGACCACGTGACCCCTCATTCTCTAACTCAGAACCATCTTGTGATCTCATACTGGTAACACCCAGTTCTCCTGACTCTGATTCAGTATTATAACTATCTCTACTTTCCATGGAATGTCTCCTCCCAAGTCTTTGGGAGGAGTTGAACCTAGGATCTTCCATAGGAGGACAGGGTGGCTGAAAATACGGTCCACTTCCTGGATAGTTCTGATAGTAAGGCATGGCATGCATGGGGTATGGATGGTAAATGGGTGGGGCTCCTGGCGGAGAATGATTAGGCCACTGAGGGAACATGGGATGTTGATATTGACCTTGATAGTATTCCTGGTTGCCTGGGGGTACTTGTGCATCTAGTGGAGGCCTTTTATCTAACAAGGATCAAATTACACATTCTTAGTTCATTGGATTTGCATATTCAAACAATAGATCAAA
This sequence comes from Aquilegia eximia, assembly GCA_023053565.1. Lineage (NCBI taxonomy): Eukaryota > Viridiplantae > Streptophyta > Magnoliopsida > Ranunculales > Ranunculaceae > Aquilegia > Aquilegia eximia. The sequence continues at coordinate 1,240,871 of JALIGU010000003.1, forward strand.
AAATTCAATATGGTTATTCTGCGTGAGTGAAGAGAAGAGTCAATACCCACTTTAGAAAAAATGAGGTATGAGATTAATAACGTTGCCACATATAATGTAACTTCCTAACTAAACCCTTTTGAGCAAAATATGTAGCAGCCTTCTTGTATAGATTGCTAATTCTATATGTAGTAGCCTTCTTGTATGATCTATTGAAATCTGTGTTATTTATGATTTGGATTTATGATAACAAGGCCAGCACACTCTGTAAACAATATTAGTCTACTCAGATTCTCTTGTAAACAAAGATTCAGATTTTCAGACTAATCTGATGCCCAGTGAGAGAATGTTTTGAAAGTGTGATTGAGGCCATAAATCTAATCTCCTTCAGTAATAAGATACCTTGTTCAGGCAAAATCTCTAATGCCAAGGAGAAAAATGTAGTCAAATTTATTTAGTAGCGTTACTATTAATAGAGCCATACCTGCACTTGAATCATTGCTTGTCTTTCCACTACTCTCATTGCTTAACTGAACAATGGACTCGGGAACAATCATCGAAGATAAATCAGAGCGATTTGACAATGTTTCAGCTGCATCAATTTCAAGCCACTGGCCTGTTTCATGCTTTTCCTTCCATAACTGGACAAATCTTAAGCATGCCTCCCTATTGCATCATAGCATTACAGAATCAGCAACACGGTAGTTTTTTTAGGGTCTGTTTGATTCGAGCGATATTAATACACGGGATGGAATAAGGAATTTCTAAAATCGGGAGAAGAAGAGAAGACACGAAGTATTAAGATCTCTTCTTCTTAGAATATTGTGCAATTACTAATCTGCCCCTCCTAAAAATTTACCGGGAAAGAATCCCACCCGAACCAAACAGACCCTTACTTATGTTAAACAAAAAGCGATATATAACTTACATTAACCGTGTGGCCCCAAAACATTCACCAAATGATATCAAGTGTACTATGTGATCCATTTCGAAACCAGCAGCTACAGCACGTGCAAAAGCCATGCCTTGTTCTTTCTGTAGCACAGCTTTGCGCGTCTCCAGAACTTTCAAGAGCTGGACTCTGATAAGATATATGTATGTCATGATATATGCACATTTCTACATAAGTTCAATAAAACAAATGTTTTATCGACAATTATGACCATAGATAATTGTACAAAGCTACAAATAGATGTACCTTGAGTTTTCCTCCTTTTTGGTAGATCCATTAGTATCAGGCACATCTGCTTCAGGCTGCCATTAATCCAAAGATACCAACTTAGAAAACTTACTAAGTCATGGAATGAATTATGACACAACTTGTGATTTAGAAGTACCTGATAAAGAACAATTGCTTTCTCTGCGTCAGTGTCATGCACAGGTTTTGTACCTACACGGCATGACATAAATGTAATCTGAGGGCTCGTGAGTGAGAGAGATAGAGAGAAGGTAAAATATTCAGCACCATTAAAACTTGCTGTTTAAACTAATGTGTATGAAACATACTTAGAAAACAAAGAAACAGTCTGTTAATCCAAGTTTTTCGTGGGATGAGCACTTTCTAGCTATTTTTAGGGGCACCATAGCCAACCTAGACTATCACATCAGATAGATGGTGCTTTTGTTTGGCATAAAATGAAAACATTCACCAACACATGCCCCAAGCCTCCTTCCGATGTACTATACTTATCTTACAAGTTACAACTGCATCCAGGTTATTCTAGAGGTTTACAAATACTTCTATTTTGCATGCACCTAAAGGATTATTCAACTGCAATGCACATGAAAAAATTAACTGCAAAATGCAGATGGAAAAGTAGTGGAGAAGAAGAATTCGAGTTGATCTCTGACTTAACTATGGATGGTAATTATTGACCACTAGTACTGAACTGAAACTGGCCACACGGAGTAAGTTTCAAAAACTGAATTCACCAGGTAATAGATTGTTGAAGCTGGATTGTCCTCATCATGTAAAAATCATGAAGGATCATACAACTAGTCGAAAATGTTAGAGAAGGAAATGATTCCATACGAGGATTTTGAGCATCCTGCTAATATGGAAAATCATCCAATCACCCATAAATGAAGAAATAAATTTGAGTTACGCTCTTCCAGAGGGATTATTTTCATTAAACAGTTCTGTGTGGAAATGAAATTTTCTTCTTTCTGCTTTTAAGAATTCAGGAATGTACCTTCGATGCTTTCCAGCATGCTTGTTTGACGATCTTCTACCCTGATCTGATGAACTTCTTCTTGCTACATAGAAAACAGCTGATAAGTGGACTCTCGTCACTGATCATACAATAATAATAAGATTTAGACTTACAGTGCTTAACCCCATATTTTCACTGCTTTGAATTGCAATTGATTCTTCGATCTGTAAGATCTCAGATTCAATCGTATTTACTCGTTCCAAGATCTCTGGAGTGCTCACAAAGCGCACAAACCTACAGTATAAGAGCATTTTAGTTATGACTATATCTACTTTCCTTAATGAAAACAGCAAAACTGCTTTCTTGCTGATATAAGTTTCAAAAGGCAACCTCAGATTGCAGCTAGAGCATTGGCATTGGGCAATAGAGCATTTTAGTTATGACTATATCTACTTTCCTTAACAAAAACAGCAAAACTGCTTTCTTGCTGAGATGCCAAGTTTTAAAAGGCAACCTCAGATTGCAGCTAGAGCATTGGCATTGGGCAATGGCCACGAACTTGGATCAACATAACATCAACATGGCAAGTTAAAGATATCCAAAGACAATGGGTTTCCAGAGATCCTATTTTAGGCGTCTTATATAATTCAAGAGTTTAAATAAGCAACATCCAGAGATTAAACAAAAAACTCAATTTTTGGTTAAGAAACCGAAAAAGGTTCCAACAACTCAACAAGTACCAAGTTGAGTTTCTCTAGACTATTAATTGCTTTTCAACATTATCAAATCTAAAATACAATGTTGACTACTCACCCTGTTTCACACAAATGAGACAGCGAAAAAATCCATAAAATGTTACAAACCTCTCCATGGTGCCCTTTGTAAACCATGCCGTCTCACTGTCAGGTTTTGGTTCAAGTGTAATCGAATAACCACCTTTGGCAATCTGTTCTTGAGCTGTCTTCAAATGTGCAAGAAAAGGGTTCAACAACCCAGAAGCAATTTTTTCCGATGCCCCATTCGCCACAATAACTAAATCACACCTATAAAACAAAAGCAACACTTTTAATTATCAAGTAGCCAAAAAAAAAAATTGAAAGACATCAATTGAAATCAAATCACTGCACATAATTCCATGTCCACGAATTGGATGTAAACGATTGTCGAATTATAATGCAATTTGTGTGTCTAAATAACACAAAGAGAATTTCCCCTAAATTTCAAGCAAATGATATCGCAAAACCCTTTAAAAACACTTAAAATGTGAATTTTCGATATATTAAGAAGAAAAAACTGAAATCACATTACTCTAATGCCGATATAACCAAAAAAACAACTGAAATTAAATCAAACATAAGTAGAAAAGAACACTTGAATCAACAAAAGTCACCTGGTTCGAGTGGGTGTCAGCTGAAAGACTGCAGAATCAAGTCGAGTTTTCGACTTCATTGCACCAAAGATGATCAAATAAGCTTTAAACTCCTTTAATAATCTAAAAGTTTTGATTTTTTAGAAGAATAAATACAAATTGAAATGAAGATCATAACTGATCATCGTTTCGAGAGAGAGAAAAAACGAAAAGTAGAAAAAGATTCGACTTTTAGTACAAAATGAAAGCTTTTTAGAGTGTAGAAGAACAGGGTTTGTTGACAGAAGACTAGTATGAAATAAAGTTTCAGTGGAAGAACAGAAGAAAGCTTAATTAAGAAGGGAAAGTATCTTTAATGGCGGAAGAGAGAAAAAGTGATAGAGTTTTGGATTCCGATTTCCGACAAGAAACCGTAGAATCCCGAAATATTTTTTATGTTTTTTTCCGATTTGAATTTATCTACGATGGGTAATTTAGTAATTGGAATAGAATGCGCCGAAAATTATGGAAGAGAATCCGATGAAAAGTAACAGACGAAGTTAGAAACAGTTTTACTGAGGTCTGACCACTTCAACTCTAGTTTAGAGTTTAGACTTTAAAGCCAAGTCAATTTCAATTTTGATTCAAGCACATAAAAATAAAAACAAACAAACAAACAAAATTCTAACGTCTTTAAACTTAGTGGGACAAATAGTTTGTAAGACTTTGTGTGCTTTATTACTACTACCTAAACATACATGCAATGCACTCAACAAAAGTGAAGTGCTTTATAGCAATTCCTTTACTTTGAAGACAAAATGATGAAATTTCATATCTGTCGATGTAAAATATAGCAAGGATTTTTTAAAAAAATGGAGGAAATGTGCTAAATTTTTACCAAAGTACCAATAAATAAACTCTGTTATACAATGCTTTTGATGAAAGTACTGGTTGATAATAAAATAATAACTGGAACGAATTGGTATGGTACATGTAGATGGGAAATTCAGAGCAACAACAACAACAAGGTTATGGACGTTGAATAGATAGGTTCGTCCGCATGGAAAAATACATACATGAACAATGAACATGCTAGTGGGATTGGCTTGGAGTAGTTACTAATCATCATATTCTGATATTCATACACCAGTACACCACATGAGTTGTTAACATAGAGTCAAATTAACTTCAATGCAAACAAAATGCAATGACAGAATCAAGCCCCACGTAATATATACTACTATCAACGTTGGGACCAAAATTTGTCCTCGTCCTTTTGCTCTCTCTCTCTCTCCCTCTCATAGCCATTCTTTTTAGTGTCTGTGATTATGTATCATTATTATCATTCTTGAATTGTTTGGTAACATTCGCGAATGAGGAAAAATGTGATGAACAACTTGAACTAATTCTCATAGGATGCATGATCCAGTTGGTAGATAGATACATGATATACATTATTTAAGGTCCTTCTGGTTAAGCAATAGCTTAATTTGATTATAATAATAGCTGTAGCTGACAGACAATGTGGTAGGCAAAACTGATTATCAATCTAATGACCAATACATTAATACATTATTTTAAGAGAGATACATGGTACCTGTTAACAATAATTTAAAATCTAAGGCATCTATCTGTACATACTCGATTTGAAATTTTTCAGAGACGTTACAGTAAGGGACATATAAATGTGCCTTCACTTTAACAAAGTTTATATGGACTAATTGGCAAAAAAAAAAAATAAATAAATAAAAATAATAGGGTGTTATTCTTCCCACCCAAACAAGTCGTCAAAAAACCCAAATTTTAGAAATAGTTAAAAGTTGTCAAAAAATCCAATACTAATTTACACTATTGTCTTTATTTACATAATTAATTATTTGTAAAATTTTGTCAAAAAACTCAAAGCTAATTTACACAAAACTAACTACTTCAAAGAAACATAGAAAACATTAAGTACCATTGTTATGGAAGTATATACCTCCACCATGGTTATTGGAATATCCTTCCCATATTGTTTCGTTTGCAATTTGTGTATCAAAATCATCTAAAGAAGGAATTTTATTGAGGTCTATATCCTTATCATATTGAAAAGTGTGATATGATCTTTGGACGAGTTTTATTTAGCCGTTTAGAAGAAAAAAACTATTATGTTTTTTTTTTTTATGAAAAAACTATTATGTAATTATGTTGTGTGTTCCTCATAGTGAAAAATCTGTTTTGTGTTCATCTTGTCCACCAAAACCCTAAAAACTATATTTAGAAATTTCTTTTAATTAAATTTTGTAAGTGAGTTTTTTCTCATAACAGTAGGCTTTTTCTCATAACAAGTTGGGTTTTTTGACAAAATTTTGTTATTAAATTTATTCAAAAACATGGATACAATAGTAAACTAGTATTGAGTTTTTTTGACAACTTTTAACTATTTATAAAATTTGGGTTTTTTAACGACTTGTTTGAGTGAGAATAATAACATCCAAATTATATGGACTATTGGGCTCGATCGTTTAAAGCCCAATACCGAGATATCACACATGCCGAAACCCAATCAAAACCCATGGATCAAATTCAGTATCAGAAATCTCCAGGCCTTATTCTCTTAAGCCAACTTTGGCATGGCTACCAACAAGGCAGCTATTAAATTTTGCATCTTCGTAAACCAATGAATGAATTGTTATCGTTTATGTATTGCATATATACAATTCCTGTGTTTTAGCTAAAGATATATTCTGTACAATTCCTAAGATAAAACCATATATAATGAATATGACTTTTAGACCCACAATAGAAATGTGCATTATTATTTTAAGCTTGTGACTTTGTGTAAACCACGGTAACATTGCAAACTAGCCCCAAAAGTTGTCAACCGACTTTACGAAATAAATGTTCTTCAACCAAATCAAAGAATATGCTATCCGATTCTGTTAATATTCCAATCCCATATGCCATTTCTAAAATCTAAATTGGATTGAACTATGAAGATGCTCTTTCCATAAAATCTCATGTTATTGGATCGGATAATGAGGTCTGTTCAAAGAAATTTAAAAGGAAGGCCCAGCTCATAAAAAGCCCTATCCAATTCCAAAGTTTCCAACCTGGCAACCTAATGGTAATCCCATTTCCTACTCCCGTCCCGTGTAATGGTCAAACACTTGAAACAAGTTATTCACGTGCTAAGTAAGTAAACAAAAAGAGAGACGTGGCCAATCAAATCGCTCTCCACGAAACATCTTCACAACGGAGGCAGAATAACACAGACCTTCGCCGCATATTCTGCCACGTTTTACATAATCATTCATAATAAAAAGCATATCAATGGCATATCCTTTAGGATGTCTCCTCACCTATTTTCAACATTATCCATTTATTTACCCTAAAACTCAATGGATAAAATTGTAAATAAAATTCAAAGTTTCAGTACAAATGAACGACTCTTTTGTCGAATATTCCAAGCAGAAAATGAGGCCATTCTTTCATATAAATGTCACCATCTCTAACTCAATAAAAACTCAATAAATTATTTATTTCCTCAAAACAAGACTCAATCAATCTTGATTTTTTCCATGGAGGTTTTTGTGAGATCAAAGAGAGTTACAGATCCATTAAACGACAAAGTTAAAGCTTGTTTATGTGGAAAAAATCTCAGTAGTAGTGGTAGTGAACATGAAGGTTCTTCTTCTTCTTTTTTTTCTTCTTCTTCTTCTTCAACAGATGAAGAATGTTGTCTTTCTCATCTTGTTTATAGTTTCTTAGAAGGTAATGATTCTGTTCAACTACAAGAAAATGATGATTCTTTTTCAGATTCGTCATTAGATGATCCTCATCGTCGTCGCCATCGGGTTTCTGAATCAGAAGTGAAAGAATCGATCAAGATTCTGCTGAATAATTCCATTAATAGTAATACTCGCCGTCTTTTATCTCATCATGTTTCAATAGCAACAGAGATGTTCAGTTTCTTCAAACCAGAAAAATCAATTTTTTTGAGAAAAATAATGGTGTTTTTGAGAGAATTAGGGCATAATGCTGGAATATGCAAAACTAAATGGGAAAGTAACGGAAATGTAACGGCAGGGAGTTATGAATTCATTGACGTCGTTACATCAAATGGTGACAAGTGTCAGCAGAGATATTTCATAGATGTTGATTTCTATGGAGAATTTGAAATTGCAAGACCAACAAGTGAGTATGCAAGTTTATTGAAAGTTTTGCCGAGAGTTTATGTTGGAAAATCTGAAGAGTTAAAGCAAATTGTTAGATTAACAAGTGATGCAGCGAAGAGATCTTTGAAGAATAGAGATCTTCATTTACCTCCATGGAGAAAAAACCGTTATATGCAATTGAAATGGTTCGGTCCATATCGGAGAACTGTTAACCCAATTCTGTCAAGTACTGAGCTTTCTGGTTTTGAGAAGTTCTCCGTTAAGTGCCGTTCCGTTGGTTTTGATGCCGTTAATGATCGTCCTTTGCGGTTTGTTTTCCCTGCGGCTACTCGGACAAGATGTTAGCCATCTCGTTTGCTTGGTTATACGCGGCGTTACGATGACGCTGTTATAACGGCGTAAGACTAATGACAGCTCATAATGAAGATCAGATAAGGTCAGGCATTTAAGTGGAATGTTGACGTGGAAGTTTTCTATAAAAGGGTGTGTAAATTTTGGCCCAAAGAGAAATTGATATTTTTCAGGTGACAAGACGTGGGGAAGCTGAGATTTGATTTTGTCATTTGTCTTTTTGCCATGGAAATTATATTTTAATAATAAAAATCATATATATGTTATTTGGATATAAGGAATTTTAATTACATATTTGCAACCAAGGAAATAGCAATAGGATTAGTCATATTCAGTTTAGGAATGAATTTTTTCCACACTTCATAAGAGTGTGGAACAACACTCTCCTTAACTGAGTCCACGTGTTTTTAAATTTTTAAAAAAAAATTATTTATATCCCAACAAAGTTAACAACACTATGGTTTTATTTTATCCTACTAATTTTACAAACCAAAAATATCCATACCAAAAATATCCATACTGTCTAATTTTAGATATTATTTAAACACTCAAGGGACAAGAAATTTGATCAATTAGTAAAGTTTAGACCAATCAATACATGACCCACATATCCTCTTTTATTTTTAGACTTTCTTGTCGACTAATTATATATTTTCTTCTATATGATTGCAACACCAACACCACCACCACCACCAAAAGTTTTTTTACCAATTCAAAAAATCCCAGGTAAAATCCCAGGTTATTATGGTATACCTATAATTTCCCCAATTAAAAATCGTCTTGATTACTTTTACTTCCAAAGTAGAGATGAGTATTTCAAATCAAAAATCCAAAAACACAAGTCAATTGTCTTTAGATCTAATATACTGTAAAAGCAGAAATAAGTTAGGTGAACAGAGTGCTGAAGAAGATGATCAAAGATATAAGTGGGAAGAGATTTGAGGATGAGAAGTGGCTGAGCTATCTTAGAAGATAGTTGCCTACGTATCTGAGAATGACCCGGTCCCAGAATCAAGCCTACGTAGTTCATATTTATAGGTGATTGGGACAACGGCTAGCTCATTAATTGTCCAACGGTGGGATCAATTTATGAGCGAGCGTTACAAATTGATTGAAAAGATATTGTAAATGAAGAGAATAAACATGTGAAATAAAGGTGAGCTCAGAGTGAGGTCGAGCAAAGTAAGCCCCAGCTCGAGTGAGCTCGAGCAAAAGAGTGTTCACGTCGTTTGATGACGAATGAATAAAGAATCCAAGTCGGATCATGAAGGTTTTAGTGAGCTCGAGGTGAAGTCGAGTAAAAAGGTGTTCACCTCGTTTGACGTCGAAGGTGTATAAATTGTGTTCAAAGTGGTTGCTTAAGTGAGCTCGAGGGAGCTCGAATACATGGGTATATACATATACCACCACCACCCAAAAACCATCCCCACCACAACAACAACAACAACAACAACCACCACTTGTTTTATTTCTTAACACATATACACCTTAATTCAAAATTGAAACCCCCTATTTCTCTCTCCTTTTCTTGAAAACCCCTAAATAATGTCGTCTTCGATAATTAGCCAACCACCACTTGTTTTATTTCTTAACACATATACACCTTAATTCAAAATTGAAACCCCCTATTTCTCTCTCCTTTTCTTGAAAACCCCTAAATAATGTCGTCTTCGATAATTAGAGGAGGTAGAGCAGAGAGAGTTAAGAAAATATTTGAACAATTTGATATTAATGCTTGCTGCTGTTGTTAATTCTATGACTTTTGAAACTTCTTCATCTTCAAGTGTTGATGAAAGGATTGTTGAACCAAAGAAAAAACAAAGAATTGAAGCATGGGCTACTTCTCCAAGTCATGGTATTGTTTATGATGATACATGAAAATTTGTTGATGATTTAGATATTTTTTGTGGTGGGGATGGTTTTTGGGTGGTGGTGGTGGTGCTTTTAGACATTGGGAGTTATGAAAGAAGAATAAGATGATGTATGAAAATTAAAATTAAAACAGGGGCAAAAAAGTCAGAAAAAATAGGGAACATGTGGGTCATGTACTGATTGGTTTAAACTTTACAAACAATGTACTGATTGGTTAAGTTTCTTGTCCCTTGAGTGTTTAAGTAATATCCAAAGTTAGACAGTATGGATAGGTAATTTTCGGTTTCACATAATATTAAAAAAAAAAAAAAATTCAAAGAACCACGTGTACTTATTTGGTAAATGGTGGAGAGTATTGTTCTGGAACAAATTCGAACTCATATGTAGTGTTGAGGGTTATTTTGATTGGCAAGCCTGATTTTATGGAGATCAGTAACTCAAAGATGCACGACCTAAATAGAACCCAGACCTTGAATCATCGCCCAGAGGTAAATTACCAGCTACATCAGTGACTAATTTGGAGTGCCTCGGAATAACATCAGTTGCATATATATGATGATCTATACTTGGTTAGAACAAATTTTCGTTAACTAATTTGGAGCCTAATAATAAAATATTACTATAGTATTGTCTATTGGTCACAATTTATTCTAGGGGTTTTTAGACTTTCGGACGCCTAAAAAATATCTATTTAGGAAATGAGACGCTTTTAATTGGTATTCTGACAGTGTGGGGTTTTATGGGCAGCAGCCAGCTTCTCATGAGGTCATCCATCCTGAGACTACTCCCCCCTGAGTACGCTTAACTCCGAAGTTCTTTCGAACTCTGGAGCCAAGTGAGCCCAAAAGGCCTCGGTGTATATGACGAATATATACTTAGGGGTGGCAATCAGACCTGGAGACCCAAAACCCTACCTGATCTGGGTCAGGTTTGGGTTTGGATATTTGAGGTTTTGGGACTGATCAGGTCGACCTGATTGACCTGATATGTAATCAGGTCAGGTTTTGCTTCCAAACCCGTCGGGTCGACCCGAAACCTGATCAGAACAAACCTAAAAACCTAATTCAATCTTCTTCTATATATTATCTCGAAACTAAAACAATATTTGTCTACGACGTTTTCCAAAATAACTTATTCGTTGTCATTCAATTCAAATCAAGTCTTGTTCTTGAATCAATTAAAATCAAATCAAGTCTCTTAAAGTAGGTTGTCATTCAAAACAAATCTTGTTCTTGAATCAATCTTGTTGTTATTGAATCCATACTTTTAATTTTATCAATGTGAATCTTTTTCGAATGTATACGAAAATGGGATATTATTGTTGATGATTGATCATAATGTTGTTCTTCAAGGTTTGTTTCTAGTGTTGAATCAATATTCTGTTACACTTCTAATCTAAAACTGTATAGTTGACTTTCACTTGATAGTTCACTTGATATTCTGCCACACTTTTATTTTATAGCTGTTTAGAAATTAAGATTAACCATCAACACTTCCAAAGTCAGAAGCACCCTTATGTTTTTGTTGTGATAATAAGAATATGCGATTTATCATTTTGGAGACTAATTTTTGTGTGAAATTTATTTAAAAAGGATTTGTATTTAAATATGAATACCTCTGTGTCTGTATGTAATAAACTTCCATGAATATTCGATCTTACTTGAATCTAATGGTTGTCCGTGGGGATTAATACATGTCTTTTGCTTTGTCATTTTTCATTTTGGCATTTAGTACATTCTCATCTATGCCTCAACCATATGGGATTTCTATTTGCATAAAAATTCGAGTAATTCTATACTCACACCCTATTTCCACATAAAACTCTCACAGCCTGACGTGGCAGCTGAGGTGGTTTGTACACATCAGCATACACTTCCAACTTAATTCGCGGCTCTTCTTCTAACACAGTCTCATTCTCTATATCTTCATCAACCTTTTTGTCTTCTTCATTAGAATCATCAGATTTTAAGGTGTCTTTTTCCATGAAAAAAACTTAATTAGACAATGAAAATGTAACATAAAAATTTAACAAATAATTAAAATATAGGAAACTCAAAATATTAGAAAGTTATTAGATTAACATTAAAACCCTTTAAGATAAAACCGAGTTATATGATCGGTGAACTTGCAGTGTTTCTGTTTATTGATAAAAATTCAATATTATACACAAAAAAAAAAAAAAAAAAAAAAAAAAAATTTAAAAAATTGAAAGTTTTGATCGTTGCTTTTACCTGAAGGTTTTTTTGAGATCAAATTTTAAAACCCTAGAAAATGAAGAAGATGGGAAAATATTTAGTTGGTATTCTATTTGAATTCTGAACCTTCTACGATGACAAGCAAGAGTGGCAAACGTTTTGGAAGAGGAAAACCTTTTCAATAAAGGTGAAAGTCAGTTGTGACCGACTATTTGATTTTTTTTTCCTTTTCAATAAAGGTGAAAGTCAGTTGTGACCGACTATTTGATTTTTTTTTTCTTTTTTTGTTTTATTTGAAAGGTAAAACAGAGCAGTAAGAGAGAAGATGGAGAAGAGTTGTACTCGGATAGATTATCTTTTCTCTTCTCTCTCTTCAAAACTCTTCCATGCTGATGTGTACCAAACCACCTCAGCTGCCATGTCAGGCTGTGGGAGTTTTATGTGGAAATAGGGTGTGAGTGTAGAATTACTTTAAAAATTTGTGTTCTATCCAGTTTATACCCTATGGATTTTGAATTTATTTGCTTTTCACTATGGATCTATTTAAGAACATGGCTATCTAGGAACACAATACACTGCCCAGATTTTGGTCCTTTGTAATAAGGGTTGCCTACTGTTGTAGGCAACTATAGGCATATATAGTCTTGATTCTTGAACAAGGAAACTATTGTCTTTTGCTTGTTCATTGATAGTTTGCGATTAACGTTTAAGGTTACTAAGGCATTCATTCAGTAAGAGCAGGAATAAAAAACGAAAGGGGGGGGGGGGGGGGGGGGCGGCATTCTCGGGCTGCCCCTGCCTTTTGGATAAGCGTACCAATAAAGTTTTAGACTTGATGAGGTAGTCTAGTTGTATTTGGGAAGAGTGCGACAATAATGTGCCAACTAGTATTACCATGAACAATTTTCTTACAGTGCAAACTGCCAACAAATGTTGGCTCATTTGTGAAATATGCCAACTTCAGTTTGAAGAAGCTCAATAAAAAATTCAATGTTTCAGGTCCTTGTTGTATAAGTTAGTTTGAAGAAGTCTGCACTCTGGAATAAGCAACCGAAAGTGATTCTTTTTGTATATCTATTCTTTTTGTGTTAATCATTCTTTTTGTATATCTATTAACTACTTAAGACCCGAGATAGTGATCATTTATCTAATTATGTTTGATGTTAGGGTATTGCACAACAGACGGGTGGTTAGTCTAACCAATCGACAGGGCAATTATTATTGCAAAGAGAGTCAAGTGGCACGATCGAGGCAAGAGAAAAAAGAAAAAAAAAACGACATACTGGCAAACAGTTTCGTGGAAGGAAGCATGGAAATTATCTGAAATATGGAGTCAGTTTTGATGTTAATTCTTGTTGAGTTGTTGTAACTTGTAATACTCTAAAGTGTTAGAGAAGAGATTGATGTTAATACTCTAAAGTGTTAGTATATAGTTTGATCATCTTTTGAACTTGGACTAGCTATTTGCACAACTTGAATAAGACTATATATTTATACAGTATACCTGAACTTGATTGAAGTAGAGATAGTGCCAAGTGCCAAGATAAAATTACCTATATTTAGCTTGATTAAAATTTGCAAGTACAAGTGTATCAGGTTTTCGGGTTGACTTGAACCTGACCTGATAACCTGACAGGTCAGGTTCAGGTTTCAATTTTGAGGGGGAAAAAATCATCAGGTCAGGTTCGGGTTTTAGGTTTGAGACCTGACAACCCGACTGACCTGACCCAAACCTGACCTGACCCGATCTGATTGCCAGCCCTATATATACTTATATTCCAATGTTAGGACATCCTCCTCTCATGTGCCATGGGACCCACCCCCTCGACAAACCACCTGCAGAGCCGCGGTGTTACAATTATATCATCCCTTGTAAACTTTTCAGAATTTAACCTGAGTCAATGGTTAGTCATAACAGTCAACTAACGGGAAGGTGCTCCATACTCTAAATATCAATTAAAAATGTCTCATTTCTTAAATAGATATTAATTAGGTGAACCAAAGTCTAAAAATCCCTTTATTTTATTTTGTATACAGTGGTAAGTATAATTTTCCTTGAGAGTTTTAATCATTTTATGTGTCGGTGAACAACAATTGCAAAAGATGATCTCATTTTGAATGGATACACAAATACAAATATCATTACTTTACCTACTACTACTTACTACATTACTATGTAAGCGTACGCGCTTTGCGCATGTTCTTCCTCCATCCAATCCCATCTAAAAAAATAAAAAAAATCTCAAATGATACAATATTAAGTTGATGTAATTTCTAATGGATTTTAATACAATATTATGGTTAAGACTATGTGGTTTAAATCCTTTAACAAAAAATAAAATATTAGGCTTTAATAATGGGTTTAATTGTGTTTTCTTAATTATTAGGCTTGCAAATATTATAGTCCATGGGCCCTAAATAGTATTGTAGTACCATTAAGATTTGGGATAAAAAAAAGTCAAAGAAAACTGCTAAGAATCTGAGATTTTCAACTGTATGTGTATATATATACACTAGTGTCTTAGCCGGTGCGTAAGCTTAATTTTAATTTATCCATTTTTGATTATCATTCAAGTTTTAAGTTATTAATTTTATTAAATATTATAAATTACACTAATTTATAATTTTTATAAAATAATAATTTCTTAAGTAAATTTGGGTAGTTTTTCTTAATATTTTATAGGAGTTCATTATATATATATTATATATATATATATATATATATATATATATATATATATATATATATATAAATTTTATTGATAAAAGAAGAATTACACAAAGCTAGAGGACAAGCGCGCTACAAACTGCGCTGCAAGCCTTTTTTTTTAATTTTTTTTTAGTTATTGGACCTTTTGCTCATAAATAAAAATCCAACCCATAAATAAAAATATGTTAAATTACGATAAAATCATAATTTAAAGGGTATTATGTAAATTTACTAAAAAACCATGACTAAAAGGGTATTTTAGTCAAAATTATGTGATAAAATTCTAAAGCTCAATTCTCATTAACCGGGATTTACCCTTAAATTTTATTCAGGTTTTTATATATATATACACAATTTTTGAATCAAGTAACGAAGACGTACGGTGACATCATTCGACCTACTCTCTTTATAGTAGTTTAGATATGATTTATCTATTCCATTCCCCTAATCATGAAAAAGCCAAAATAGTTTACCTCAGAAGTCTATCTTCATTTTGATCATCATCTCAGGCCCTATTTTGCAACAAAAAATTTAGTATTTTTGTTCAAAAATCATCTAAGCCTAGTTGTTTTTTTTTTTTTTTTTTTTTAGACACGTAAATAATTGGTATTTAGACTTTGGTACGCTTTTTTAATTGGTATTTAGATTTTAAGGCACCTTCTCGTCAGTTGATTGTTTTTGGTTGTTAAAAAAATTTGAAATGACAATTTAACCCTTACATGAGATTCACCTTTAATAACCAAAATGTACACGTGTTATTATATTTTTGTAACACTTGTACTATTTTTGAATTTCAATTTTTACTATCGTAAGATTAAAATTTACCATATTGTGATATGTGTACTTTTTTTGTTAAATTACAAGTTTAACATGTGCCATGTATATGCAGAGTATTATAGGTTTACGAAATATGAGTTCTTTGACTTAAGTCAACGGTTAATCATAACAATCAACCTACCGTAAGGTGTCCCAAAGTCTATAAATATGAGTTCTCATTAGATACATCACAGCTGTCAAAAATATCTATAAATTTATAATAACAGATTTGCCCTTGCCAACAAATAGGAAAAATCTATTAAATCTTAACAATTAACACCATCTCCATCTTACGGTGATCCAGTTCTACTATCCAATATAAGTCACGATTTCTTTCATCCACCCCATCTATGTGCACAATCTGTTAGTTCCATAAAAAAAACAATCAATGTCCATATGTATGGAGTTCAAATCCACCCCCATCTAAATGGCTCTTTTCAGCTGGATTAGACTTATTAAAATGAGATTCTAGAGCCACCTTGTCACGTATATAAGTCTAACTATTGTGACCAACTCCATTATAGTTACTGCATTTTCTTCACTTTTCAACAATCTCAAATGTTGATGGATCCCTTCTAGTGGAACTTGTTACTTTCTTAGTCTTCGAATTGATGGACGACCTTTATGGGGATGAATGGGAGGATCAAACACAATAGGCACTGCAGAGTTTATAAGTTGAGGTAGTTGTTCTTGAGCAACTTTCTCCTTAGCTATAGGCCATTGGTGATAATTCTTTTCAAGTTCTTCAAATAAACTTGTCAGTGTATCTATTATATTGCCTAGATCAATGATGATGTCACCATCTTCAAATGACCGTTTATGTATTCTCCATTGTGGGTGTATATCAGAAAGTTGTAATACTATATCATTCATACATCTCATCATATGTGCACAAGGAAGACCCATCGTCGCAACAAACTGGTGTTTACATGCTTGCAAGCTTGAATCACATATAGCTAATTTATATTGTTCAAATAGCTTATCCATGGAAATAATGAAACAAGATATTTTCCCCATTTGTTGGCAAGGGCAAATCTGTCATTATAAATTTATGGATACTTTTAAGTTTTAACAGTTGTGGTGTATCTAATGAGAAGATAATTAAGGGTAAGTTAGTAATGTTAGTAATTAATCATTGGCAGGATCAAATCAGACCTTGGCAAAATTCGGAGCCATAAAATTTTGTTCAATCCTTTTTGGACTTTCTTAATTACACTCTAGAAAACGAATATATATATGCAACATGCAAAATGTAAAACGAATTTACGTAGATTTGGTGAGGAAGCCAATTTTTATTACAACTGAAAATTTAAATTTGGTGATTTAAAACCCTCAACGGATATGTTTTGTAGCAAAATAGTGATGTATATTACAAAAAGTAATCATCGTTGATCTAGCCCTATATTTTCCATCAGGTTACAACATTAACTTCGCGATTAAAAGTCCTTTACGAAGGAGTTTTGTCGCAAAATAGTAATGAAAAAACCATATATATATATGTTTGATCTACCCATATTTTCTATCATATTAGAGTTTTATTACTATCTTTTCTATCCAATAACAAAAACATTTTTACCCCAAAAAAAAGTCTTTCATAAATAAAAATTCTAGTTTTTCCCTGAAATGATAAGATATATGTGCTAACATACACATTATTCTTGTTTGATCAACATGTAAAATTGACTTTCTTTGAAGACAACATACTCAAGCAATTTGTTTCAGGTGGATCATATAATTAGCAACTTTCGTCCATCTAAAGTGAACTTTATTATTATATTATTTTTATTTTTTTTAGTTGGCAAGTAGGGTTTAGGGACCCCTACTCTATTAAATTACTTGTGAAAATATATCAACAATCAGCTGTTAACGTATTTCGATCCCACGACCGCTCCACTTTGCGAGAGGGAACCAAAACAACCGTTCACGTGCATCCAAAGTGAACTTTCATGCAATGTTTTATTTATTTTGATTTATTATATAAAAATTATAAGAATAACTTAATTAATATTATTTTATTAAATAAACTTGAGGAAGTACACAAATATGATCGACAATGCTATGCAAACTAATACATGTTTTTTTTGTTCGACAATCATATATTTAACTGACCAGCTCAAAGAATTATACAAAACTGGAGGACATACACCCTAGAAGCTGCGCTACAAGTCCTTTCTCAATTACAAAACCAATCCTTCTAAAAACGTATTTATTTGAGCCAACAATCATGACATTGTTATCCATTACTTTTTGTACCCTCTTAAGGAGTTCAACCGTTTCTGATGCTAGAAACCCGAACGTGTTGAAAGTTAACGGGATGAAACCATGTTGGTTTGTCTTACACGTTCCATTATGTTTCTCCTCTTTTTTGTTGATGCACTATTAACTACATGACCTACTTCAAAGATCCATTCTCGAACCCTACCATCAGCGATGTCCCTTGTAATGTCAATACTACTGTGTCTGCCTTCAAACCAATTGTAAACCAAAATATTTGTTGGACGCAGTGTTAATTTACCTTCCCTAGGATCAATAAGAAAGTGGACCGAAGCTTCATTTTTCACTGAGCTTCATTTTTCACTTACACCCCTGCCCGCCAAAGGACATCGTATAGAATATCATGCACATGATTATGTCTGTATTTGAAATCCAAGTAATGTTTTCAGTGAGCTACGTGATCTCCATAGGCATCAAGTCCGCTATTCTTACACACGGGATAACAAGGAGGAAGTCTTTTGCATAGGAATAACAAGGAGGAAGTCTTTTGCATGTTCTAACTGCACACATTTTTTTTTTTTTTTGGCATTTGATTTGAGGTAGTTTTTTTTTTCACCGAGTTAGCACCCAAATAAGCTCAGAGAAAAAAATGTAATGGATAGCAATTGAGCTTCTCAAAAGGGTAAATAAAGTATTGCATAACATTGTCATGATTGCTGGTTCGTATGAATATGTTTTCAGAATGATTTGTTTTGCTATTATTTGACAATAATAATAATAAGATAAATAAATCCAACATGAGTCACATGCATGGATCCTTATCTAACAAAATTTTGTTTTTGGTTGTCAATAAGATTTACCTACAATTAAAAATAGGAACTATCAACTACTACCAAAAAAGTGGTTATATATTGGGGAGATAATTAATTTTGAGGAAAAAAAAATATTTTGATTTCGATGATTAAAAATATAACGATCAATATATTCCACTGGCCCCACCAAAAAGGTAGTTCATAAATACAAATCTTTTAATGGATTTTACCATACAATGTAATATGTATTTCTTTTTCCCTATAAATACTCTGTTAAACTGTATCAAACATCCTTGTAATCTATCAAATTGTGCTTCTATTTTAGATTTTTATTATTTCCATGGCAACTTTTGAAGCAAATCATTCTTCGTCCAAAACTGATGGCATTAGGAAAGCCGTTTTGATACCTAAACCATATTATTGTCGTTATTGTTATAAGATCTTCTTTCAATCTCAAGCTCTTGCTGGCCACACAAGGGGCCATATGAAAATGCCTGGATATGTGTCTACCAGGACAATCCAAAAAAGAGCTGCTGCGGCCCTAAGAGTGGCGAAAACGATAAAAATGAGAACTGGTGTTACCCTCAGAGAGGTTAAAGCAAGGGCCAGAATGATTAAAATTACATCTAGCCCTTCCATGTCACCTCAAAGTACTAGTCTGCAAGGTATGCTTTTATTTCAACCATCTTTGGTTTTCAAAGCTAGAGTTGTTGATGAACTAATTATTAAGCCTACAATAGATCAACATAATGGTGATGTTTTAGCAAAGAAGTTGTTTGCAGGTGTGAATGAAGAAGATATTGATTTGACTCTCAGGCTTGGTCGTCCTTAGTTTCTTGGGAAATACGAATAACTCAAACGATATATATGTTTGGGGCATATTTTCCAACTAGTTTTTTTCTATTTTGTTTTCTTTAGTGAAGGTGTTAAGATCGAAGGAGCTTGCTCACTAGATCGACTATAGGGAAGTAATTTTATTTAAACTCATATTGTAATGCATTTGAGCGAAATCAAATATACTATTTATGGGATTATTCATGAAATTGTTAATTTGCTTTTCAACTTATTATTGACTTTTGTTGTGGCGATATTTACTGCCTTTTAATTTATTGATCAACCCAATGGTAGTAAGATCCAATCTCTAACAGTGTTGGGGAGATAACTAGCTAGTTGAAGTAGATGGTTAATTTAAAACAAAAGATTCAATCCTTACACCAATATAATTTTTTATTTTTATTTTTGTTTTTTTTGTTTTACCTTCTTTATCAAAAAAAAAAGAAAAAAGAATAACTTCATTGAAGGTGCATGAACCTGGTGGATCTGTAAAAGGAATCTATTATTACAGATTTGCTTTTAGAAGATGACTACTCAAATCTCATTGAAATAATTCATTTATAGATTTATTTACAAAACATAAAATAAAAATAAATAATTTTAAAGTTGTCATGGCTACATAGTATGTGATTTGCACCCACAATACTATGTTATCTATTATCACTGGTCCCCACAAAATTATTCCAACTCAGCTTTTATTACGGGTTTACAATACCCAGAAACACTGAAAATCCATTGTTTCCTCTCTCTCTCTCTCTCTCTCTCTCTCTCTCTCTCTCTCTCTCTCTCTCTCTCTCTCTCTCTCTCTCTCTCTCTCTCTCTCTCTCTCTCTCCCCGAAATTATCAATTTCTAAACCAGACCGATTTTATGTAATTTAGTGTAAAGATTTTATTTCCTTGTTTTACTTGCAAACAAGCGCATCCAAAATTTGTCTTTAACCATTTATGTGGTGGACGAAGGTTAAATTTACGTTGATTCATATTCAAATCCATATTATCCTATCTCCACATTGTGCACAAACCCTTTCATTCCAAATTAATTGAAATTTTAATTTTTAATATATGAATAATAACATTAAAATAAATCAAATTAGTTAAACTTGAATGTTATAAAGTTAAAAATCAAAACATATTTTTTTATATTCTTTTTAAAGTGTGTGGTATATTGGAAGGGATATCTGGATGTGACAGACCTTTTGGGTATATTAGAAAGTTGGAAAACCCAGGCCTCAACCATTTTGCTACCCTTTCATACCGATTATTTATGTAGATATGAATTTGTTTTTCTATTTTATTTGTAGTATTGGTTGGATAAAAGTGTTATAATTAGTCTAACTATTGTACAAAGTCGATTCTTTCATTTTTGTTTTTGCTTCCGTTTTGCCATACTGCATCATATAAACTCACGTCAGACTAAAGCTCAAAACCCACACCACATACAACTTAACCATTGAACTAATGTATCATGAAAATTGGAATAATTGAACCATTAATAATAAAAAAATAAAAACAAAAAAATAAAGAAGGAATAGGTAGGTTAGCTTAGTAACCATCAGGTCAAATTATCAAAATTGACAACTTGCAAATTTTTTTAATTATAACAATGCATTTTAAATATAACACCAACGTTTCATATCATATCAATTCATGACAACCAAGTTTAACATCCACATCAAATGAGTTACAAAAAAAAAAACGTCGGAGTTAAACTTGGTTGTCATAAATTGATACGATAATAAATGTTGGTATTATATTTGAAATATATTGTCATAATTGAAATTTTTTGTAAACGTTGTTGTCAATTTTGATAATTTGACCGTAACCATCATGCTACTTGTCCCAAAACCTAAGGTAAACATTATCAGGATTCTTCACCCTTAATAGGATGGTGCTCGTCCCACAATTCTTTTTCAAAAAAATTTGGACCTAAATCAACACCAAGGTTTGCCAAGGAATCTATTGATATATATAATTGATTGGGTCTGCTCTAATCAATCTATACTTAGCTAGTGACGGTAAGGTCAATGGCTTTGTACAAGCTTTTCTATTGCTCTTTTGGTAACCTGGCGATGCTTTCATAGCATGTTGACTAGGATGTACTTGAGAATGTGATTTATAAAACTTTTACCTTCTTTCAAATATATATAACCAATAAATTAGTCTTTGAAGTGGCTTAACTCATAGAATGTGTTCACTCTGTCAACAAACCTTGTTGATAACTTGATTGGCATTGTCACTGACTATATATTGTTATACACTAACAAAAAAACTTTGTTTTTTAACATTTACAAGCGGAAATGGATGCACTATGTGTATGGCTATCGAACTGTAAAATCAAATTTAAGTTAATTTTGAATCATGCTTAATAATGTGAATTCATGCAAAATGCAAGTGCTACACATTTGTCTATCAATTATACAATACAAATATAGTATTTAGTAGTGCAAAATTAATTTGATACACAATCTCAAAATACTAACATTATGTCTATTGTGAAAATCATGAATTCTGAATTATTGTTATTCCGAACCTAAAAAATAAAATGCAGAAATTACACAATTAACAAAATGACAAAAACAATATAGAAGTGATGTTAATACTAATTTGGCTTTTGCAAACCAATATTATTAACAAAATGAAAGGGATTATAGAAGATCATATACGTATATTCTGAATTAGTTTTGACTTTTCATTTAAGTTTCATTATTCTATTGGTTGAAAATACATTGAAAATTTATTGTAAACTAATACAAGATTATACAAGTATTTATACAAATCTCAGTAGCCATCATTATACTAAAACCTCAAGATCTCATAGATATCTAGTGAAGTTTACGTTCACTTTTAAACGATATAGAGCGATGTTTTTTTGAACCAATAAAAAAGTACCTGAGAAGACTCCCCTATCCAACATGGTTACATATAGCATCATTTCCAAAATAAAGTTATAAAAACTACTTTAAATCTTACCAGTGAAACAAATCCCTTCATCATTTTCTAAACAAACAAATTAATTAATGATTTACAAGAAAAACCTATATTTAACTTTTTCTACTTTGATTTTAATTTTTATGTTATAACGTTTTTCACTTACCAACTTCCTCGACTTTAGTTGGTTCTAAAGCTCACTAATATTTAATTTATTAGTTTGTTGTTATGTAAAATCCGATATTGCCTCTACATAAAGCATACAACCAACTATTCATTTGTACTAGTTCTTGTTCATTTAATTAACTACAAATCTACACTAATTGTGATTGTTGTATACTATTTTAAGTGTATTGCATTCTTCTTTCTCACGACTATAAGTTAACTTTTAATTCATGCGATAGAAAAGGTGTGTATTTAGCACAACATGATGGTTGAGCTCAAATCCACTATTTCAGCCACCACTGAAAACTTAGCTTTCATAATTTTAATAAGACTTTGGGAAGTAACTATACAAACTAGAATCATATCATTACGCTAATGATTCAGTAGTATGTAACCTTACAACTTTTCTTTTTAGTACAAAATATTATGCTTTATCTAAAAGAAAAACAATAATACCATCGTTCACTATAATAAAAGTACAAGATATTTAATATTAGGATAATATTAATAAGTCTTACATATTATATAACAGGATTGACTTATAAACCCTAACACGTAAATAAATAGGAAATGGTCTGAACCTTAATATAAAGATTAAAATGTAACATATAATAAAATTCCAATTAACCCATTTAAATTCCAGAAAATAAATATATGCAACATGCAGAATATAAAATGATTTTACGTAACTTTAGTGAGGAACCCAACTTCTATTACAACATTAAATTTGTCGATTTAAAGCTCTTAACGAAAGAATTTTGTTCCAAAATAGTATTGTACATTACAAAATACAATCAACATTGATCCAGCCTTTATTTCCATCGTATTAGGGTTTTATTACTATATTTTTTACATAACGTCGAGATTTTATCACGTTTCATTCGTTCATGGCTCAACATATGTATATTATGTAACTGTTAATTTGTTTAACAGTATTGATTTACTTACCTAGATACATTTTTTTTAAGAATACATTAACCAATAAAATTTCAAAATATGACACTTTCATAGTATGTTATGGAGCTTCATTTTCTCATAAAAATGTAACCTTATGTGTGTTTTTCTGCCAATAATAACAAAAACACGAAGTTAGAACCTTTTATAACTAAAAATTCTAATTTTCACATAAAAAAGATTTAAGTGCTAACATTTTTTTTAATTGGTAAGCGAGGTTGAGGGGACTCCTACCCCTTTTACATTACATGTGGAAACTTATATTAACAATCAGCTGTTGACGTGTTTCGAACCCACAACCTCTCCACTTTTGTGAGAGGGGTGCTACCATTGAGCCACATGCCCATTCGCTTAAGTGCTAACATACACACTATTCTTGTTAAATCAACAAGTACAACTGACTTTCCCAAGTGTAACATACTTAAGCAATTTGTTCCTAGTGCATCATATATTTACCAACTTTGGTCGATCCATCCAAAATGAACTTTCTTGTATAGCTTAATTTATTAAGTAGAAATAAAATAAAAATAACTTAACTAATATATATTTTTTAAAAATAAATACAAGAAATTATACAAATACAAAGGACAACCGCTATACAAACTAACACAACCGCTAGTCCATTTTCATTGATTTACCACCCAAATAAGTTGAGGAAAAAAAAACATTGTAATAGATATCAATGTCATAACTGATTGTTTGAATGAATATGTCTAAAAGGATTAACTTTGTTATTCTGAAAGGACTTGCAGTTGCAACGCAGTTTGTGCTCTACTTTTGTGTGATTCTTTGAGTTTATCAATAAAATAAAAATAATATTTAAAAAAATAATCTCCATTTTAATTTGTTTTTGGTTCTCAATAAGATTTACCTACAATTATAAATAGAAATTATCAACTACTGCCAAAAAAGGTTGTTATATGTTTGGGAGATAATTAATTTTGAATTTTTTTTTTTAAATTTTGATTATAAAAATATAAAGGTCAATATATTCCACTAGGCCCACCAAAAATAAATATAGAATCTTTTAATGGATTTCAACTATTACATGGAACACCAATAATATGTCATTTCTTTTCCTCTATAAATACCTATTATGTTTAGTGTTAAATTGTATCAAACTTGTTTCTATTTCATTAAAAAAAAAAAAAAAAAAACTTGTTTTTGTTTTATTATTTTCATGGCAATTGGTAAGGTAAACCTTTTGGCTAACACTGGCATTACCAAAACTAGTTCGATGCCAAAGATATATTCTTGTCGCTTTTGTGATGAAAAGTTCACAAAGTCTCAGGCCATCGCTGGCCACACAAAGGGCCATATAAAATTGCCTTGGTTTGTGTCCAAGAAACAAATCCAAAAAAGAACTGCTACAGCCCGTAAACTGGCCAAAGCTGTTGTCAGAATGAGAGGCCTTATAGCCCTCGCTAAAATCCAAATGAATAGAATTGCTGCTTCGCGTAGGATGCTAAGCACACATCCTAATCATCAACAAGGTATAATTTTCTTACCACGAGTTTTTGTTATGAAATCTAATGTTGTTGAACTCACTATTCATTAAGCCAACTGATAAGCCCAATGATAATGTTATTGCAGGGAATCTTTCTGAAGATGTGATGGAAGGAGGACTGGATTTGACTCTCAGGCTCGGTCGTCCTTAGGGTGGTGGGGCTTGTAATATGAAGCAACATAATTAAGTTTGGGGCATATTTTTCAATTTGTTGTTATTTTTTATTTTGTTGTCTTTAAAGGTCTTAGATCTAACGAGCTTGCTCGCTAGATCAACCATAGGGAAGCCCTGTAATAAAATCATGTTGTTGTTTTTTTTCATTGCAAAAATGTTGTAGTGCCTTTGAATGAAATCCAATACATGTATGGGACTTTATCAGAAAAAAAAATACATGTATGGGACTATAAATTCTTAATTCGTTTTTCAATTAATTGTTGATTTATTGTGGCGTTATTTACTACTTCTTTACTGATTAATCTGAGGATAGTAAAATTCAATTTCATGTCACAAGTCAAAGCGGCTTGGAGATAATTAGTTGAACTAAAAGGTTAATTGATGTCAACAAAAGATTTAATCATGAAATCGATGAAAAGAAAAATTAAATCCTGAAATGAATATAAAAGATTATTCTTTTTATGTTCTTTATAATGAGTTCTGCTAGTGGATTTGTAAAAGGAATCTATTAATACAAAATCCATTTATACAGATTTCTTTGATTGTATACGCTGGACTATGACTACTTGATTCATTGCTTGTACTTTTAATTACCTGAGTTAATTAATTTGTACATTGAATCTGATTATAGTGGCCATGACAGCCATCTGTACAAAAAATTCTATATATATACGGATATACCATTGCCAATAAATACAAGGAATGCAGTATGTGAAAATTGAAATGCACGCTCGGTACTGTGCATGGTCCGAAAAAGCAGTAATTGGGTTTTATTTGGGCTTCAATAGTTAAATATAAATGGGCTTTAACAGTGGGCTTTATAGTTGTAAGACTTCAATATATTTATCTGGATGGGCGTAGACCTCGGACCTGTGCACAGCAAGATGCATCGCCCTATTTTGGTGGCTGCATTTTGTCAAGTCCCCATACTTTGGCAGCATGTGATTTACAGGTTACTAAAGGCTGTGCTTGTTTACTAGCAGAATTTTTCTAAATAATTGATTTTTTTTTTTATTTTTTTTTTTATGACGAAGAAAAACGGAAATTAATTAGACGGAGAAAGATAGAGAGTCAGAGAGATGAGGTAGAGGAGAGTGGAGAGAGAGTAGGAGACCGAGAGAAGAAAGTGTTGTTCAGTTTTTTAAAACCATATAGTGAAATGTTTTGTTTTGATATTTTAGAAAATCTTAACATGATCCTCAGTATGTGGCCCACATCAAGCACTTGTAAAGTTTACAAAATCTGACAGGTATTTACTTTCGGCCAAATTTTGTGGGGGGAAAAAGCACACCCCAAAGATGAATGTTAATATATTTTTATTTTTATTTTTCTTTTAATTTATTTCGGATGTTTTTTTTTTTTTTCTTTTGAATAGTCATTATATTAGAAAGATGCTACTAGTTCGCAATATTACATAAACATAGATCCTCTGATAATTGAGGCAGTAGCCAGTCTGGAGGTGCACTATAGGAAATAGGAACCATTGAGCTTTTGTCCGCATGATGTGCAAGGATGTGAGCCGAATGGTTCCCAGACCTGTTGCAAAATTTAAAGCATACATGATTGAACTTAATAGATAGAGCTTGTGCAGAAATTAAAATGTTTTGTGAGATCCATGACAAGTTTGAAGCTCCCCCATTCAGAAAGTCAGATGCTCCTTTGTTGTCAGTCTCGATCTCCACGTCTGTTAGTTGGTGTTGGATCCCTGCCCTGATTGCACAGCTGATTCCATGACATTCTGCTTCTTCTGAGGTCCCAACATTCCCTGATTCTGTGCCTGCAGTAATAAAAGATCCAGATTCTGTTCTGATAAGAAAACCAATGCCGAAGGGGCCATCAGCAGTAGAGAAGGCAATATCCACATTTATTTTAACATTCCCGTAAGCTGGTGGAATCCAAATAGTAGTAAAGTTGGTGACAGTTGCTGGACTTCCTGTTGGTAATGGAGACCTATGGTAAATCATCATCAGTTTATCAATCTTGGTAGCAATAGCAAGGGGGGAATCATTGCTATTCTGAAAAATTCTGTAGCATATAGCCTTCCAAATTTCCCAAGTTGCACAAATACAAAAAGAGCTCCAAGAGTTTGTTTCCATCAACCAATTATCAGGTGGTTTAATCCAGTAGTGTAACCAATTTTGGAGAGGCATATTCCTAAAGTGAGTTAGCCTGAAGTGGATGGAGCTATGGAACCAAACAGCAATGGTGAAAGGGCAGTCAAGAATCATGTGTCTCAGAGTTTCTAAGGGGCAATCACACATGGGACAATTTTTACGAGGGATACTTAAGTGCCTTCCTAGTCTTTCTCTAGTAGGGACAACATTATGGAAACATTTCCATGTGAACAGAAGGGCTTTAGGAGCAGCCATGATTTTCCAGATTCTGAGATTTATTTTCTGAATATCATTGGGGATGGGCTGACTAGTGTTGAGGATTTGGTACAAAGATTTAACAGAAAAGGTACCATTCTTAGTTCCCATCCATCTAATTTTATCGAAGTTATTAGGACCTCTAATGCTAGTGTTTTGAATGTGCTGGACACTTATGGGGTCAAACAATTGATTAAGAAGCACCAGGTTCCAAAGGGAGGAGTTAGGTAGGAGAAGTTGATTAACATGAGTGATGTGTGGTTGGTGAATATGAGGGGATAAGAAGGGCAAGGGCAAGAAGTTTGGACTAGAGGGAATCCAAGCATCTTCCCAAATATGTAGGGGTGGGCAAAAAACCGTAAAAGCGAAAAACCGAACTGAAAAAACCGCAAAAAAATTGATCAAAACTGTGTTGACCAGAACTGGTCAAACCCGAACCAAAACCGAACCGAATATTTATATACATATATTTTTTTATTTTTTATTAGTTATTTTTGGTTAATAATTACTTAATTTTTAGGAGATTTGATAGATAGAAACTTAGAAAGTCAACTGGGTTTCTCTCTCTTTCTTCCCTCTC
Organism: Aquilegia eximia; assembly: GCA_023053565.1. Lineage (NCBI taxonomy): Eukaryota > Viridiplantae > Streptophyta > Magnoliopsida > Ranunculales > Ranunculaceae > Aquilegia > Aquilegia eximia. The sequence continues at coordinate 1,268,989 of JALIGU010000003.1, forward strand.
TGGCTTTCTCTAGTCTCTCACCCTAAACATCTCCAGTCTTCAACTCTCCACGTCTCCACCATTGTTGGCGGCTCTGCTACTTTCAATTTTCTAAATAATTAATTTTCTTTATACTACAATCTAACGAATCTTCTTACAAGTTGATTGCTTTAAAGCAATTTGATGTACAATTTCTCAATCAATGAATTCAAAACAGATCTCAAACTTTGTCTTTCTGCCATTTCCTTTTCCAATCTAATTCGTTTCTAACTATATCTAGTAAATTTAATTTGATTTCTACAAAATTGTGATGAGGATGAAGAGTGAGGTTTGTTCTAAGTTAAGATTTCAAGTGATTTTCTTGAAGATTTGAATATGTGAAGAAGCAAAATCTATTTTATCATCAACTCTCTCTCTCTTTCAATCTATTTTATTTGAATATGTGAATCAATCAATCAATTTGTTTGAGTTGAATCTGTAATAGATAAATCAATTTGGTTATTAGTGTTTATTGAATTTGTTGAATTTGGTTATTAGTGTTTATTGAATCTGTAATAGATAAATCAATTAGGTTGTTTAGGCCCAAAACAAAGGCCCAAATTAAAGCACAAACCGAAAACCGAACCGAACCGAACCGAGTTGCTTCGGTCCAGTCCAGTTCAGTTTCAATTTATTTTTCCCAGTTCGTGAAACCGAACCGAATCGAAATTGTATGCACAGTTCAGTTCCAATTTGACAGAAAATATGAACCGAACCGAACCGTGCCCACCCCTACAAATATGTATAGATGAGCCATTTCCAATGTCCCAATATATCTGAGACTTCATAGTTGGGATAGTGGAAGCTTAGAACTCCAAGTCCAAGAAGTAGAACATTTAGAGTGATGAGTAAGAAAAGTAGAGTTTCTAAAGTACTTATTTTTCAGAACCTGGGACCAGAGGTTCTCAGGATTGGATAAGATCCTCCAGGCAATTCTAGCCCTTACAGCACAGCGTGTTCGCCACCACACTGGCTGGTGCATTGGTCAGTAGAGCATCATTTTGTTTCTAAAGATCCTTTATCCCTATTCCCCCATTCCTTTTAGATAGGCAGATTTTTTTCCAGTTTATCAGGTGCATTTTACAGTTGTTGTCATTTTTTCCCCAGCAGAAATTTCTTTGAAGTTTGTCAATTTTATCAATGACTCCTTTAGGGATTTTAAAACAAGTCATTTGATAGGAGGGAATAGCCGAGGTGACAGAGTTTATTAACATAGTTCTACCAGCTTGGGAGAGGACTTTGCTTTTCCAACCAGCTAGTCTCTTGGTAACTCTATCAACAAGGTTGTTGAAGAGAACCGATTTTTTTTGTCCGAGGAAGAGGGGGGTGCCAAGGTAAAGGTCCTCTTTATCGATGTTTTTCATATGGAGGGTGGTAAGAATGTGGGCTTGAGTAAGAGCAGGGGTATTCTTGCTAAAGAGGAAAAGTAGAGTTTCTAAAGTAAGAAAAGTAGAGTTTCTAAAGTACTTATTTTTTTCAGAACCTGGGAGCAGAGGTTCTCAGGATTGGATAAGATCCTCCAGGCAATTCTAGCCCTTACAGCACAACGTGTTCGCCACCACACTGGCTGGTGCATTGGTCAGCAGAGCATCATTTTGTTTCTGAAGATCCTTTATCCCTATTCCCCCATTCCTTTTAGATAGGCAGATTTTTTTCCAGTTTATCAGGTGCATTTTACAATTGTTGTTGTCATTTTTTCCCCACCAGAAATCTCTTTGAAGTTTGTCAATTTTATCAATGACTCCTTTAGGGATTTTAAAACAAGTCATTTGATAGGAGGGAATAGCCGAGGTGACAGAGTTTATTAACACAGTTTTACCAGCTTAGGAGAGGACTTTGCTTTTCCAACCAGCTAGTCTCTTGGTAACTCTATCAACAAGGTTGTTGAAGAGAACCGATTTTTTTTGTCCGAGGAAGAGGGGGGTGCCAAGGTAAAGGTCCTCTTCATCGATGTTTTTCATATGGAGGGTGGTAAGAATGTGGGCTTGAGTAAGAGCAGGGGTATTCTTGCTAAAGAGGATACCAGACTTTTCAAAGTTTATCTACTGACCAGTAATGGAACAGAAGAGGTTAAGGGTACTCAAGATCTCACTTGCTTCACTAGTGCTAGCTTTGCAGAATATGAAAATGTCATCAGCGAAGAGAAGATGGGAAATAGGGGGGCTATTTCTGGAAGCTTTAATACCATGGATAGCTCCAGAGTTGCATTTCGCTTGAATCATTCTTGAGAGGAGCTCCATGCAGATTATGAATAGAGAAGGAGATATGGGGTCTCCTTGCCTTAATCTAGTAGTAGGTTTGAAAAAACCATTGGGGGTACCATTGATGATGACAGAAGAGTGGGGGGAGCTTATACAGTTAGTGATCCAGCTAATGAACCTGGGATGGAAGCCAATGCAACCAAGAATCTCTATTATGGTTTCCCAGTTAACTCTATCAAAAGCTTTGGACATGTCAATCTTAATGGCCATAACACCCTCTTTCCCTTGTTTTCTTTTGAGACTGTGAATAATCTCATGGGTAATGATGATGTTGTCCGAGATTTGCCTTCGAGGAACAAAGGCACATTGTAGGGGGGAAATGATAGAGGGGAGAAGGTTTTTTAATCTATCAGCTAGGAGCTTAGTGATGATTTTGTAAGTGACATTGCAGAGACTAATGGGTCTAAACTGGCAGGGGGAGGTGGGAGAATCACATTTAGGGATCAGAGCAATATTGGTATGATTGATGTGTTCAATGCTTGCATCTTCATTCCAAAAGTTGTGGATAAGAAGGTGGAGTTTAGTCTTAACAATGTCCCAAGATTTTTGATAGAACATGCTAGTGAATCCGTCCGGCCCAGGGACTTTATTAGGGCCAATGCTAAACACATAGTTTTTGATGTCTTCCAGGGAGGCATCTCTAATAAGGTCATCATTGTCTTCCTGAGACAGAGAGGTAATGAAGAAGTGTTTTATTATCCCTTTTTGATGGAGAGACATGGGAGTAATAACAGGGCAAAGTAATCTCTCGAAATGGGACACAAAACAAGTGATGATTTCTCTTTTATTGAAAACCCACTCATTATTGTAGTTAAGAATGGCTTCAATTTTAGAGCGATTCCGGAGGATGAGGGCAGAGAGATGGAAGTAGCTGGTATTTCTATCCCCTTCCCTTATGATTTGGTCGCTGGATTTTTGCTGCCAAATCATCTCTTCACGAGAGAGGGTCTCATCCAGAGCTAGGATGAGATTTTTTTCAATAATCTTGTTCTCCGGGGAGAGATCTTGCGATTGGATGAAGGCAATCTCAGATTTAATGGAAGCAATCTTTTTGAAGACATTCCCAAAGACACGTGAGTTCCAGGTTCGAAGAGCCTTTTTTGTAGAGGATAGGTGTTTAGTTATAGAGTTTTCATTAGGAGCATATGCCACTCTCTTCCAAGCCATATCAACAATTAAGTTGTAGTTTTCATCTCTGGTCCACATATTATGGAATTTGAAAGGCTTGGGCCCAACATTGGGTGTTGTGTTAAGGTCAAGAAGGATAGGGCAATGGTCAGAGGCTATGGCAGATAAGTGATTAAGATTGGCATTGGGGAAGAGAAGATGCCATTCAGGGCTTATGAGAGCCCTATCCAGTCTTTTCCTTATGTTATGGGTCCCACTTCTTCTGTTGCACCAAGTGTAAGGTTCCCCAACAAACCCTAAATCTATAAGACCCATGGTTTGTTTAGTTTCAATAGCAACCCTATTTTCGACTTCATTGAAAGGGAGGCCACCACTCTTTTCAGAAGAACAAAAAATTGCATTGAGATCTCCAATAGTGATCTAGGGATGAGTTGAAGATTCTCCAGCAATCTGAAGGAAGGACCAGCTCAACTCCTCTAAATGGGGGTAAGGACTCCCATAGTAGAAGGAGGCAGCAAAGGAAGGGTAAGGGTTAACTTGGTTTATAGTGGTGTTGATGATATATTTATTTGAGGAGATAACTCTAAGGTCGATGGAGGATTCCCAGAGCAACAAAAGCCCTCCAGCTTGTTGAATAGGCTCAATGAAATGAGATCTATAATGAGGTAGAGTTTTAATAAGTTTTTTTAGTATCACTGCTAGAGGCCTTAGTTTCCATTAAGAAAATGATTTCAGGTTTATGCTGATGTAACATGGTTTTAAGAACTCTTTTGGTATTGTCATTACCACAACCTCTCAGATTCCAAGAGAGAATTTTCATTCTAAACCACCAGAACCAGGACCTACTATCAGAGCTATGGATTTCAATAGACTGAATAGTAACAAAGCAGCTTCTAATAACCAGAGAATTCTTAGTGAACAACAAATCAAACAAGGTAATAGAAATTTGCAACCCCAAGAAAACCTCAAACCATATCCAACTAGGATGAGGGTAGAAAATGACTTGTAACAAGTTAACAACAGTACAAAATAGGTCCAAAGTAGCTATAGCAAAACAATCAAAACAATGAGCATACTGGGACTTAAGATACGGTAATAGTTCAGGGTTTGTAATACACGAAGTTCTATTGATAAAGTGAATGTGATTATAATAAGTAGTGTGAAACTGTAAGTAGAGATAGTTATGATGGTTTGAGTATGATATATAATGGGTTAGGTAGTGTCGATTAATAGGATTAAAATAAATGTCTATTGCAGGAACAGGGAAGTTGAAATTGCAAGGAGAAAGGTAGAAAAAAGATTTAAGAGAGCAAACTTGTTTATATCGATCACTAGTAGAGGTGACCAACAGCGAGCTTTGGAGGGGATTGTTGCTATTGTGGATCACATTATCATAAGTAGCTCGAGTTTCATTACCTCGCATTGGATCAATGGTTCTATATTCAGTTTCTGTTGCTGCACTCAGACTCAGGTGGATGTGACTACCAATATCAGCAGTGTTTTGAGTCAAATCAGGAATAACTGAGATGGGTGAGAGAGGTATTTGGTTAGACAAGGCGTTCTGTGATGGAAGGAAATCAAGAATTTTTACGTTTAGAAGTCCATGGGCAACCAGGTGAGGAGCAATTAAAGGATCCATAAGTAGCTGAAGAAACAGCTCAAGCTTTTGTGGATTTGGCAGAGAATCTTCAGAGGGAAGGGATTGGCTTGAGTTGATTGACTGTATAGGTGTTGGTGCCTCATGGATCATTTCAGCCTCCATTGACATGATCTCCATGATCTTTCGTTTTTTCTTCTCCCTTTGACCTTCAATTGTAATCACTGACTTCCCTTTTTCAAAAATTTCATTTTTTCGGTTACAGCCCTTCCTCCCAATTGATATTCCTTTTCCTTTGATTCGAATAGTACCATCAACTACATGAGGCACAACAGGTTCTTTGAAGCAGTTAGGGATTGTATTTCTTTGTGAGGTAATGGAGACTAGTGGAGGTGAGACATCTCCTGGTCGTGCTTGAGATGCTAATTCTTCATCTTGGGCCTTGGTCTTTGAGTTTGGATCCCTTATAAAGACCTGAGCTTGCACTTCATCAATCAGACCTTCTTGGGCCCATATCATCATAGCGTGTTTGGTGCCTATGATGGATGGGTCCACATTTGAAGGCCCAGCTTCTCCCAAATGTATCTGGGCTGGGCGTGTTTTCTCGTGAGGCCAGAGCCCATTTCCTGCAGTCTGCCTGGTCTTCACTTCCTTTGAATTGTTAGGGTTACCCAACAACAGCAGTGTCTCTGGTTCCTTTGCATCATCCTCCGGATAGAAGCAATCTCGAGATGCGTGACAAAGTCGTTGGCATTTCTTGCAGTGGAGGCCTGGTAAATTGCCATAACCGAACGTAATCCAGATTTCTTCTCCTCCCATGGTGTTAACCAGTGTGCCCCATGAGACAGGCTTGTTAATATCAACCTTAACCTGAGCATGAAAACCATCAGCTGTATTTGGGAGTGCATTCTCGGGAAGAATGAGGCCACATTCTCCAAATGCACTTGCCACTGTTCGAATAGTCTCTCTGCGCAGGTGTTCCAGTAGAAGTCCTCTAAAGTTTAGCCATAGAGGAATTCTGTTAAGAACAACAGATTCTGGATCAGTTGGTGGCGAGAACGACTCCATGACCACCAAACAATTCATTACTTGCCACGGTTGCCTTTTGTCGACTCTACGAACATCCACATCATTTTGGATTTTGCAGAGGAATCTGTTGTGAGAAACTCGTATCATATTAGCTTGACCTGTAACATTGATCAACATCTTTATTTTGGTATTTCTTATGACCTGATTTGGGTGATGGTGATCTCCGAAGAAGAGAGTGAGTATGAGTGAATCTTTTCAGAAGTCACTGTTTGTTTGCAATTCATGATGAGGGATATGGGTTCTTGATTTTTGTAAGTTGAGGGTGTTCTTCATGGCTTTGGTGATATGTAGAACTTGAGAGTCCATGAGGTTTAGATAGTCCAGAATAGTGAGTGAGAGTCTTAGTCTTTGATTTAATTGGAGGGAGTGTAGGTAAGTAAGTGAATGATAGAAGGAAAGAAATGTGTCCTGAATGGGATGGTTTAGATTATGCATCGGGAAGGGGGTTGAAAAGTTTGGTCAGAGGGTTGTAAGCAGTGAGATGTGAGGTTTGCTTTATGTTGAAGAGAAGTTCAGACGGGATATTGAGCACTTGAGCTGGGGTTTGGCATGACCCATGTGTGTGTGTGTGTTTTTTTTTTTATAATGGTAGTACTGTAGTAGTATTTTATTAATTCATAACTTGTACTTGTACATTGAAACCTTGTACATAGAAATACACAAGAAAAGATATTGGACTAAACAGCTCATACAAGGCAAGAACCAATTACAACCCATCAAGACATAACTCTCTAGGCCCAGGGCAAAAGCAAAGTCATTCCCTATTTTTCCGTGATCAGAATTCCTCTTTTTCCAAACAAAGTATCAACATCAGTGAAAAAAGGAACATTGCCTCCCATCATTCTGCTACATCAGTTTCTACCACTGATCCTTAATAAGTTCTTCCCAATCACATAGGAGTTCTATGATCTTGTAATCCTTCTCCAGATTATGATACTTGCTATTGATTTCCAACCACGTCCACAAAGTGCACTTAATCTGTCGAACCACCTTCATCAAATCGAATGACTCCTGATTGAATATAAGTTGGTTCCTGCGTGTCCATACCACCCACAAAATAGTGTAAGGCATAATCAACCATAGATCTTCCCCAATTCCCCTTGAATGTAAATCCGGCCAATTAGAAAGAACGGCGGTGCGTTTCCATTGGCCAACATTGAAGAAATATGGAAAACAGTATGAAGAAGAGAAATAGAATCTATCTTATTCAATCTGTGTATTACAAACTCCTTATATAGAGAGAAGTTCTATTACAAACATGCTTAACCATCTCACTAACTTTTATCCTTTACTTAACTGTCTAACTAATTTTGTTATTCCATAGCTGAGCTGGCACTTATCCCATTACTCCCCCTCAAACTGATGTCAGTGGGACTGACAGAGAGTTTGAATCTAAGTATGAAAAACCTTGTAGTAGAGAGACCTTTTGTAAAAATATCTGCTAGTTGATCTGAGGTACAAAGGTACTGAACATGAACCAGATTCTGAACAACCAATTCCCTGATATAGTGATAATCTATATCCACATGTTTGGTTCGGCCATGAAGCACGAGATTGGAAGCAAGCGAAATAGTATTGATGTTATCACAATAGATGACTGGCTGACCTTTAAAAGAAATATGAAGATCTCTCAACAAATGACTCGTCCATGTAAGATCAGTTGCACACTGAGCAAGTGCTCTATATTCAGATTCTGTAGAACTCCTTGCCACTGTTGGTTGTTTCTTAGAGCACCAAGAGATCAAATTACAACCATAGAAGACACAAAACCCTGAAATTGATCTTCTGTCCATAGGACAACTAGCCCAGTCTGCGTCACTATAACAAGAGAGAGAATAAGGTCCTTTATAGAATGATAAGCCAAAGTGAAGTGTACCTTTGAGATATCTAAGAATGAGTTTAGCTGCAACAAGGTGTGGAAGTCTCGGTCGATGCATAAACTGGCAAACTTGATTGACTGCAAAGCAGATTTCAGGTCTGGTCCATGTTAAATATTGCAGAGAACCAACTAAGGATCGGTAGGCGGTCACATCTTGTAAGAGTTCCCCATATTCATTGTCAAGCTTTGTAGTCGTAGCACAAGGAGAAGAGCATGGCTTGCAAGCAAGCATTGAAAACTTTTCCAGTAAGTCAAAAATATACTTGGACTGAGTGAGAGTGAGTTTATTTGATGATCTTTGAACCTCAAGTCCCAAAAAATAATGAATGGAACCCAAATCTTTCATAAGAAATTTTCCACTTAACTTGTGGATCAAGTCTTGACAAGCAGCGGAAGAAGAACCAGTGACAATAATATCATCAACATATACCAGTACATACAGAAGAAAAGAACCTGTCTTCTTGATGAAAAGCGAATGGTCAACATGAGAAGTCTTAAAACCAAAAACCAAAAGTGCATTTTGCAGCTCAGTATACCATGCTCTAGGCGCCTGTTTTAGACCATATAGTGACTTATTTAACTTGCAGACAAAAGATGGTTGATGTTTATCCACAAAACCTGGAGGCTGCTGCATGTAGACATTTTCTGTCAAGTGGCCATGTAGAAAAGCATTGGTGACATCCAATTATTTAATCTGCCAATCATGATTTAAGGCAATAGAGAGAACCATCCTTATAGTAGTAGGCTTAGCAACAGGACTGAAAGTCTCTGAATAATCAATTCCAGCTTGTTGATGAAACCCTTTAGCAACAAGTCGAGCTTTAAATCTTTCTATACTGCCATCTGCCTTTTGCTTTACTTTAAAAACCCATTTGCATCCTACTAAATTCTGACCAGACTGAGCTGGCACTAAATCCCAAGTCTTGGTTTGCAGTAAAGCATTATATTCTACTTCCATGGCTTGTTTCCATTGAGGATCTTTCATTACTTGTATATAGGATGTTGGTGGTGATAGTATGGATTGAATTCTGGCTATGAAAGCAGTAGGCAGGGTGTACTTGGAAGTAAGAAGAGCCTTAGGCTTAAAAATTCCACTTTTTGATCTTGTTTGCATGGTATGATTGTTATCTGGTATTGATATTGAGGGATCAACTGATAGCTGAGCTGGCACTGAAACTAACGGAGTAGACGAGGAAAGTGATTCAGTAGAAACAGGAAAATGAGAAACATTTTCTGAAGAGACAGGAAGGGATGAAGAAGTGATAGGTGTAACATGTGACTCTGTAAAGGGAAAAGAATGTTCATGAAACAGAACATGTCTAGATATATAAACTCTGCCTGTAGGAACATGTAGACACTTGTAACCTTTGTGTAAGTTGCTATACCCAGTAAAAACACAGGGTTTACTCCTAAATTCCAACTTGTTTTGAACGTAAGGTTTTAACCATGGAAAACACAGGCAACCAAAAGACTTGAGAAAGGAGTAATCCGGTTTTTGTTTGTACAACTTTTCGAAAGGAGATATAAAGGATAGAATTGAAGAAGGAAGTCGATTGATTAAAAAGACAGCAGTATAAAATACTTCTACCTAATATTCTGAAGGAATAGAGGATTGTGCAATTAAAGTTCGACTAACTTCAAGAATCTGCATGTGCCTCCTCTCGACAATACCATTCTGTTCACTAGTATGAGGACAAGTAAATTGATGACCGATACCATGCTTTTTCAAAAACAACTCAAATTTATCACTTGTAAATTCTCCTCTAGAATCAGTTCTTAAAACTTTAATTTTAACACCAATGGAGGTTTCAATTGATGTTTTGAAAGTAACAAACTGTGAAAATGACTCAGATTTTGAGACTAATGGGAAAAACCAGATGAACCGACTCCAATTATCAACAATACTCAAATAATACTGATAACCACTCAAAGATTTAACAGGAGAAGGTCCCCAAAGATCAGCATATAAGATTTCAAATGGAGCAGAAGTGACATTGTTACAAACAGAAAAGGGAAGTTTTGTACTTTTGCCTAGTGGACACAACCTACAAAACATATCTTTAGAAATTGAACCTTGAACATGTAACTCATTATTTTTGATGATTTTATTGAAGACTAGACTAGAGGGATGACCTAGTCTATTGTGCCATATAGAAGGAGAAACTCTAGTATGAACAAAAACCTTGGACTGGTATTTACAATGTTTAGGTATTCTGATAGGATATAAACCATGTTCACTGGGTCCTTGGAAAATGATCTTCTTGGAGCCATTGTCCTTCACAAAAAAATGAGAAGGAGTGAATGTTATAGTACAGTTATTATCAGTAACAAACTTGTTGACAGAAAGTAAATTGGAGGATATATGAGGGACATGTAAGATTTTTCTGAGTATAAAGGAAGTGTATGGTGTTTTGAGTAAAGAGAAACCAGTGTTTAAAATAGACAAACCTTGACCATTTCCAACTAAAACTTTGTCTAGACCCTTGTACTCAGCAGAATTGTGAATATTAGTGATATCCGGAGTGACATGATTGTTGGCTCCACTATCAAGATACCAATCCGAATCAGCAGCAGTGGAAGGACCAGATTGAAGACCAACAGGAATAGTTCCTTGAGCATATGAATGGTTCATCCTATACCAACAATCAATGGCTTGATGACCCATTTTATGACAGATTTGACAAGGAGGAAAGCTTGAATTTCTGCCTGAAGAACGACCACGACCTCTTCCTCTAGAAAAACCACCTCTTCCATATCCTCTACCAGAAGAAACTGAACCAAAATTATTTGAATTGTGATGATTGTTCTTGTTGTAACTTGTAAGATGAGCTTGAATCATTGACAGAAGTAAACACTTGAGTAGTAGCTTCAGATGACATGTTAAGTATAGCTTTCCCTTTTAAATCAATAGCTACTTCTTCAGATAATAGCAAATTGTGTAATTCATCTGTTGACACAGGATCAGAACGAACTCGAATTGAAGTGGTAAACGAACTGAAATCTTCAGGTAATCCATTAAGAATATGCACTACAACATCATCATCTTGAACCGGTGAACCTGCTGCAGCAAGACTATCAACCAACTGCTTGATTTGTTGTAGATATTCAGAAATGCTTAAAGATCCTTTCTTCAAACATTGAAGCTTCGATTTTAATTGAATAACATTGGATCTTGAAAAATTTGCAAAACGCTTCTCAAGAAGTAGCCAAAGTTCGCGAGAAGAACCAATTCCAACCACATATGGTAACAATTCTTCAGAGATCGTAACATTAAACCAGATTAAAACCGTTTGATCTCTCTTTAGCCAACGAACATAAGCAGGATTGATTGTAGTTGAGTTTGCCAGAGATTGTGATGGACACACTTCATTACCATATACCAGATCTAAAAGATCATAAGTTCTCAAAATTAGTAGAAAAATAGATTTCCAAAGAAGATAGTTACCTCGATTCAACTTGATTGGAACAAGATTTTCAATATTGTGAAGTGTTGGAGTTCCAGAATTCGAAAAAAGTAAATCTTGAACTGAATTGTGATCTTGATTTGATAGTTGTGTCGAAGTATTGTTTCGTGTCATGATTGATTTGAAAGATTTGGTAAAAATTAGGGTTTTAAAACTCCATTAAAGGATCTTTGCTTCAAAGCAGATGCTCTGATACCATGAAGAAATATGGAAAACAGTATGAAGAAGAGAAATAGAATCTATCTTATTCAATCTGTGTATTACAAACTCCTTATATAGAGAGAAGTTCTATTACAAACATGTTTAACCATCTAACTAACTTTTATCATTTACTTAACTGTCTAACTAATTTTGTTATTCCATAGCTGAGCTGGCACTTATCCCATTAAACATGTCTGCTACCCTTGGAAGATGACCCCATGTGTTTATTTCAAAAGAATAAAAATCTTTAATACAAATGGCTTTCCTTGTCCTTTTTTATTTTTTCGGTGGAAGGCTTTCTTTGTCCTTAGAAACTAACAAGCATAGTTCCTTAGGCACACGACTTAGAGAGAATACATTTGTCATTTGTCATTTATTCACTTCAGTCTGGTTAGTTACTCTGCTAGAGAGTCGCTTTCCATGTAAATATGCTTGCTTGATCTTTCAAGTGTACGACCAAATCTTTCCGTGATAAGGAGTCAAATGTTAGAAGTCTTGGAAAGTGCCGGCCAAAGCCTTGATTTTGTTAATCAGATGCTTGTTTCGTGATATGGATTTTATAATTCCCAAGACTCCATCTACCGCCTCCTTTGAATCATATCCCACCTGAAGTCTATCAACTCTCAAGTCTTTGCACATCTGGATCCCTTCCTAAATGGTTTGCAATTAAACATAGCCAATGATTTGGCCTTCTGATTTCCCACAAAATGTCATGAGAACTTCTCTATTGTGATTCCTAAGTATGCTTGCACGTGAACTTCCATCCTTCACACTTCCGTCAGTATCATGGCATATCCAACCTTTGGGGGTTCCCATGCACAATATTTCCTCACTATTGTCACTATTTGAATTTGTGCATAGAGTGCACTCATTGCAATATGTTAGTAACAGTATCCCTAACCTTAAGTACTAGCCCTTAAAACCTTAAAAGTAACTTCATTCTTGATCATCTGACTCACCCTTGCAAACATGTAGTATAGTATCGTAGCTGACTAGGCACAACATTTCAATTTATGTGCTCCACATGGCTCGAGTCAGGTTTGGGTTAAATTTAGCTTGACCCATTTCAAATTTATATTTCGTAAGCAAAATTTGATTGGATTAGTATCATGTCCAACACATTCGACTAATTGACTACATAATAAATTCCCCATTTTACTGTGTATACCTTTCAAATAATAAATTTAAATTTTTGAGATGATAAACTACAGTATAACTCCGACAATTTAATACGCAATTAATTAATAATTTTGTTCAATTAATAAAATTTGCCAATCCCAACTTGGGCTAATGTAGTAAATTAATAAATGAATTTTAAAAAGACCTTTATATATTTCTATAGGTCTTATCTATTATATAAATTAATAATCTACTAAAAAATACGAAATTTTTTATTATGTCCTACTATCTTCTCTAAACGAGAATCAATTTATTGTTGAAAGTCAAATTCTATTGAATTTCTTGTTAAATTTAATCAATACATTATACATACAATAGATAGAATACTAAGAGTATATAATCGTTACGAAATTAAGTTCATTGTCTACATCATTTATTATGTGCTATAAATCCTTAGTTATTGAAATAAATCAAAATATCTTATTTTCATAAGAAAAACAAATAATAAACCTAGAATAAAATTGATTATTTATAAATACTTCACTAAATTAATAAATTATCAATTAATTAATATCACCCTAAATTAATAAATTTTGATTTAAAGAGGTTATATCGTATATGAATAACATTAAAAATAAACTAACTAAGTATTAATATAGTTCAATTAAACTTGAATATTAAAGAGTTATAAATCAGTAATATTTTCTGCAAGAATCAGTAACATTATCTTTTGACATATTGTACTCTGGACATGTGTGCTGTAATATTCTTTGATTCTTATTCAATAAAATTTCCTTGTGTACAGGAACACGAGGGAGCATGTGCAGCGAACCAATATTATTTCATTCACTTTTGGGTTTCTAGCACTCAGAACAGTTAAACTTCTCAATAGGGTACAAAAAATTATGAATAACAATGTGATGACAGCAAGCTCTAATGAATATGTATTTAGTAGGATTGGTTTTGCTATTCAAAAAAGGTTTGCAGCACAGTTTGTAGCGCGCTTGTCCTCTAACTTTATATAATTTCTTAATTTTTTATCAATAATAATAATTAAAAAAAAAAAAAATTGGTATACTGAAAAGGACTGGATGGACAGACCATTTAGGTGAAGGAAAAAAAACCCAAGCCTAAGCCAAATTGCTATTCGGGACAAGGAGTAATTCTATGGCGACAACCATTATAACCAGAACTGAAAACCAATGAACATACCAAAAATAAGCTTTAATAAACTTGGGAATATCTTTGAATGACATTTATGTGTCATTAGTTCATAAGATCTTGAAATAAATCTTAGATTTACCCATTTCTAACAAGATATCACAATAAATGCAAATCAGATCACAAATCTATTATCTTCATCACACAAATCTAAAGATTGTGTATCTTCTAAAGTAAAAATATACCCCTTCTGTTTTATGCACACAAGACCCCTATAACTATGCTGTGTTGTCCTTCACATTAGCATAAAACTTTTCTAGCTATTTCTCCAGGCCTATAAACATTTAATCATGTTTCAATTTTCTTTTCTCCCATGTCTACTTCTACTCCTGAATTTCTTTCCGATCAATACAAGCAGCAACGACAATGGATCCGAAAAGGTCCTCATTTCAGGATATGCATCGATCCATACTATTAGAGATGGTCATCCTGGTCAGTTGCCTGACTTGAATCTACCGTGTAAGAGCAGTCATCCAGGTTCTGGGGTGGAAAACCTCAAAACCAAGAGGGAAGGGGCATGCCCTTCTTCAATCTCCACAGAAAGTGTACTTGCAAGGGAAAGGCACAAGGCCTTAAAACGAAAGGTTGATAGCCGACTTCAACCTGAAGGATGCCGTACTGCAACTACACACAGTTCCTTTCCATCTTTTGGCTCAACACCAACTTCTTACTGGGCACCAAGAGCATCAATGGCAAATAACTCCAACCTTGAAACAAATAATGACCAAATACACACCAAGCCACTACATCAATTGGAAATGCAGCGTTCCTTTCCATCTTTGGGTTTAGCATCAAATTCTTACTGGGCACCGAGTGCATCAAGGGCAAATAACTCCAAAATCGAAAGGCACAATAACCCGATCAAATATACCAAGCCATATCTCAATCAATTGGAAAAACAATGTTCCTTTCCATCTCTTGGTTTAGCATCTAATTCTTACTGGGCGCCGAGGATATCAATGGCAAAAAATCTTGATCAATTGGAAAAACAGCATTCGTTTCCGTCTTTCGGTTCAACATCAAATTCTTACTGGGCATCAAATGCATCAATGGCAAATAACCCCAAAGTTGAAAGGCACAGTGCCCAGACCAAATACACCAAGCCATATCTTGATCAACTGGATAAACATTGTTCCTTTCCATCTCTTGGTTCACCATCAAATTCAAAAGATAATGAAAAGTTGTCAAAAAGAATGGGGATTGAGGAAACTAGCGGTCATCAAGAACTTGATTTAACTTTGAGACTCTAATGTAACCGTACATAGAAAGTCATGTTTTAGATTAATTAATCAGGTTTCGATCAATCTTAACTCCATTTGAAACTAAATCTAAGACTATAATAAAGATTTTGAACCATTTTATTTCTGTTTTTCTTTTTGAAACGTGCATCCGATTTTCAATGTATTACACTGACCTTGAGCATAGGCCTTTAGGTCGAAATAAGGAGATTCACGTGTCAGAATAAGTTACTGACCAGTATTAAGTGACCAACCATTAGCACAAAATACCTTTACTAAATTTAACACAATATCAGCCACAGAGGAAGTTTGTTTTGCAAAATCAAACAGTGTGTTGGGATTTTATCAAACTTTCTAGTCCTTCCAAAGACCTAGACATGTCATAAGATCTTGTACAATTTTAATCAATAGAGTAATTACATAGACTTCCCTGCAGACTTTTTAGCCTTTTAGCACAATGCCCACACAGGTGGTTGTACCAATGTAGGTTATAAAAGAGTAAATGCAACAGACTTGTTGGTGCCATCAATAAAAAAACAATGGTCTAGTAAATTGTTCATATGGCTCACATGGATATTGGCTAATGATGATGATGTTATGATCACTCCATAACCATCTCCAACAAAAGGTCAGCATTTCTATATTCAATGTGAGTGAAGTCCGAGTATTATGCGCAGAAGCCCTAATCAATATATTCCAAGCGGAATTTCGAATAAAAATTCTTCAAGAGCAGCAAATAAACATGTCACTTCAAAAAGACATGAAACATACATATTTTATCACGAATCCAACAAAAACAAAAAGGTAAATTAAACTGTGCAGAGAAAACCAATACATACTATAGGAGCCAAAAAAGAATGTGCCGGCAAAAGAGATGCTCCTGCCCAACCTTTCATACCATGGATGAAATGGGAAAGCAAAATAAAACAGGCATGAAAACAACTTGCTTACAAGAAAAAATTGATTGACAATCTGAAACTATTTGTTACCTGGGCAATGGCTAATTACTGGTCAGCTACTGAGCCACCTTCCGACGAGGCACTAGCATTTTGATTTGAACGTTTAACTTGAGTGCTCAGTGCCACTTAATTGCACATGGGCAATATTGCCCCAGAAAATGTGCACGTCTTGGAATACAATTCACATGGCCAACCTCCGAACCTATCATCACTGCAAGGTTGAATGTTGCTTCCGAGTCTGATGACCATATCCGTACAAAGTATCACTTCATTAAGAATCTTGTATGTACCTACGTAAGCAGTAAAATGATCATCATAAGTACAACGTTCCCCACTTTAACTCAAGATTGTTTATCAAGCAAAAATTAGAATGGCACATTCCCCACACCCCTCTGTGTACCTCTCAAATGAATCAAGTTTTTATTATTTCCATATTTTTAATTCATCGCCATTCCTACAAAATATACTCGTCACAGAAATGGAGCCTGCCAATGATCTGCCTCCCTCATATATATCAATCTCAAGCACAATAGTCGTATATAATATTCACATGCCCATATAAGAAGTGCAATTCATCGACTCTATTCCACTAGTTGGGACGATTTTTCTAAATGAAAACCCAACAATGGTTGTCCTTACGAATCAATATTGTTAGTAGCCAACAGAAGCAAAAATATTTTATTGGTACTACCATCTATCAAAACTATTTTAAATCAGTAACCCGGCTGGCGGAGCATTTTCCCGTCTTAGGTGGCACTCTCTACGATGAGATCTATAGATAGTGCCACATAATGGGCAATTTCAAGTAATTCAAAATCCAAATTTTTAGGCAACGTTGACATCGACATCTCGTTTTTGACATCCCATTAAACCTTAAACGCAAGCTCATTCTATAGAAGGTTAAGTCAGTCAAGTTGCACAATAAAAACTACAATTAAGAAACTCTTCTTTCTCACTCCTTTTTTTTCCCGGTAAACCCCTCTTCTTCTCACTTGTGTATTTGGTTCTGGTTATGCGAAATTGCCTAAACGTAGTTACATAGATGTTGTTGACAGTATCTCATCTATCTAATTTGGACGAATTTATGCTTGTTGGAAGATTTCATCCCAATGCTAACAGTAGAAAAGTAAACAAGTATTTAACCCCGACACTTGTTCTTCTATTTAATCCGTTCAAAAACAAAGAAAATAAATACAAGAGAAAAATATCCTGATGTAATACAATTGCATATCTTATATGCATACAAATCCCCAAACATGTTTTCCTCGTTAGTGAACAAAAATTTATAGGTGGGTCTTTCATCTTTGTTTAAAGTTTAAACATTAATTGGTTTAAAATTTGGGATTTCGAATTTTGGATTAGATTCTAAGTGATAGATATAAGTGATAGATACAAGAGATAATGATTCATGGTGTCAGTTTACACCTATTTTCTACTGGTTAGAATTTGATTTCAAATATTTGGGGTCTCAACTTTGTTCCTCCATTAGATTATACAATAATAAGCAAAGAACATGAAAATTATGTTTCCACCCTTGCATTAGGCTATCAGTGTATAAAAAGAACATAACACAACCGTAAGATTAATTTAATCAAAGGGTGGAGGTGGAGAAGAGATGTTATTCTAAGATGTCAAGGTAGACGGGTAAGACATCTTTGCATCAAATACCCAGGTGTATCACAACTTTGCCTCAGAAACCCGGGGGTATCGCTAATTTACTCAAAAATATATCACCAATGTTATAACATTTTATATAGTCCAATACAAGAAAAAAAAAAAAACCGAATGTAACATATGGGTTTGTAGTATACATACCCAATATGTCACCAATGTTTTGCCTATATCGTAAAACAGTCAAATATTGGTAGCATATGTTTAGACGTCTTAGGCTTCAAATGAGCACGAAAATGACAAATTGGTGATTCTAAAATAACACATTTTGGTTTTTTATTGTTAATAGAACATGACTGCAGTATCTACCAAAAATGCACTTTCTACTTTCTCCTACAAAGTCAGGAATATATTGTTGTCTGTTTAAAAGTCACTACCGTTAAAACCCAAGTGACACTTTATAAATACTTTTCACTAAAACTTCTCATTAAAATACATATGTAAATATTCAGATAATTCAAGTGTCTAACTCAACTTACATTTCAAAACGGGGCCTCCAGTGTCTCATCCCAAACTTCTGCACTTCCATTAGAAGCATCTTCACCATCTTCTTCCATTGAGAGTCTAATATATTCTCTATGTGCAAACCTGTCCCACTCAGTTAAAGTTGGATCTTCACGTTCCTGCAAACAATACAGGACCCCACAAGACTGTCAATAATCTTCGACATTAATAATAACTGTCGATTTCTTCGATAATTGTAGACAATGTAAAGGCTAATAACGTAGGTATTACATTCCCCAGACCTGACGTATAAGAAATGGATCACGTGTTTCAAAAGCCATGAACTTGTTGAGATTAAAAAGGATATTGAATACATTTCCTGAAAGTTTGCATCCCTTTAAGTCTCGTAACGTAAAATAACTTTCTTTCTGCAACCAAACTTCAAGTGTTACAGACGGTGAAACTAGAAAAAAGCCATAAAAAATTTAAGGGTTGTGAGGTATAACCTCGGGTCCAATCATATCAACCATCTGGCATAAAATATCCTCAAACAGCACAGGCTCTTGCGCCATGCATTCCATGCGATGCAACTGCTCCTCATAAAAAAACTGCATTTCATTGGATGTAAGTACTCCATTTTCATCCAAATCTATACACTTGAACCTGCCATACAAATCACATGTTATAAAAACTCTATAATATAACAACACAAACTTGTAGCTTAACAAATGAGAAAAATAATCTCCACAATGAACAGAAATTATGTTGCACAAATCCATATACACATGGGAATGAAACAAATAGCAGAATGGCAGGGGAGAATATCGGGGAAGAAAGGGGTATATAAGTACATCACATAACCACTTCCAATAATTTATGAGCAGCCCAGAAATTCGGTTTCTATGTTAAAAAAAAAAAGATTCTTCTTTCCTTGATTTTATACTATGACGGGATCTGCTTTCCATATTACTACCCTAAAATATAGGTAATTGGCTAATTGCACATACTTACCGGGAATTCTAAGAGCTGAAAACCAAACACAGCCTAAGGGACACATTAAGTGTGCCTAGAACTTTTTTACTGCAATCACCTCAAGAATCCCAATAGATCAAAAGAAAGATCCTCCTCAAAAGACCTTTCAAGAGTCATAAACCCCAAAATTACAGTTTTTTAGTCCAGGTTATCAGAAGAAGGTCCATCTACATGCTCTATCTTATGACACGTATGAATCTGCTCTATCTTCTAAGCTAAGATAGTTCATTGAAACAAATGCATCATACAAATAAAAGATTACAACAAACATATAAAACAAAAAGTTCTGGGCTTGATGTTGAAGGAGACAAAGACGCACTAATTAAAATCACCGCTTACAAGTAACTCAAAAGTATATAGGTTGGTCGAAGGAGAACTAACCCTAACCAGAATTACTACTCAAAAAACAACATAAACATAGAAAGCGCTCTGTTTTTTATTTTATTTTTATTTTTGTGGAGGTGGTGGTTGTTAACATCATGAGCATTAATGGATTTTGAATATCAGACGCACTAATAAACAGAGCCATGCATTTACCAACCCATAAAGCTCATGACCCTAGCAAAAGTACACTCATTAGAATGACAGCACAGAGATTAGAATGAACATCAACGCATACAATTAGGTAAGATATTCTTAAATTTTTAACAGCAACGATAAAAGTATACCAATATTCAAGACTAGGTTCAGATGATTTATCCTCCTCTGAAAGCATGAAATAAACAAAATCTTCATAGCCCATCTTCCCTTCAACCTTGCTTGTAAACTTTCTGGGAATCTGAAATAAATGAAACAGTAAAAAAAACTCAAGAGAATTTTTTTTCGTACTTTGGAGGTTATAGTATAACTTGAAATATATAAGCATTAGAAGAGCACCAAACAAACCTGTGAAAAAATTCTATCCACAATCCTATAGGTAAGAGCGTGGTTACCATATCTAATAAGATTCTCTTTATCAATCAAGAAATCGTGATCTGTATCCAACTCCCAAAACTTGCAATAGATCACATAAAAGTGTTCATACGAGAAGTACCTGCACAAGATATGGCACCAGATCCATTAGTATAATTATAAGTGAATGCATGATTAAAAGATATAGTTGGTGTTAAGATTGAAAAGATGTTGAACCACAACCTGGGGCAAGTCTCACTTTCACGACAAGGTCGTCAACACTTCACAACTTTAATGTTATAAGTTAAAACAAAAACTGTAGTATGTGGATTATGTTTAGTGGTACTGACATTGAGTCAGATTACTACTATTAAGTCGCATCTCTTTACTATCCAAACTGAAGTAATTTACAGCATAGGATGTATAAAATGGTACATCTCAGAAAGCTGTCAACAAACATTACAAGAGAGAGAGAGAGGACAACAAATCTAGAAAAACAACCTCTCCACTAAACAAATAAACTACACATCCTTTCTACTATTTGATATCCAATTTAAGCTGAAGGCTATAATCAAAAAGTTGAGACTATAACGGCAAGGCAAGAAGAACAAGGAATAAACAATAACTTAAAGTGAAATGACACCACAATTGCTAAGTACGCTCCTAGTAAAATAACCCTTATCTGTTGATACAAGGAAAGAAGATGACAAGGACATACAGGAGAACCACACAATATATGCTCGACGTCATGTACATGTCCACAATAGTCACACATGTAAGAGACAATATCAACAGAGTGTTTACAAATCTACCTCAAGACTTTGTTAATATCCTCTTCTTCATCTGCATGTTGCATTGCAGCAATCAGATTCCCATGTTTCAATTCTCTGAGAGTTAGGCGGCCGTTTCCGGATCTATTGACATAGTAAAATATTCTGTATATGACAGTTTCCGCTGGTCCAATGCAAAGGTGTTTCAATTACAATGTGTCAGGTTCTATGTATATTGAAAAGTATAATGAAAAAGAAAATTAATTTGAAGGGCCATGTAACATGCGGATATAAAAAAGGAGATTTCTAGAAGTACACACATCATACATGTGGAATGACAGAAATTAAAGAGAAGAAACTTTCATTGATACACATGTTCATGACAAATAATATATGATTCAAGAATCATATCACATATAAGAAGGTATAATTTTTATAATTTTTGTGAGACACTAAAACACACATTTATCCTATGTTCATGCGCTTTCTCATGCCCCCACCACCATGCATCTAGAATGCATTTATAAGGCACATGTCGTGTGCCTATGGCCCGTTATCACATGGCTTGTGGCATTTTCCCATCCGCACTCATGGAACATGTTAGACTGCCCCAAGCATGTCATGTGCCCATCTACCTTAAACAATAAGTACTTTCTATTTCTAAAATGCAGTATCCAACCGATTATATCATAACTGACTTCTTTGAAAGGGTTTATGTACCTCAAAATTTGGAAAGTTAAATGGTATAATAATTTTTTTCTCGGACACAGATACTAGTTGTGTCTTTATTATTTTTGCCTACTGAAAATTATTCCATTGTATGGGGCAATGACCGAAGAACTAACTTCAAACTTTATTCAATCATGTCTTCCCCTTTTGGTCTCCCTCTACAACTTTAGAAGTTCATCAGACATATACAGTAACCAACGCACATGCCATTGTCTATCAAAATTTCACTTATGCATGCAAATTCAATGTTCACCATGCCACCAGACACCCTAGGTGGAAGAAGAGACTTGGAAGAACAGTGTGACAAGGTGATGGGGCTCAAACAGATCACAAAAAATCAAAGGCAACCAATAGATAAAAAAAAGTTTAATATGTGTACAGTACTTTAGCAGCTTCATATACAGACTGTACAAGATATGCCAGCAAGGACTCTTACAGAACCATCTGAACAATAGCAAACAATTACAGGCATAGAACTTGGTCAAAATCCCTAAACAGGCATGTTTGTTCCTAAGACACGAGGTTTATCCATGTTTCATTGCGAATTTTTTTGCTTTGAAGTAATCAATAGACCGTCATGTGCTCAGCCTCAAGGTGCTTATTTTTTTTTTTCTTTTTTTGGTAGAATTCTCATTTTATTGATAAAGAAAACCACATAAGCATTCCTGATCAGCATGCCATGAAGACACCCTAGGTAAGGCAAGGGTTATAACTTCAAGATCATTGGCAGTAAGTATATCACAGGAGAAAAGATCAAGAACATACCATATCTATCTTGAAACTCTGGTGTGCTCTGTAAGAACTCCAACCCCGGGTGAGTAGCCAAAAGTTCTCGAAGAACAGGTTTAAAGTCATCCTGCATTAAATCGGGCATGAACAACAACCCAACAAAAAAAAAAAAAACCTAAATGATAAAAGCAACAGAGCTGGAATCACATGTGTCCAGCAGTCAGCTGGTCAGGCCCCTGGTGTTGTGTTCAGAGGTCTGGGGTTCAATTCACGCATACATCAGGCTGTTGCTTGGGCTTGTAAGCAACAGCCTCTGTTATAAAGAGGTTTTTAGAGGAAAAGAGTGTGTGGTTTGGGGAGGGGGTGCAATTTGAACCATGTCTATATAGAGTATGATTTGGGTCCAAAATCAACATGTATGTTAGGAGAACAAGCATCACAGCTTTAAGATAACTAATACATACCTGAGTTAGGTAGTTGCGGTTTGGTTGCTTCAAAATATTAAATATTTGAGTTGCTATATCCATAGTTATCATGTTCCCATTGATCCAGTAATCCACGAATGCATTCCTACAAACAATTCAGAAGGAAGCGTGGTCGGGATTCATACTTTCAATTAAAGAAAAAAGATTAATATTCAAATTAGCCATCAAATTTTAATTCTAACTTGGTAAAGCGGCAGTATACTCATTGATACAATATGAACAAGCAACAATGCAATTCAAGAAGGTGCAGTTCACAGCCTGACAACAAGCTAAGGGTTGGTGATTTAGAGAGATATAATTCACTGATCACATAATTCCATCACTAAAGCAACTCAATAATGCAAAAGTTTCGTACTGCAGTGATGTGTTGTCTCAGGCACGTCTCAAATTAACATCATTCATGACATAGTAAATATCTCTCCAGTGAAATCAGTCTAGTAATGAGGAAAATTGGATTCTCAGTGGATGGTCGCCTATGCATTAGTACCTAAAGCTCTATATAGCTCACAGTGCAACTCAGTCTAGTAATGAAGAAAATTGGATTCTCAGTGGATGGTCGCCTATGCATTAGTACCTAAAGATCTATAGCTCACAGTGCAACTGTTTCTACAGCTGCTGTAGCTAGTTCCTCACTAGTGATAACTGGTAGAAAAAGGCACACTTCACTTTGCTGTCAACAAGAATGCCATACCTCCTCTGAAATGGAAATAAGACAGTTACTGAGTTACATACTTACATTTGTTCCTAAGGTGTTTCAAATTCTAATTGTCCATATTGCCTATCTCTCATTTCAGATATTTTCACCAAAAGTGGAAGGACACTTGTTACAAAAGACAGTTGCTTCTGGCAAAATAAGTAAACAGAAAGTGAATTCTGGTAGCAAGTGACAGAGTACAGCGAAGTACAAACCTCATCAGCAACTATGTTCAAACGAAAATGATTAAACAATAACTCAATAAGCTATGCACCTATGCTCCATATAAATTGTTGGGTGATAACTGTAAGGACCTACATCCTTCTTTTAACAAAGCCTTGTAACGATCCCAAAGACTCATTATAAGAGAAAATGCAAACCTTGTAACTATACCAATGGAACTGACGTCAATCTTTTTGAAAAGAGAGCTAGAGAAAAATGATGGAAGCTTGCAGATTTCCTTCGTAAGTGATTTAAATTCTGAAACAAGATTAACACACATACAGAATGCTTACAATGAAGTGAGCAAAATATTATAATAACAATAATAATTTGGTTTTATTGAAGTGGGGAAATCCCTAACTAACAAGACTAACATACCAAGAACTTGTAGTCCATCCACATGACCAAAAAACATCTGGTCAATTCTGGCCAAATACTGCTCTTTGAGATCATTTGAAGGCGGACAACCATTTTGAAAGTAGAACTGCAAGCATTTAACGCACAATTTAGAAGTCAACATAGTATCATAACAAATAATCTTGTAAGGCTAACACAAATTTCAAGGTAAAAGTTAAAATGACTTTCCAGAAGGCATTGATAGTACCTGCGGTATAACTTCTTTTACTGGCTCAGCGACTAGCTTCAGTGGAGAACCTAAAGATGATGGACCAGCACCTTGGCGTTTCATAACACGGGGAGAACCAGAAGTACTTCTTGGTGAAAGTGGAGGCGCACTTCCAGAAGGAAACATGGAAGGCAGAGAATTGCTTGCAGAGAAATTTGCTCCACTAGAACTCCCTGCGACATTCAAGGGAACACCCGCTTTTGCATCAACAACCATAGACTTTACCTGCAAACAGCGGAACAGTGGTTTCAAGGTCTTCAAATCAACAACATTTGTATACAGAACAGTCTCCATAAACTGAACCACAGAAATGAAACAGCCCTTTGTCAATTGGATAAGAGTTGCTATCTTTATGAGAAAACCCAGATTAACAGAGAAAATGAGCCTAAAGACGGCCATTAACGAAGACAATAATCACCAGTACACAATTGGAACCAAATGTGAAGTTCGAAATTTTTTGCGATATCTTGGACAGATTAGCAATTAGAGAAAAAATCATTCTTGTTCGATAATCTAAACCAGATAAATTTAGAGGAAGCACAAATTATAAATGGAGATAGCAACTTCGCAAGGTAAGTACACATAGCTTGTCTGCTTGAACCTCAAGTACATAATTTCAGCTTCTTTCCTTTATTTTTTACAGCGTTCATCTACTCTTCACAATATTTGGCTCTTTAATCAGTTTCCCCATCATAATCCAATATTCTTTCTATAAATCTCTGAACTAGTACGTCTTTCCTCCGTCGATTTAAACAAAGTTCACTGAATATTTCGTGTATTCTGGAGAGCATACATTGTTTTCCATGATAGCTGAGGTTGATATTCAGCCATACATTTCTAATTTTATGTCGCAAACAAGCTTAAGCCAGCTAAACTCCCATTTCAATTATTCATTACTGCACCCCTAGGTAAAATTATTTTATTTCCTCTTCTAATTATTTGTCCAAATTTATTTTCTCAAAACTAATTATTACTTCAGAAAGTACATGAACATATTCCGTACTGGAATTGATCCTATAATTTCAAAAATGTTTTGTCTATATTACATGACATTCAGTTCCAGAGTTCATATTATGCTTGTCTTACACATATTCATTTCCAAATGCCAAGTTAGGTAACGGTCAATTGAATATGAGCAGCAACTTGGTATTGAATATTTAACTGATCCTGCCTTTTACAGACATTGAAGTTCTTACGCAATCAAACAAACAACAGTAGTACACAGTACACACCATCTCATTCAAATTTGAAATGCTTGCTAATGTATCCTGAATTAAGAGGTTGCATATTTCATATATTTCCACCTACATATGTAACATGGGTGCCAAATTCTAAAAAAAAATTGTGTCGTACCTGTGTCGGATACACGGACACAAGGACGCATGGATACATAATTTTAGGTTAGGAACCTCTTATTTATTGATATCTCGCTGTGTCGGATACTCCGTACCCATGTCAGACACGACACACACACCAGTATTAATGTTACTTTTCCACTCTACCAATGTTAATGTGTGCATTAAATTGATGGAATTTCTTGGACACGTTTCTAACTGATTAAAATATTTTTATGAAGATATTAGATTAAAAGTAATTAATATGTTCATTTTAAAAGGTCTTTCCAGATTTTCCAAGACGAATCTCGGTTATTATAACTCACAATCTCATGACACCAAAAAAACGATGTTACAGCGAATTTACCAAGGGCTTCAAAAGGGTTCAAGTTTCAACACGTTCTATTATTGTCAAGGGAACTCATGGTAATCCACATAATTTTTAAAAACAAAAACCTATTATACAGCTAAAGCTAATTAATTTGTAATATCAACAATTTGAATACATGCATCTGAACTGGCATCCTACACTTCTGTCTCGGCGCCAATTAGAATCGGCGTGTCTCAATAAGTTCACTAAAGGACTTTCCTTATTCTTAAAGACTGCAATAGTAATATCAATCAATTAAACACAACACAACAAGTCAAATAATTAAACACAACACAACAAGTCGAATATTACATTAAAACAAATAATAACTCGGGAAGCATCATGCATGGCAAATATCAATAACGAACAAAAAAAGGAGTTTTAAAGTAAGTTACCAATTGACCAGTTTCCGGTAGCGAAAGCCATTGAGAGAAAAGTTCTTGAGAAATATAAGGGTTTGATTTGAGTGCCAATGGAGATACTTCAGGAAGCTGCAACAATTCAGGGTCAAAGGAGACAATATCCCCAACTACTTCCATATCCATCATAATAGCCAACTTCTATATCTCATGTACAAAACAAAAACTTAATTCAAAACCCTAGATCTTCTTCTTCACACCAATTAATTTAAACCTCCAAACCTTGAACAAAATCCAAAACAAAGTCCTCTAACGCAGTATACTCAATCCAGAAACCCTAGAAACCAATAATTTCTTCCAATTCACCTTACTTTCAGCAATCAACAACGATGTTAGTAATTCGAACAACAATACAAACAAGATTTTAGTAAAACCCTAGATTTCAAGCTTTGTGAAGCTTGAGCAAAGCTTAAAGTGTTTATAGATTATTAAGCGAGTGTTGTATATTGATTTTGATTCGAAGCTTCATATATCAAAATCGAAGTTTGAATCCTTAGTTATTCAAGTAGAGTTGAAAGATCAAGAAATGAGAAGAAGCGAGAGAGAGAGAGAGAGAGAGAGAGAAGAAGAGAGAGAAAGAACGGTTGAGAAAACTTTATTTTTGATGAAGATCAGATTCGATTTCAAAGGTTTTCTCTGCAAAATTCTTTTGCACAGATTCCAGACCTCGAAACCCTCACGAGAGAGAAAGATGAAAGAAAGAAAAGAAAGAAAAGAGATGCAAATCTGTGATGAACAACTGAAACTGCCTAAAGACGAGTATGAGATATTGTACGGTTATACCATATATATTTACGGTATAAGTACGTATACGTATCTTTCACTCTTCAACCATACATGACCCTTGTGGACTGGAAAAAGTATTGCTTGCTTTTTTATTGCTTCTTAAAAAACAGATATATAATGAATTGGGCTAATTCGGGTTCCAAATTACAAAGTTTCTGTATTTGAAATGTTTGGGTCTCTAGAGGAGTTTTAGACCAAGAATTTGGAGAGAAATAAGTGAGTTGGGTATTTGAGTTCAACCATAGTTGTTTTTCTTTAACTTTATTGTTGTAAGAAATCGAATAAACAAAAATTCATGAATAACTAGGGAAAACTCAGCTTCTAAATTGGTTCCTAATGTGCAACCTAAGAAAGTTTAATTGAATACAGAGACAAAAAAGGTTAAACGTAGGATAGCAGGGACAAAAACAACAACTAAGCTCAAATTGACAATCACAGATTCAAAATACTAAAGTTCACCTTGTTTAGCTCAGAGTAAAAATGAAACAGAGTAAAATGTCCACCTGCCAAGTACATTGTTGACAAATACCATTAAAACCGATTATGATTTCATGGGTCCAATTGATAACAAAAATCCCAACTGTCCATATCACAAGTACATTATCCTTAATAATAAGAAATACAAAATGACTCATTTCCAAACTCTCAGGACTCTCAGTCTCTCACACATTTACTATTAGTACTATAACACCAAATACAGTATAGGGAACATGACTAAAGGAAAAATGAGACCAATAAATACTGTGGTAGTATTTAATACAACTATGGAAGTCTCATTCTATTAACAATTTCCTGGCAAGGGACTTTTTTTTCTTTCTCCTGATAGAGTCCATAACACAAATTTAGAGTGTGTCAAGACATCTGGCACATGAGACAGCGAACTCCAAGCTTCAAGAAACTTTCGCTGCAAAGGAGTAAGATGGAACTTTAGCTGAGAACCCACGAATGGTGAATGGGTATTTGCATGTACAAAGGTAATAAATGCTAACAGCACCCAGGGTATTTCCCCCATACAATACAGAAACAGTTCACTCTCCACAATTCTGATCTCCCATTACTTTCTCTTGTCGGTGCCAATGGATAGAAGCTCAAAACTTCGAAGATGATCTTCGCGAGAGGTTCTTCCAACCATAGTGCGTGAAAGAGATGATGATTTAGATTCATACCCAGATGGGATCCTGTGGGTTGTCGATTGACGACCACTGCTTGAGACTAGTCGGCTCGAACGATTCTCGGTGGGTTCCCCAGAGGAGCTTGGCCGACTGCCTGAAACAACAGCCCTCTTTGAAGTGCTGCCATTTCGAGAAGAGGTGCGCGTCCTTTCACGATCAGGTGCCTGGAGGAGTCAGCACGAACTGAATCACTTGTGTACAGGTGTGTGCATGTACATGGTAACTTCTTTTTTTTTTTTTTTTTTGGCCAAATGTACATGGTAACTATATGTTGCCTATTTATGTCTTTCTGCACGAGGCTATATGTAGGTGTTGAACTTTAATATCAAACTAATTTTATATTTTAAAATTTAAAAGAATTAAGTAGAAAAAACACTGATTAGCACGGATAGAAAAACATCTTACAACCTAGAAACTTTTCATCATAAGAAAATTGCCAGATAGATAATTTTTGGTCCAATCCCAAGCCTAACAACATTCAGTAATAGTGGTTACGATTAATACCTAGAGATTGTGTACTGTCTATTTATATGCTTATTAAAAGTAATGTCAGGAAAATTCAAAGCGTCGTGAAAAAAGTTTGCACTACTTTCATAGTTCCACAAGCTTAAAATCCTGCCAGGCTTTAAGAAAGATTAAAACATCCAAATTAACTGTTTTATTCTGAAGTCCACAAACCCTTAAAAAAATTCATCATTTTATTTATTCTCCAGAAAATGTGATATTACCCCCATATAATACAATAAACTATTTTGTACCTTTGTTAATGGTGCATCCCCTGCATTCTTGCTCTTAGATTGATCATTTAGACCAGGAGTTCTTCTAACAAACACATCAACCGCATTTATAAATCTATCTCGAATATCTTGTCCTGCTATAAAATTACAAAAGAACAACAAGATTTAACAAAAATGTGAAAATTGAAAACATATGCTTTACAATTTCGTAAAATAAACTGGTTACACCAAGATGACTACACACTAACCCAACTCACACAGGATTTAACAGGAATTAGGGGCCTGGGTTTGTACCTAACCTAAAGTGTATAAGCTAGAAACAAACCTGAAGCCTTTTCTGGTCTTTCTGCAGATGGACCTGGGTTTGCGCCTATTTTTCCACTGGGCTGCTAAAATTTGAATAGGAGAATGAGAATAATATATAAGTAAATAACCAACACCCAAGAAGTGAAAAGCAGTTACCCTTGCCCTGGAATTGGCACCTATCTGAGGGTACTTAAGGACAGTCCAATCAAAAACATAGTCAAACTGATAACCTGCACCAAAATGTGCCAGAAAGATAAGTATGCTTTTCAGCTTTAACCATAAAAAGAAAAGGCCAAGCTCATCAAACATAAATAAAGAGGGTGAGGAAGAGAGAAAGTTAAAAAGGTCTTCCAACAACAGTTTTGATTTACCTTCTCTGATAAATAGGTCACGGAAAAGCCTTTTCAAGTATGAGTAATCTGGTTTGTCATCAAATCGCAGTGACCGACAATAGTGGAAGTACGATATGAATTCTGATGGGTACGATTTGCAAAGCACCTATTTGGGCAACACTCAGCAATTCAGACAAACATGGAATTCACTAGAGAGTAGATACTACTAAGTTGAACTACCAGCAAACTAAACTCAACTAGGGTGTGGATAAACCCATCACAGCTAAGCAAGCAAAATACCTCTACAGGAGTTAGCATCTTCTTTTCACTGATCCTGTCGTACTTCTGCTTTTTAGTTCCAGCTTTCAACCCTTGCCAGGGAAGGCTAATTAAGAGAATATAATTAATAAAAAATGTAAAATGATAACCATCACAAACAGAATAACTGCGAAGGAATAAATACTGAAACAACAGGGACATCATGTAGTGGCAGTGCTAAAAGAATATCTAACCTTCCCCTCAAGAAATACATAAGGACGTAACCAAGAGACTCTAGATCATCTCTCCTACTTTGTTCTGCAAGGAAAAGGAATTTCAGTTACAAAGGCCAATTAACTACGTCTGAATTCAGCCAAAAAAAAAAGGAAAAGAAAGAGAAGCCAGTTGCTAGTGATGAATAACTGTTAGCAGGTTAACTCACCTACTCCAAGGTGGGTGTTGACACTTGCATAACGAGCTGTTCCTGTAAGATTCTTGTTTTCTCTGAAAGCAAAGACCAGACATATCTTCATCAAAGTACTGAAATAGGTAGAAAACTCAAAAGAGAAGCTGCCAAATTGTAGTCTGAAAACAGGTATGCACTCACATTTACACAAAGCTCGGAATAGGAATTCCGTTCTTTCAATAAACTATAAGTTATTATCAATCAAACAAAATGTTATTCTCCAACATCATTGTTGTTCTAGTTCACCAAGCTGTCTGCTACTTTATTCCTTGACTTATAAAGTATCATTAAACTTTCACGAGAACTTAAGTACTCGTGTTAAAAAAACAATGATTAAATTTTTATAATTTCCACCAAAAGGAAAGTTGTATGATGTTCATATGGACAGTGCAAACACACGGTTAATATATTTCTTCCAAATTATACCCTTCCGACTTATAAGTTAAATAGAATTAAAAAAAAGTATAACTAAAGAATACAAATTCCCACAGACAAACTTTTTAAGTTGTAAGCTACAAATGGGCAACTCCTGAACATACAAATGCTTTGGAAAACATCAAAAATGTATACTAAGCATCAAGAACAGCAGTAAGAGTGATCATTGGTGACTGAAAAAACATAGTACAGTTACTTACCTGTATGGAATGTGTTTATGAGTTTGAAGATCCCTGTACTTTTTCGCAAGGCCATAGTCAATAATGTATACCTATGGTAATGAACCAGCAATAAAGGTTAGAAATGATACAGCTTAGTAAGTAGAACGACTCCAAGAACCTAGCAGCAGTATAAGCTACTAGAACTCTAGAAGTAACTGCTACAAACACATTGATAAGAGGCAGTGTTTTAAAATAATAATTTTGGAATAGGCCACTTGGAATAGGTCACTACAAAAATATACCTGGTTTGCCTTGCGCCCCAAACCCATTAAGAAATTATCAGGCTTGATATCACGATGAAGAAACCCTCTTGAATGCATATACTCAACTCTATTTAACTACACCAAAGGTGAAATAATTTATCAAATTAAGAATCAAGGCATACATGTATTGTTTGAAAACAGTACAATATACATGCAGTAGTAAACTTTGTTGGAAACAGACTGAAAATGAATTCATGTATACTTACTAACTGGTCAGCAAGCATCAAGACTGTTTTCAACGTGAATTTCCGAGTGCAGTAATTGAATAAGTCTTCCAGACTTGGACCAAGAAGGTCAATAACCATAACATTGTAGTCACCTTGAACCCCGAACCACTTTAAATGAGGAACCCCAGCTGCACATCAACAACATACTTGGTCAGCAGATACAGTGAGTAGTTCCCTCATGTAACTTTTTAACAAGAAAATAAGAAACTGGAACTTACTTCCTCCTTGAAGTAGCATATACAATTTTGACTCGTAGTGAAGCTGAGGGTGCCTGGTTTTCACAGGTTCCTAAAAGTAAATGTAATTCAAAACGGATGAAGGAAACTTGAACAACATGAAAGCTAAAATGTCACTCAAAACTACACTCATTCTCAATTGCCGGGCAAAAGCTAAACCAAATAGCATATTCAAGCCAAACGACAAAATCATGAAGAAGATAATTTGCGAAATGACTAATCCAACATACCAGCTTGATAGCCACCTCATCACCACTTTGAATGTTAACACCTGAAACAAAATAAACCATATGAAGATACATACCAAACAAAATCTACATGCAAAAAGAACACAAAGAGATAAGAGCATACCTAGATAAAGCTCCCCAAAAGATCCACTCCCGATCTTTCGGCCAAGCTTGAATTTTCCACCAATTGCAGTCTCCATGATCAATCAACTTCACAAATTTACCAAGTTTCACACCTCAAATTGAAAACAATTTTGCTTTTTCTTCACTCAGAATAAGTTTTCACCATTCAAACAATCCCCTCAAAACATACAAAATTTCACCTCAAAAAGAAATCTAAAATGTCGAATAAATGAATAAAAGTAACAATCTCAAAACCAAAACTCCAAAACCCTAAAATGCTATTTTCCGATCAGACAACAAAGGTCATAACTACGCCTAAATCACCAAACAGAACAAAACAATAACCCTAGAATTTCGATGGAAATTGAACAGCATTGTTCAAAGGAGCAAATGCAAGCAAGATTAAATTAGAAATAGAGATTGTTAAAACTAATAATTCAGACCAGATGAGAAAAGAAAAGAAAAGAAAAAATGCCCCTTTTTTGAAGAAAACAGAAAATCAAAACACTCGGAAAGAAAATATGAGAAAATCGGCGAAGATCTAACAATGAAATAATTTTCAACAAAAGAATCAGAGGGTTTATCGAGAAGTGGAGAAGAAAGGAGAGGAAAGGAAGAAGAGGAGAACAACAAATGGTTAAACAATGGTATTTTGCGGATTTATTTTATTTATTTATTTATTCTGTATTTTTAGGTTTATATCTGATGCGCCAGTACATAAAACATATCCTTTTTCGTCTGGACACTTTGACAGAGAATTGAGAATTCTATAAAAGAAATAGAAATGAATCACCTGATCCTGGCTCTATTCAGACATTAATGGCCCTTATTTAGAAATGCCATCTCAGCAATAGTAGATACAGTTCTGCACTTCTTCTGTTTTACAATCAAATTGTGAGTAACAAATCTAATTTTGTAGATATAAATAGGCAGCAATGCAGCAACCAAAATGATGAAGTCACATGACTCACATATATCCAAATTGATCCATTTCTATTTTCTCTTTGTTCTAAAATTATTGTCCAATGAGGCAATGAATGATCTAACGCTAATATGTCATTGTTTACCAAAATCATGTCATTGTTTACTGGTATCAACATCAACTCATCGTGTTATTGGTCTTGAGTTCACCAAACATTTCACCCACTTTAACACATCAAGTTTTCTAATGATTGGTTTATCAAAAAAGTTATTTCTGATTGGTATGGTTAGTTAATTTATCAGTGGGGAAAGTGATCAATTTCTACAACAATTAAGCCTAAGTTTATATCACCCTTTATCTGATTCTGGCATTAATAGAAGATGAACTGAAGGTGGTCGAAAAACTCATGGAATCTCATATTGCAGGTTGGTTAGGGGTCCTCCAACCTTAGAGAATCCATGACGGTCTTCCACTGCTTGTGGCTGGTGCTGAGCTCCATAAGTTGTTAGGAGTTCAGAAAAGGCGCTTATCTGTGTCCATCTCAAAAGTCAAAAATAAATAGTCAGCAGTGGATGTCATTCAGCTCCCTGCATCAATCAGGTTTTGCTAACAAATTTCTTCACTGACAATACAAAAAGACTTCGATCCATATAATCATGTAAGTTAAACACTTGTGTCTGCACATATTTTTACAGCTTTTCCTAAACCCGACAAAAAATAAAACAAATAAAATTACACATAATTAGTAAAAGAATTCACAGTTACTATTAGCTCTAGATATTTCACAGAGACCCAACTGAACCAACCAAGAACCATGTCATTTGAGTAATTGAGTTGCTCCAAAACCCACCCACTCTCTTTGGGCCTTTGCCCTCTTTACTATTGCAAAGTTGTATTGCCTGTCAGGTAACCGCAAGGCAGATGAGAGTAAAAACGGAACAAATGATTATATTCCACCCTAAACAGTGGCACTTAATACTGTCGTCGGACCTCATCATCTTTCATCTTAGAGACTTCTAGTTTAGGAGGCAAAAGATTCAGAAAGCTTCCTTGAACAGGTTGATTAGAATTATCTGCTTCCCCTTCTGTGACAAGCAAACAAACAGATTAGAGCTGTTTAATGTGAACTTCATGTACTCAAATAGTCATAACAATCTTAATTTATGAGCTCAAATATCTTCAGTGAACTACCCGTCCTCATAGGATGGTACTGATACTGCATGTACTTCTCTGCTAATACAGCAAAATTTAGAAAGAAAAAACACCAAAAAATTGTTAAGCATGATGTTGCTTAATCGAGGCAACAAACCAGTGGTCGCAGTTCTACGAAAACCGTATCTTCACTCAAAAAGGAAATCATGGATTACTACTGCTGGACAAGCAGCCAAGCCGCCAAGCTAACCAGTAGCAGCTAGTAATATATATATTCCCACACGCAGATGTTGGATAATAAAACATCACAACTTCGATCTACTTCAAAGGAATCCCCCATCTGGAGAGATGTTAGTGTTTCAGAGATAGACTCGCAAAAGGTTTGCTTAAGATCTACCCAGTTCATTCTATCATTGCTCCTTATTTGGGGGGCGTGTGACAAAATCCATATATTCCAGAAAGGCTCCTATATATTTAAATATAAGGAATGCTTCAAGCAAATAAAATAAATAAAATTAAAAACAGCGACACAAGTAACTATCCAAAAGTAAACAAGTGTCACAACACATGCCTGGAGAAGCATACAGTATCAAACGTTGAAATGGGAATCAAGTTGTCCAACCAAAAAGGGTATTTTAGGTGACAAGCGTAAAACAACACAAAACAAAATAAAATGGTTACCAACGACTCGACTCAACGTACTGATAATGTCTAATAAAAACATTACCAATTGAGATGGTGCTTGTAACAAAAAGAAGAAAAAGAAACAAACAACATATAATTAGTATGCAACACCAGGAGACAGTGAAAACCTACCAAAAAGGGCTTTGATGGTTGGTCTCTTTGATTTAGTGCTCTTCTTCTTCAGTTCAGCTAACATATAGGGAAAAAACGAATTAGCAATAGTGATGTTGCCCAGACAAAAAGGCACGCATAAAAGAGTATTGCCAATGAATAAGTATATCATAGCTATATCACCTATCTGACTAGGTTGGACCAAGATGAAACATCACAATACTGAGAAGGGAATGAAAATGCAACTAAGGAATACACAAAACATAAGATGCTGCTTCAGAAGATAGTATTACCAATCCCTGGTACTTGATGATCGTTCACAATTTCAAAATTCTTGTATGTGTAACCCACAAAGTTGATATCCTTCGATGAGAGCATCTGGCAGAGAAATACTATAAGCAACAACATAACTTTCACTAAAGGCTAATCAAAAAACTTTCACTAAAGGAACAATTAGCAATAGCAAAATCGGAAGTTTTAGAAGAAAGATAAAAAACAGTTTGCTCATCACAAGCGTAAGGGCAAGTCATTTCTTGCTATCTAAAATGATTCTCCATACATATGTGGACACGTTGTGTGTATGTGTGGTTGGGATTATAAGTTGAAAGAATGTGTGCAATGGCACAATCAGTGTCAAACAAATGTAACTAACGACTATAGCTCAAACACCCAAGCCTTTAGCGGCAAAAGTTTTATAAGAATATCACTTTCCAATTTATCAAACTCATAGGTTCCAGACATCGTTCATCTCTCTGAGTCTCTAGAAGGAATAATATAATTCCTAGCAATGGTTTTATAAGAAGCACACTGGTTCACATGATATAGTGAAATCTAATGTATTATGATGTAATAAAAACAATAACCAGAAGGTTTAAAAATTATTCCACGTATGCTTACTTTTCTCCACGGTCCTGATTTTGCCGATGTCTGAATCTGGTTGTCAGTCTGCATAGGATCCATATTGGAAAATAAACGACTACACAGTAAGAAAGATAGATGCCACAATACAAATGGATAAACAAGACTTGTATAAATATTCGCATATACCTCCTCAAACTTCTCAAAATTTTGAGTGTCCAATTCATCATTGACCTCTGGAATAAATGCAGCTTCCATCTGATACAGTCTATCCCATTGAACACCTTCAAACCAGGGATGAGCCTGAAAATGTGAAAGGAAACCAATAAATTTCTTTATTTCTGGATGAATCAATATATTATTAAATAAATCAGAACAGGACACACCAAACAACACCTTTATTTCATCAGCGCCTTTTGTTCCAAGCCTTTGCTCAACATTACATAAGAGTTTACTTATAAGATCTTTAGCTTCAGCAGATAGCTTTGCTTCTTCAGGAAATTTCAGATGAGTTCTCCAATTTACAATCTGCATAATTGAAAAAGAGAGGTAGAAGAAAATGATGCAGCAAGAGAACTATTTTCAGGGATATGAATTTAATAATGAAACATAACAAAACATGATTCCTAATCACACCTTCCTACATGTTGACATTGGTTCATCGGAATAGAAAGGTGGATATCCCACAAGCATTTCGTACATAATGGCTCCAAGGGACCACCTAGGGACAAGAGGATCAAATTAAATATTCTACGGGATACAATAACCTACTAAAAGACTAGCTGAGATATGTAAATTGATTACCAATCACATTCCATTCCATATCCCTTCTTTAACAAAACTTCAGGGGCAATGTAGTCAGGTGTACCAACGGTGGAATAAGCCTGTCAATATTCAATATAAGCAGTTTTAGACATACAATAAATTTCCATGCAATTACCATGGATTCTTCACAGCTGCTAAAAAGCATTTACTTTAAAAGCATGTATTTAAAACAGAACTATGACAAGCATAATGATATAATAGTTTTATGATAAAAATTAACACCTATATTGGAGAAGCAAAAGGGCAATTCCTTATCTTCTGTCTGTTTGAGTTAAATAGGTTTAAAGACGAAATATGAAATTCAAAGATAGAAAGTGACACCCAATAAAATATCATTCGATACATCAGTAATAAGGCAAAGGTAACAACAAACTGCAAAACTCATATAGTAGGGAGTTACCAGCATCCTCCTGTTTCTTTGCCAATTTAGCAATTGCTCCTGTTGCGAGCGCTTTGGCACTGGAGGACGTCCGTTGCTTTGTAAGGGCCCACTAACATTGTTTCTCACAGAAAAATCTTGTTCATGGAGTGTACTGCAGTCTAATGGTTTACATAGACCAAAGTCTGACAGCTTCATGTGCCCAAATCTATCCAGTAAGAGATTGTCGGGTTTGATGTCCCTGCAAATACAATAACAGCAAGGCTAAACACCCAGGATCGATAATAAAATTTGATGTATAAAAGAGAAATCAACAAGATCAAATAAAATTATCTTCAAACCTATGTATATAGTTATGTTTGTGGATAGATTCAATTGCAAGAACTGTCTCTCCAACATAAAATTTGGCTTCAGCTTCAGTCAAAGTATCTTTTCGCATAAGTAAGGTCATCATATCTCCACCAGGTAAATATTCCATGATAAGATACAGGAACTCTTCATCTTGGAAGGAACAATAAAGTTTGACAATGCAATTGCTATCAACCTCCGCAAGAAGGTTCCTTTCAGCTTTGACATGCTCGACCTAAAGAAGCGAACAGGAAATAGTTAAAATAGGGAACATCAGCTAATAAGTAATGGGGCCAGTAAAAAAATGCACACCTGCCCTCTTCGAAGCATTTCCGATTTCTTAAGCTTCTTCATTGCGTATACATGACCTGTTGTCTTCTCCCTGCAAATTCTGACCTGGACCAAACAGATTGATTAACAACACACTTGAGGTAATAACTTCTGCTTTAAAATATGTATGAATAAGGCAAGATCACCTACTAAATAAAGGGGGAAAAAAAGCACATATGAATCAAGAAATCCTGAAGATATAAACTCTCCGCATCTATTATGGTAAAACAGGATCTTTTTGCAACAACCCAATAATTCTCATTAATGGATACAGAAAAGCAACAAACTGTATTGCAGAATTAATAGATATAGAACATGCAGTACTGGGTAGTATATAAAAAACACACCTCACCAAATGCACCCTTTCCAATCATTGTCAACAACTCAAAATCATCAGCACCCATTTTATGCCTCTGAAGACGCATGTATTCTGTCTCCTTCTTCTCCAAATACTTTAGGAGGTTATTTTGCTCCTCCTTAGACACATCTGCGTCAGCTAACTTCCTTTCCAATACATTGCGTCTGCATTGAAATCAAATGAAACCGTTTTCATACATTCAGGGTAAAAAGTAAAAACAAGCACCTGCATACAAATGTGTATGCATGCCTGTATTCCCATTAGGACTCCTTAAATGATGTCATACTGACCCCAAATTTGTATGATACACATAAAACATAGCACATATTAGGCAAGGAATTACAAACTATCAGCCTATCAAAAATTTACCCACCAACTGGAATTCCAACCCCCTAGCACACATAGTGTCCACTATACTCAGCAAAAGCATTTGTATCGCAATAAATAAAAAATCCAAAACTCAACTGCTACAAAGCTCCTTGTTTTGGTACTAATCAAGGAAAACCAAATCCAATAAAATTTGCTCATATACAACTTTCAGACATCATTATAGGTATGAAATAAACCATTAATTACATGCGTAAGATGAACTGAAATTTTTCCAGATAAGATATACGAGCTAAAAATAGAAAAAAAAATCATTGACTGCAATCTTTATAATGTAGTAGGTTTCAAGGAACCATTATCTTATTTCCATGTTTCTACCGGACATGCAACACACAATGCACCAAAATCAAACCATAAAAGGTAAAATCGGAGATCCACAACTTTTCATAAATGTGTAACTATGTGTCCAAAATATATCACAAAAGTACCGTCTATATGAAAATGTGCTCGAGCTATAAGGATATCTCTCCTCTTTATATAGAAATGTGCTCGAGCTATAAGGATATCTCTCCTCTTTATATAGAAATGTTTGTACGGTTAACAACCTAAGCTAAATAATATCAGATACTTTGATTGCAAAAACAAAAATACTGTAAAACCATACCGTTCCCTTCTCTCTTGCAAGTTCTTCATCTGTTCCTTGTAATGGTTTTCTATGTACTGTTTAGCAGCTGCAACCTTTTGCTTAGTGACATTTGAAGGCATTTCCTCACTAGTGGGCGGCTTTGACCCTTCTTTTCCATTCTCTGATGTTTCCTTTTTCTTTGAAGACCTAGTTTTATCTCGAGGTTGAAACTTATGAAACCAACTCCTTGCTGAATCCATATTCTATACAGAAATTTCTTCCTATCTCCTTTTTTTACAAGTATGTTTTGTAAAGAATTGATCAACAAATAACTCCACTTATGTAAAAAGCCAAACTTTGTAAATTTCCTCTTCACACTCAATCACCAAGTCAATTTCAATTCCAAATACCAAAAACCAGAACTTCACTCAGCATCGTTAACTTCAATAATTTCCAATTTCGCCTTTTCTGATTCAAAATCAAACATAACAAACACAAATTCTATACTTCAGTAAAGCCAGATCGACTGATTCTAATGCATAAACATGATCAAAACTTGATCCCAAAATATTCAATCAAATCAAAGTAAACGCGTACACGATCACTGAAAACGCGTAATTCAGCAATCAAATCAACTTATTTCAGTGAAATCAACCGATCTATTCACTTGAAAACGAAATAAGATTTTTTTCCAAACCCTAGAAACCCGGATATAGGAGTAACACTCAAACAAATTGTCGAAGAAGAAATCCAAAAGGAATAAAAAAGTTACATGTTCGAGAAAAACAAAAAAATCGGATTATTACCGAGTTGTTGAAATGGTCTGAAAAGAGACTCTGTTCTTCGAAACCCTAGATGAGTTAGAAATTGGATTCACCGCCATTTTCGGTTCTACTTTGCTGCTGTAGCATAGTAAGCGAAGTTGCGACGACGGTCTATTTTGTTCTTCGAACTCTTCTCTCTCTCTCTCTCTCTCTCTTTTTCTCTACAGTTTTTTTTCTCTCTCTTATTAAAAATAGTTAATTGTTGTGTTAAATGTGTCGAGTTAAATGTGTCGAGTATCTCGCGAGAGAAGTGAAACGCAAAACTGCCGGTATCTTTCTAATTCACGCTATGTGCGTAATGCGCACTTATTTCGGACGTCAGATTTCGTTGGGTCCACATTACCTAAGCCCATCGACTCTAGCCCATGCCTACCTATGGGCTATGGCCCATCACATTCACACACCAAAACACAAGGTCGGTAGATTCCATGATGGATCTCTACGACACTGTCTTTTGCTATTGAAATTGATTGAAAATAGAATTTTATTACGTATATGTATATTTATTTTTTAAGTCCTCCATAAAATTATTGTTGTCCTGATTTAAAGGTTTTATTTTTAAGTTTTAGATCAAATTAATTTAAATTGTATTCTCATTTTTTGTGTAGTCATCGAACATATAATGTGAAATAATAATAATAATAATAATAATAATAATAATAATAATAATAATAATAATAAATTACTATTATTTTATAATATTTTTTGAGAATTTATTTACTGTATTTGTTTACCTATATAATTTTCTTAACAATTTAAATAATATAAATTGACGTTTTTAATTTAAAGTGTAAATTATATCTCCAAGCTCACAATCCAAATTCTTGATATTATTTTGCTTATGTTATTATATTTTTATTTTTTTAACAAAAGATTTAATTTTAACTTTTGACAAAATACCAATATTTTGGATAAGTTGTTTAATTGATTTGGTTTGTATACATATTGATTTAACCAAGTTATAATGTTTACTTCTTTTGATTTTTGAACATATTTTGGATAAATTTTAGTTATGTGATTTTAATAAATAATCTTTTAATTTTAGTTTAACAAAATTCTCTTCAATTAAAGCATCAATTTTTTCATATGGATCAACTTTTGATGTTTATAAATTAGTGTTTATCTTATATTGGTTAACTTTAAATATTTAATTTGGAGTGAAATTACTTAAATAGACTTACTAATTAACTATTGCGTAAAAGTTCTAAAATGACCTTTCAATTCTAAATTTTAATCAAATTCTCTTCAATTAAAGCATCAATTTATCTATAATTTAGAGAGAGAATATTTGTTTAACGGCATGCCTAACTTTAATAGAGAGTATAGATTCTATCATACAACTTTATTTGTCTCATACGTCTCTCCATGTTATCGATCAGTTCTAGCTTATCATCAAACCTCTATCACCTCTATACTCTCATATTTTCATCAATGAACACTTTGTTTTTTTTCTCTTTTTCAAGAAAGAAAAATTTAAAATTCAAGTGTTTTTTGTGTTTAATTTAATTTTTATTTTCAGTATCTTTAGCCTAAGTCAATTATACAAATAATACATACAACTCATCCTTAAACCTGGACTATATGAGTTTTATACAATTAATTAATATTTCTATTTTTAATTTGATATTTGACTAACGATTTTATTAGTGATTTCAACCTAATACTATCGTTGTTGCTTTCATGTCAATGCTTCAAATTTTATTTATAAGTGAATAGTTTTAATTTCATCTATACATTTTCAAAAAAATCAAAATTTTCGCAAACAACAAATTTTGTCTTATGGATATAATGGTGTGTTAAGGTGATAGCAAGGACTATCACTAATGTAAGTACTTACTTTTCAACAATATTTTTTGTACTGAATTGCTGGAAATTCAATGACCAAACTATTGTGGAACTGGATGTTTCCATCGAAGAAAAGCTACTATAGATTATCACCTAACAAAGCCAAGTTTCAATTTAAAAATCATGTCTTCACCAATGGTAAATGTTGATTGATTACTTAGATATATTTTTCTTTATATACAAATGGTTGAATGAATGTCGTAACTTCTTTGTTGCAGCCACACAAAATCGGGAAGTAATGAAACCGATATTTAGGAATTCAAAGGAGCTTATGAGATCAGCAGAACAACTATTCTGAATGATAAATGAACCATCAGATTCACCAAGTAATCTTTCAAGCTCTTTGAAAGCGGCCTTGAAAATTTCTGACTATAGCTATGAATCTAATAAATAATAAAGCACAAAGGTCAACCAGTTCATTTTTGCCCATAGTATAAATAGTCTTTCACAACCTCTACAAAGTTTTATCAGAATATGATTTAATTGAATACTTTCAGTACCACAGTAGGGCTGGCAATGGACCGGGTTAGACCCGAAATCCGATTCGAACCTAACCGATAAGAGCGGGTTTGGTACTATAGTTTTATGTTTTGGTTCGGGTCCGGTTCCTAAAAATAAAACCCGATTCTTATTGGTTCGGGTATGGAATTCGTAGATACCAAACCGATATGGACCGACATGAATTTTTTAGTTATTTTGAATATTTTAAATTTACCAACACTATAAATATGTCATAAAAATTATATATTTAAGAAACTTGACTTTTGCAAATATAATTTCTAATACTAACTACCTTCCAAATATATATCAATTACCTTAAAAACATACAAATCAATAAAATTATTTACCATATTTACCAAATATATCTAGATTCTAAAAAAGTAAAATATATTTTCTAAGTTGATGTACATAAATTTAACAAATCAATTGTTAGCCAAAAGATCCAGATCCAACCCGGATCCGATCCATTAAGATTTGATACGGGTATGGTTTTTCACTTTTGGACCCGATAAGGTCTGGATCCGGGTCTGGATCTATTATGTTTCTTAATTGTTTGGTTCTGGTATTTCTAATACCCTATCCGAACCGGTCCATTGCCAGCCCTAACCACAAGTTAGTTGGGTTTGTATGCGAAGACGTTCTTATAGGATAAAGAATTCAAGCAAAGGGTTGGTTGACAAATTTTTGCACGCCAGACACATTTTCATTCTTAGGTTGTGCGATGTCTACAAGGTCTATCATTAATATTCAAACTGGTCTTCTGAAAAAAAATTCATCAGAAAATAAACAATTTTTGTCACCGTGTTTGGTGATCTGTGGTTCAGGTAATGTTTGGTTACACTTAAAATTTGTATGTTGGGCCTTGGATACATTCATGAATTAATCTATTGTATCTTACCAGCCTATTTTATCCCCAACAACACATAATTCTTGCCTAAGGTTAATTGTGCATGATAACTTCTATTGAACTAATTTTAGGGCAAATATGTGTACATTTAAAAGCAAGAATTTCACCTGAACATTGTATCTGATTAAAGGCCTCACTGGTTGTTCATCTTAACTACACAATTATTAGTTTCAATTTTCTGAATTTATTATTTTGTAAGCGACATTAAATCTATCAGGTTACCATGTAGTATTTTATACTACTATCAAACCTCAGAAACTTTCGAGTTCCAGTCTTTGACATGACCCTCCATCATTTAAGTTCTCTTAAATCCATCATATATATATATAGAGAGAGAGAGAGAGAGAGAGAGAGAGAGAGAGAGAGAGAGAGAGAGAGAGAGAGAGAGAAAATGCAATTTTTTGAAGAATTTGGATAATGCAATTTTTTGAAGAATTTGGATGCACCAAAATTATTCTCTCATAGGAACAATAGTCAATTGCAAAAATATTTATTTTATCTTTTGGAAAGACGAGCATCAAAGGAACTAACTAACTGAGATTGATTTTGAATTTAGCGTCTACAAATTTTACTTTGTTGTTTATACATTTTAATCAAAGAACACCTCCATTTTACTATCACTTTACTATAAGTCCCAGAATTACGGGCCATTTGGCTTGATTACTATCATTTTGTTCCTTAATTAAACATTATATTTCAGCGTATGTAGCAAGGGGTGGGTGGTACTGACGTATTGTCAAAGAAATCCAAGGAATTGTGTGGCATTGTTCTGAAAGTTCATAG
The DNA here is from genome assembly GCA_023053565.1 of Aquilegia eximia. Classification (NCBI taxonomy): domain Eukaryota; kingdom Viridiplantae; phylum Streptophyta; class Magnoliopsida; order Ranunculales; family Ranunculaceae; genus Aquilegia; species Aquilegia eximia. The sequence goes on from JALIGU010000003.1 coordinate 1,313,146, forward strand.
GATCAGAAAATATACTGATTTAAGAGATGCATACTAAATTATCACAGAATGATTGTATCCTTCAAGATGATTGGGTGGTAAAAATATATTCTACAGACAGATTTGATATAGAAATAATATTGTAGATTGAGCAAATTGTGTTGTAGGGAAGAACGAATGATTGGACGGGCAAGACGTAAACAATTTACTAAAGTTGGTTTACGGTTGTTATTTTTCTTTGTATTTTGCAGTCATTGGGTCATACCTGATGGTGCGTCAGTCATGCTGACCAAGAACTGCATCATCCTTTGATTAGATTAATGTTATACGTATCATCAGTGTAAAATTGAGACTGATGACAATTATAGATAAGTGCTTCTGAGTTTGTAGATATATGATTATGCTCCTTAATATAAGTGACAGTAAACATCTTTAGCACAAAATTTGTAAGAGTAAAGTTAAATCCATGCTTCATGGGTTTATGCTACAATGGTATTATGATGATTCAGAAGAAGCTTAAAAGTAGACAAAGTAGCAGTCTAAGACTGTATGTGTTGAATGCATACATGTACAACAATAGATAAAACAAGAGAATAACCTAACCGAACAACCAAAGCAAGTAAGTACTAAATATCTCCCACGTAGTGAAAATTATGATGGAGATTTGGAATAACAGAAACATGGCATTAGAACCTTGAATTCAACTTCGTCATCTGACGAATACCAATTTTAATTTTGTTGTGCAATGTGAAGATAATTTATGGGAAACTCAATCATTTCAGTTAGGCTTCTAGCCGTGGTTTAGAAAATTACAGAAGGTGAGACTGAAAAATATACAGGGTGGCTGACACCTTGCAAAGAATGATATCCATGAACCTCTTCTTATTCGAATTTTTAGATCATTAAACCACGATATGAAGACTATTCTATCGTACAATGTGATTAGGATTGTTTGACCAAGTTGATCAACCTTCATATATGGAATATGACATGAGGACTATTCTATCAAACAGTTGTACAAGCCATACTTGGAGGCATATTTTCCAGATTTTCCAAAGAAGATAACACCTACACATTCCTTCATTAATCATGACATAAGAAATGACCTTCAAAATGCATCTAGGAAATCGAATGACTATGCAAACATCACAATAAGACGTTACAAATGGTGTAAATGTAAGTTCATCATCAAAAGAAGGTGATCCACATATATCCTATGCTATGGTTTAGGGTCAAATGCTCAACTCAGGAATTTTCTTGACAAAAAATAAAGTCAAAAATGGTCTAACAACTATTTTCAAGAAAGAATGGAATATATGAAACTAATAGAAAAGATTCGTGCAGCTGCAATTGAAAATGACAACTATTTTCAAGAAAGAATGGAATATATGAAACTAATAGAAAAGATTCGTGCAGCTGCAATTGAAAATATCAATTCAGAAGACAGAAGTCACGAAGATGAAGCTATGAAAATTTAATATATTCTTTATTTTATTTCTGTCTACAACAAATAATAGTATATGATTTATTTTTCAGTAACAAAAAGGTTAATTATCTCTATGATTTACATATAGAGGACTTTGCAAATTATATTAGAGCAATCACAATTTTTTGGTATTTATTATCATTGAGTTACTCAATACAGGTATAAGAATAAATTCAAATTAACTAGTTTAATCAACTAAAATTGTCTATTTTAATCATTTAGATTTTAGATTTGTGTCCAGATATAAAAATTAGTAATTTAAATATAATTAAAAATAAGCGTCCCGGAGGGACGGGTCATACCTAGTTTTTTGATAACAGACACCTGATTAATTTAGGTGTTGTTTATTTTTTCAAGTTCTAATAGCTAGTAGCTTATAAGATATTAGATGTTTAATTGCTTATAAGATATGTTGTTTGTTTTTATTTTGAATAATTTCTTATAAGCTCTTCTTATAAGATCTACATGTTTGTTTTTACCACTTCTGAATCTATTTATATATTTTTTTTTACTAATATACCCTCGTTAAAAAATGGACTTATGTTCTATAATTATTTTATTTTACTACACATAGAAAAATCCTAATGAAATAATATTACACCATAACAAATACGAGTATCTCTAAATGAATGAATACAACAAAATAATTTTTAAAATAATAGAAAAAGACTGCGAAAATAGAACAAACATAACCCATATAAATTTTCAGTTTTGATTTTGGTTTGAATAGTAATTTTAATTATTAAAAAGGGTTTTAGATGTAATTTTACATCCTATCAGATATTTCTAGTAGCTTATAAGCTTCTACCTACTAGAAAAGTGGAAAAACAAACAGCACCTTAGTGTTGATCAGGTATCTCTAATTCATTAACAAAACTGATCAGATTACATATGTCTTTATAGTTTAGACTCAACACTGACCAGTTTACAGAATTACAGGACCAGCATTGTTAACCCAACTAGTAAGTTTATGAGACCAAAATGCTAAATAGGCAAATAGCAAACTTCAAATTAAAGCATCTTGGATGCTCTTTCAGATAACATGATAAATGATTTTGTTTTCTATATGTTCCCCTTTTATATTATGAAATTTGTACATAGAGGATCAACCCCATGTCCCCATGACCTCATTGACGTGCATATATGCTCTCTTTCAAGGTATGTGCACTTCTAAGTTCTATGCAAGAGTGCAAGACTGTACTGCTTAGCTCGCCTACGTACAATCAAACAGGTGGTGCCGCGCCACAATGTATAAACAATTTGGAAAAATAAAAAATAAAAAATCCGAAAGGCATGCTTATGGGCTTATGGCATAATTGGATTGCACCAAATAATCCTATTAATATACGAGATTTTTGGACATACCCCCATTTGAAAGTTGAAATTTGAGATACCCCATTTGAAAAAAAAATTTAAGATACCTCCAATTCAAGATGTGGTGTTATCTTAGCCGTCCATCATAATCCATCATAAAACTCACCTACGGCTGTAAAGCTCTTCTGTCTTGAATTGAGGGTATCTCAATTTTTTTTAAATGGGGTATCTCAAATTTCGACTTTCAAATGGGGGTATGTCCAAAAATCTCTTAATATACAGTATGTGCTTTTAACTTATGAAGCACATAGTTGTTTGGTCCCAGACTCTCCCAGTGGTCCGTATTCCGTATACATGCTACAGAGTCCTTTACCTGCACCTGCACCTTTCGGTAACAGTTGGCCGGTTAATCTGAGTCGTTGTTGTTTGGATTTATAGATAATAAGTTTCCACGTGTATTAATTACCAACCAACTTTGTAATTTTTCCTAAGAAGTTGACATTTATATATATATCGCGAAAAATTGAAAATGAACGAAAAATTGAAATGATAGATAGATGGCGGGAAGTATGTACGTACACATGTATAATGTTGGGCTTGAGAGTTGAGAAGTTGAGATAGAGAGAGATGTAGAAGAGAAAACATGTCGACTGTCTAGAATAATTGCCTCAACCAACTTACTGGTCTTGATACCCCGCCTTCGATGGAGAAACGCATGATGTACACGTGGCATCATTTTTAGGTATGTTTCTTCATCTGACGCGTTTTCTTCTATTCTTTCCTAATTTCTTGTATTCACAATAGTGTGCCACTCTCTTAAAAGGGTTGCCCATTAGCATCAATCATCATTCTTATTAACAATTCTAATGCTTTTGCAAAAGAAAAGCTAGCTCTTTGCATGGGTCAAGACAAGAGTCCAAAGAACCTTTAAAATTAGTTCATAACTTAGATAATTATCCAATAACAAATGACCACTTAGATATTTGGTAACTAGTATAACTAACTCACTCTCTATAAGACTATAACCTGAGCTTAACTAAGGAGGAGTAAGTAAGTGAAAAATGTCCTGTTAGTGCGCACCATGAACGTTGTTAATGCAAGTATGCAACCCCAACAACTTATATAAAACCCCATTTCTAAAGACAAGGAGGGGTTGAGTGTCTTATTGTCTACCTTCCTTTTTAAGAAAAATGGCAAACAATTGTGACCCAAAACCTTAATTCAAGGATAAACTTTGATATAAGCTAGTAGGACCACAACATGGACAACTTGAGTTTTTTTTTTTTTTTTTTTGGTGAAGGACAACTTTAGTTGATTTAGGATATATAGTTCCCTTAATATGAGGGCAATAACGGGGACCATTTTAAATTTAATTTCAGTAGACATCTATGTTGGAGATCAGATAAACAAATGAGTTTCTAACATTTTAATTTTTTATATTTATACACATTCAACGTACTGTATAGTTTAAATTAAATCAATACATTATAAGTATGTTTCTTAAATAATTGAATGTTAGAAAATTTGGTGTGTAGAACGTAACAGCACGTCAACCCCAATTAGCATGAATTCGACGAATTTAATTTTTTTTAATTTTTATAGTTTTTGTATCCATATTTGTGGATGTGGTGGCAGTGATTTTGGTGACTTGATCGTGCATGCCAATTGGGCATTTTAATATAAGAGTTGAACATAAGTTCATACCAGCTATATGAAAGGAACTAAGGAAGTGACTGAAGCTTAATTATGGTTTAAAGTCTTATTATTTTTCTCCATAGGGTCCCATAATATGTTGACACTAATTGAAGTTGAAGCCAGCACAATTGATATAGACAAGTGCAAGATTATATAAAGTTTGAGTTAAAGGAGGGTAGTTGAATGGGAGACTTTAGATGGCCAAATGAAATAGGCAGAAGAAAATTGTAGCAAGCTAGTAGAGTACTAGAGTGTGACAATTGGAGTAGAACAGACTACAGAGTATCAAGAGGAACTGGACGGGAAAATAAGTAAATAGGGACCAACAGAAGGAATGGGCGAGAACTCTAAAGTCCAAACTACCAATCACACAAGTCACAACAATGTCATGACCAAAAATTTCCTTCTATTAAGTCATTCATATCAGTGCCATAAATTTTTCATGTATTTAGACCAATCTTCTTCATTCAAAACCTTCTTGACAATTGAAGTTACAAAAGTTCAATTACAACAATTACAACTTATGTTATTCTCCACCTTATTGACCATGAAAAAATAATACAAAGGGCAACTCTTATGAAATTACTGAGCTTGCACTGCCAATCATATACAATTACAGTACATATCCTCTTCAAAATCTCATGAGAAGATCCTGAGTATAACCTGATGATATAAGTATACACCTAATGACCATTAAAAATGATATTAAAAAAATGATGGCCTTAAAATTTTCAAATTGTGTCCCAGATGCAGAAACACCAGATGGTCAGTCTGATTGCTTTCTTGGGAAGCTGGGCTAGTTCTGAATGAGTGAAAACAGATTACCGGTAGTAGGCCATGTGCCTGGATGATCTGAAAGGAGAGTTATCTAAGGGAGAAGTCTTCTTAAATTGAGGAGGCGGTGTTACAAGTTTCTTGCTCTCACGCTTAATTTCTGAACGGAGCCAATTCTCGACCACAGAAAGAAGATTATTGGCATTCTTCAATTCAGGAAGCTCAGAGAGCTTTTGTGATCTTCTCAGCTCCCCATCTTGGATGTATGCCACATCGGTGGCCCATGTTTCTAACCCATCAAATATATGTGTTGCATAGACAATAGTTGCTCCTCTCTGAAAGGGGGAGAAGGCATTTGAGATCAATGAGAGCAGTCATTTTTAACGTTTGGATTACAATTAATAGTCCGTACCTGCTCACACTCTTCTTTGAAGAACTCAAGCAAATCCATCCTTGCAACAACATCAAGATCAACTGTAACCTCATCTAACAACAGTACCTGAGGTTCGTTGGCACAATGATGGTCGTGGTCAGTGAAAAATAAAATGCCGAAGGAAAGTTACAGACTCTATGTGTAAAAAGAAAGAGAAATAACGCAACAAAGTACCATTGTACCAAACACTAGAACATACATTGATAACCACTACAGTCTACAGAACATAAGTAAAAAGATGCTTTTACGAGATCATACTATAATTACTGTGTGCTTATATTTAAAAAGGAAACAGTGTAAACATGATTCCTCTGACGGGCCTGCTAACGTAGAGACATGCATATGAAATATTTTTTACTGTAGTCGTATAAGTGATGAGATTACCTACTAAAGAAACATGACATTTTCTAATTCAAGTACACACACACACGGAATGTACATGTTTGGTAGATGTAGATACATTGGTCTTCCCAAGCGGACTCCTATTTTCATCCAATGGCAGGCAGATGCAGCCATTGATCGTACCTCTTAAATACACAAACCTCTCTGATTACTAAGTTATAAATGACTTTGATAGTTGTGAACAAAATAATGAAAGTTAAACTACCTGAAAAGGATGAAGAAGACCCATGCAGATTTGGACTCTACGCCGTTGCCCATCTGATACTTTATGCATTCTCCATTGCAGATCGATGTCAAGAAGCTCAATAAGCTTTTCCCTCCTGACAGAATCGATGCCTTCAACTGCGCAGTTGACAACAGAAGAAACGGAAAAAAAAAATCAAGAAAAAAATAGAGATAATGTTCACAAGGATAATTAAAGGAAGAAAGTTTCAATCATTGTGTGCCCATTGGAATAAACTATTGTTTTTCCCATTGGACATACACTAATATGGCAAAGAATCAATACAAGAAGAGCTACAATAATACATCATAGAGGTTTTTTAGGGTTTTTGGGATGCCACATAGGATGTTTAAGGGGGAAATGGAAGATCATTTGCAGTTTGGGAAGGGTGCTCTGTGGTTCTATAGCCGTTTCCACAAATCAAACCCCTAACTGAAAAGCAACATCCAAGCAGATCTTGAAGGTCCAGGTGAGACCTGGTTACATACTTACATATTACCAAAACATGCACTTAAAGGCAAGCGGATGCAGTTAAATGTTATATGGGCCTTAGATTGGATGTCTATGTTCTACAATAGTACAATGTTTGATTCTTTCAATTATATTTAAATTAATTTTGGGAAAAAGAATGCACTGATGGTTAACCTATGACTGACCACACAGATAAATTTGCTACCAAATGAGCTAGCAATGGTGTTTAAAACCATAGCGTAAACAGATATTGATGTTTGAGGCAGAACTGAACATCCACTCTATGTTGATGATTCTCGTGTAATCGTGGGGCTCTATTTATAGGGAGATGGTCGTTGGCAGTTGCTAGTTGGCACAATTATCACTACTATAATAAATTTGCGGCAACAATGACCAAATTTAAAAGCCATGCAATAGCTGCAAGTAATGACATCCGTAACACATACAATGATATAAAATGTTGTGTCATACCTCCAAAGATCATGTGTTCTGCAGAGAAATCGCCTTGGAGTGGAATATCACCCTGAAAACAAGACAACCCAATCACAGAATTTATTTAGAATTAATCTACTTGCAATTTTAGTTGAATTAATTTGTAGTAGTACAAAAAACAGGAAAGTAACTCACAGCTGAACCGATTGTTTTACTCCAAGAGCCACCCAAATAGGCTAAATCACCACTACACACAAGTTGAGTATCATGAAAAGCAGAACGATTGAGAACACGTACTACATCTTTTCCTCCAACCATATGTTTTCCAGCTAAAATCTTCAACAAAGTCGTCTTTCCTGCACAATTTTTTTAACTAATAATAATCAACTTGTAACCAATTGCTAATTCAAACATTACTATACCACATCCAAAATTAGGGCAAAATTCAAAACAGAATTAGAAAAAAAAAAAAAATACCAGATCCATTGGCGCCGACAAGAAGACATCGAGATCCAGGGGAGATGTCGAGATTGAAATTGGCATAAACAGGAGGTTGGCCATCGTAAGCGAAATGCAAACCAGAGACTTCAATGCTTGTTGCTGTTAACTTCCCCATGGCTCAGCTCTACTCAATCGTAAGCAATTTTAGCTTTGTTGTTTGAGAGTTTATATACGTATCTGTGCACCACTGCACCCTACTCAAAAAAGCAATAAATTTGACACGTGTCGATCAATTTCTTGATCTACTTGGATGTCGTATACTCCTCAGAAACTTCCATTGGAAAACTTGGCTTAGAATGTTTTGATTCATCGTGTGGTTGATTAATTCATTTGAGCAATGAACCGAAAGTGTTGTGTGTTTTCTAGTGGGGTTTTCATTTACTGTATTGCCTACTTTATCAGTTGCAGCTAGCCTAGCATAATCTAGTTGGGTACTTGGGTTAGGTGTAATGCCACTGTCTAGGTATTTCCTTGTTCTGAAACTTAAGTGGTCCGTACAATGTTGTGCATCATCCTTTTCAAGTGTTACTTCATTTCCGTTGCAGACTTGCAGTAACCTTTTATGGATTTTAGGATGAGTTTGCAATTGAGATATGGATATGGAAGAATAAAGGGTATGGAGCACACATTTGGCGCTATTGGTAATAATACATAGAGACAGGGAGTCATTTGAAGAAAAATTGTGATGCCTTTGCTCTTCTGTTGCTCACTTGCTACTAATTTTTCCACACTTCAGATATTGTATGTGTAGACCTGTGGCCTGATTTTTTGGACCCCAAATTTTAAGGAATATTTGTACTCTCTGTGTCCCGTTTAGTGCAAGTACAAAATGATAGTAACACAGAAAGCAAAGCCCCCTTGGGCAACTCGGACATGATCTTTCAAAAACTAGACTGACTAACACAATCTGATGCTTTTTTCTAGCAGAAAAGGTAGTGCAATGGTATGAAAATGAAAGCAGATGATTAAATTTATAATAGTACAAATGTTCTGGTTCCAAGTAAGAGCAGTGATAACAGACAATCATTTTATTTCTTGAAATCACATCTCCCTTTTCTCTCTTTTTTGACCCAATTGTATCTTCCACTCCACAATCCCTGCCCCAACAACACTCTTGCCCCTCCCCTCTTTTTTGTAAAGAAGAAAAGGAGCAAACAAAAAACTCACTTGTATCCAACAGCTACTCAAATAAGTCTAAAATGCAGCCCATCCTGATGCAGTACTCTTTGTCGATTCAGAACCAGTTTTGGAAGGGAGGCTTCTCTGCACATCACAATAAATTCATATGTAAGAACTCAGGTACTGATTAAACATTAATACATCACATAAAAGAAACTAAAGACCCTGAAACATATGGCACAATTCCATATCCATTCAGATTATCCCAGCATGATCTCAATGGTGACCAGTCAAGTTGGAAACGGACAATAATATTAAGATGAAAATATAACTTCAATTCCTCCCAGTCATTTAGCGTATACAATTTCTTTCTAGTGCAAATGACAGACATGTACAAGTTTCAACATTGTCATAAAATTGAAATCAGTAACTAAACAGTTATCTTTGCCGTAAATAGGGGCGGAAGACTTTTGCAGGGAGAGGGCAAAAGTAAGCAACTGGAACAGGCTAATGTTTAGCTTTTCAATACACCAAGAATTTGGTTTTAAGTACTCATACACACACAACAGATTTGTAATAACGACTCAAAAGATGTGAACAGAAAAGATTTAGATGCCTAAAAACTTAATCCAAAGGTAAGCACAATAAAACATGGTGCATAGGTAAGCTTAATGAACCATGATGCACAGGTAGGTATGATTTGTCATCAATTTGCCAGTATTTTCAACACCTGCGATACATATTACCATATAGAAGACACAGAGAAATATGGAAAGGCATACCTCTATCTGAGAAAGATCTGAAAGAGGATCAGTTGTGCTCCTCGCCTTTTCTTTGGGCCCCTTAGGTTCAACTCCACGGGGGCCAGAAGTCATCCGAGTTGCAGCAGGATCATTGGGTGGTGGTAGAAGAGGGGACTTGATTTTTACACCACCAGTGGATGGTGGTGGAAGAACCAGAGGTTTGGGATTTCCTGCACCAGAAACACTCCCTGACAACCCAGCAGCTTTGAGCATGCCAGTTCCACTAGCAGGTTTGTTTTTCACATTTATTCGGATGGTCTCACCCTCCTTAAATCCAAACCTTCAAACAGTCAATTACAGAGAAAGCGACAAAGAAACACTAATCTTGTCTATATAGTAACTGGCAGATAGATCAGCCAAATTTATAGAAAAACAAAAGTAGGATTGTGACTGAAATTTAATGCAAATAAGGGTTGAAGATCTGTTAAACAAAAGTAGCAATGTACCAATCTGCACACACACACAAACACACACACACATATATATATGAGAATACTTAAGATTACACAATCCATGATCCATCTATGTTTATGGAGATGAGTTAGGAGATACTCTTGGAATAAGAATAAGTCAAAAACTTCTAGCTTATCTTCGGAAGATTCTATTCTTATAATCTCACTTCTAAAACCTTAACCCTAGCTATATATTGCTTATAAATATAGGAAACCTCACTCATCAAAAATATTTACTAATGACCAGTAATGGTTGCATTCAACAAAAAACTCCAATGCAATCAATCTCTTTTCAACCAAGTCATATAACGTAGGTATGAAAGAGGAAGTGATATCAAAGGTTTTGCATGTTAATGTTATAATGAATTATTCTCTCGTGTTTATAATGGTAAAGTGATGGGGTTTTTCCTACTTTTAACATGCTAATAATAATTAAACTTTACAATTAGAATTTTTTTTTTTTTTTTTAGCTTAGTTGTTATTTGTAGTGTTAAATATGAAGGGTACTTGGCACAAGTTCTTTAAGAGCATAAATATTCAAGCTAATTGAGTTGTTGAATCTCTTTGGGTTAATAACAATTATTAGGAATAAATCAGATTAAGTAGCAATCTAATTGAAAGTTCTTTAGGCTAATATAATTGATTGAAAGAGATTTAGTCAAGATTGACAATATTGATCACCATCATTACAAAATGTACACCAATGTTCATCAAAATCAAGACATTTTTCCATCTACATATGAACTCCTCAAATCTCACAAATGTACTCTTATATATACCCAAGCTTACATATACAAATGTACTCTTATATATACCCAAGAAACTGCTATTTGACATCAAATCAATACTTTGGAATTGGATCTTCCTCCACTCCCCCCCAATTATGGTCTTTGTGAGAATTGATGAGTCCATGTGTAGATGGAAAGAGGCTTTGATTTTGATGTACATTAGTGCACATTTTGTAATGATGGGAATGAATCTCTTTCAGTCCATTATATTAGCCGAAAGAATGTTCAATTAGCTTGCTACTTAATCTGATTTATTATCAATAATTCACAGATATAGGAAATGGCATTACACAAGATTTGGAAAAGAACATTTTCAGTGGGACTCATGACAGAGCATTTTAGCATTGGTGGTATAGCAATATAAAAGAACATTTTCAGCGGGACTCATGACAGAGCATTTTAATTCAATCTGCTGGGGATTTATATAGAGAGAGACTGCCTCCTTAATTCCCAACAAACAAAACAGGAACATGGACAAAATTAAGGGAATTTTTTGTAATAAACATCTGAGTTAACTTTCTCTCAACAACATTCTTAACTTCCTAGCATTTTTTCTTTTATCTTCATAAAAGTTTTCATATATCCTCACACTGAAATAACAATCTAAGACATCATATTGCTATTATCCCCATTAATCTATTACTATTATTATAATTTATAACTACTAAAATAATCATATCAACCATTACAATCTATTAAGAGTCTAGGTTATAAAGTAATTCAAGCTTATTTGCTGATTAACTCAACCTTAAAGATACTACTACTAAGATTAATCTCTTAATAAAAAAAAAAAAAAAAAAATATTCAAGAAAATAATCAGTTATATATGTAATTAATCATACCTTTAATCTGTGATTGACAACAGGGTTAATATCAATATGACAATCATCAGCCTCGTCGCCGGCTTCCTTTTCAATTTCTCTTTTAACATACTTTTCATGATCAGAAAGCGCAACATTAAAATCAAAAGCTTCATTTCTTTCAGCAAATCCTAATCCAATAAAAGCATGTTTACCTCTTCCATCTTCAATTTTTAAAACAAAATATCTAGAAGAATCCAAAACAGTTTCAACAGAATTCTCTCTTTGTCCAGGTAAAACAAAACAAGCTGCAAATAGCTCACCAGAATTTGGATCTTCAAGACGGATCTCACATCTTTCTTTACATGAAACAACACGAAGACGACCTGACCAGATCTTATCTGACTGTAACCATTCACCACATTTATAACCTTCACTTGTGCTTCGAGGTGGGATTTTGAATACAGAAACTTCACGAACTACCAAAAGGGTATGTTCGAATGATTCTTCTTCTTCTTCAAATGACATATCGTAATGTGAAGGTGAAGGTGAAGGTGAAGGGAAGGGGGGTATTAAGGGAAATCGAAGAAAGATATTGTTATCCCTTAGATTTAGATCCCAAATGTTGAACAAAAGAGCTGAGAATTGAGTTTTTAGAGAGTAAGTTTTAAGGGGTATTTTTGTGAAATTTGAAAGATTCGAGGGTCAATAAAGAGGTTTTCGTGGATTGAGAAGAATTTCTTTCAGGTTTATGTGATAGCAAAGTTGCAGAGACGTGGGTTTCAAGTGTTGTTTTTACTTTTTAGAGAGAGAGAGAGAAAGAGGGAAAGCTTCAAGGTTACGTTAATGTGCACAGTCAAATTCGTCATAGACTCTCTTAAAATACGCCACGTAACCAAAGCGCGACCGTTTATTTGGCGTTTTACACATTTAAGGTTGAACTTGATCAGATGTTGTGTTGTGGAATGGTTTAAACTTTAAAGGCTCCCATATTCGCGTTGCAAGTTGCAAAACAGTCTTCAAAATTTTAAAGTCGTATTCTTGTATGTAAAAGTTGATTTCTCTTGGATAAGTTATTTAAGAAGAAAGAACATTTCTCACGCCGACTGACATGAAGATTGGAATATTAATTGACATATGGTTCACTAGGAAGACATGGTGCTGGTGCTGGTGCTGGTGATGGGAGTGGTCAACTAGTGACAATGGTGGCCATGTTCATCATGTTGGTAGTCGTAGAATAAATTTCAAATGTTATCTTCCAAAGAAGATCGTAATATCAGGTAACCAAGGCCTTAAAGGATCCTTAATTGTTTTTCTCTGTGACTATCTTTGAGCAGGGAGAGGGTAATGCACACATGCATACTGAGACGTAGCTAGAATTGACGAAACTCCCAGGATCAATTTATCCGATGTTTCAAACCATAGTACCAAAGTACATCAACAAATGCATACCAGGAGTCTCGGCTCTTAAAAGTGCAAGTCACTCCATCTCGAAATTCACTTTCCAACTTATGTCTGGCGGGTCTCTATGATAATGCTAGTCAAGGTAGAAAGTGGTGTTTAGAAAACAAAGCTGCCTCTGGAGAAAGTTTGTTCTTGGACAGTTTGTGCTTATGAAACCACATCAAATATAAACATGTCAATTAATCGCCAATGCTAAAGGGTTATAAATAAACTACATATACAGATATTGATACAAAAATCAGTTGGTACAGACAAGACAGCTCTCAATCAACTGATTATTATGGCAACCAATGAAGTATAAGTCTCTCCAACTAGGGAGAGAGAAAAAATTAACTCAGTTGTGTTTGTATCAAGTGTCAAGAAAATGTTCACTCCCCTGAAAGTGCTACTTCACCATGAATGAGCTTTTACAACTACATCCGCCAACTGCACTTGGATTTTCAGTTACCTACAAATTGAACCAAACCATATCAGCAGTTTGATAATGTGTAGAAAACTTCTAAAGCATGCAGTACACATAACATGTCTAACAAAATGAACGAATGCAAGGTCAGAAACATGTGAGGTGGGTATAGAGGATTGTAGAAAAATAATAGATGTATCACAACACAACATAGAAGCAGTAAAAAGGGACCACTCGTAAAATCTTCACTCGACCAATTTAAAAAAATCCAATATTTTCCTATCCTGCCAATACATTGGAATGTAAGGTGCACTAAAACACAACAACCAATTAATGTAATGTTAGTTCTAGCTCTTCTCAGGAGCTATAATGGCCACATCTCAGCTTATTGTAAAAACGAGTTTCTTCTTTTCTTTCAATGATATGATTCCTCTTGAACACTCCAATCAATTTGAATCCTTATCATAATAGCCCATTTTTCAGGAGATAGCTGTTCACTATTAAAGACCCACTACGAAGTGGAAACTCTTGCTCCTTTGTTAATACAGTAGTTATTACCCATAAGTTCAGTTATTCAAGATCAATAAAATAGGATTTCAAAATTTCCATTTGGCCGATTTCAAAGTTTGGTCTAATAACATGAGGATGGATGTGTTGCGAAAGGAGAATGTTTTAAAATAGATTATGCATTCTATGATTAAATTATGCCACAAGCCTTTGTAGTGCCAAAAAGGGTTAACCTTCAACTTTTGCTGGTCACTTAGTAAGCTAAATATCAGCCAAGGCTTCTACAAAGTAATAGTGCCAGCTATAAGGCTTGGATCGCCCGGTTCAAGAGGGCTAAGATGAACCAGATTAGCAATATTTTGACCTAGAATGCACATATTTCTATTTAAACAAGAACCTGCCAGATCTTATACCATGTTTACTAGCCGACGATGTTTTAAACCATGTTTACTGGCCGCTGATGTTTAAACAATGCTTATTCATATGAATTCCAAGAAGGTGACATGACTTACAAAATTGACGATAAAACACATTCATTCACTTGTTCAGCGTGATAATTAGACAAGGATTAGAACAAATGAAAGGAAACTTTAGCTATCTAAATGTATAACAGAAAAAAAAAATTCAAGCTAAGCTAACGTGTAAGATACCTTATCTACTAAAACGTATGTACAATTCTCAAATGAGTAAATAGGAAATGCTCTATGTAAATGGTGAAATGTGCAACAAACCCATTATCACGTTGGGAACATAAATAACAAGAGAGCAAATTCAACGAGGGGACAAAGTAGCTCACCACAAAAGCAGAACGGATTAGCTCCTCGACATAGTCCACAGTTGCACCTTTGACGAAGTCGTAGGAAATATTATCAACCACAAGCTTAACGCCTTCTTTCTCAAACACCCTAGAAGCAGTGATGGAAAATTGATGAAATTTTGTAAATTTGAAACTATTATGCTACAAAAACAAACTTCCACTAAGTAGGAGGCTAGATGAAGAACCTGTCATCTGAATTAGTCTTGTTATCGAGCAAAAAAGCATATTGGAAGCCAGAACATCCACCAGTCTCTACACTCAACCGAAGCATCTTTCCCTCTGTAGATGCTTCTTTCTCACTCAACTCTTTCAATCTCTGCAAGACACGAATAAAGTTTAGTGTAAAGGTACAATGAGCCAATACTAGCTATTTGTGAAATTTATCACCAGAACATTGAGATCACCCTTGTAAAAAAATCGAGCTTATTTGAATATATCTAACCTTATCAAGAGAATCTTCAAATTTAAAATATATCTACAGTACGCCACTTTAATGAAAATCATATATTTCTATCTGTTGCGATATTGCGATGAACACACACATCCCTCCCACCATTCTCTCTCCTCCAAACTGTTAATTATTCCCTTTTTTTTTCTCTCTCTCTTTTACATTGGATGCCAATAGACATAAAATTTAAAAAATCTTTAAGAGAGAGCCCAAGGAAGAGAACTCTAGTGAAAAACCAAAGATGACCAAAGTGAACAACAGAGAAAGAGAAGTAATTAATGACACGATGAAACCCAATTCCAAAATTCACAGGAAACCATTAGTAGTTGCGTTTATATAAACTCAGTACCATTTTAAATTTTGTGAAATTTGATACTATATACTGTATATTATTTAGATTCAGTATTATATTAAAATTAGGCAGTTTAAAATATATCTACAGTAAGCTAATTTTACAGAGATAATATATTTCTATTATATGTATTTTTTTCTATATATCAAGCTTCTGTTCTCATTTAGCAGATACATCATACATTTGCCATGCTTAATAGAACAAAATAAACAACAACCAAAACCTAATTAATTTGTAATTAAATGAAAATAAACATAATTCAAAACTCACACGTATGCAATTATCGGTCATCCGTACAACAGGTACATCATCTACTTCTTGAGACGAAGAAGAAGAAGATTGAGAAGTTTGCCGAAGAGCAGAAGAAGAGCTAGAGGAAAGAAGTCTTTGATTCTGTCGAATTCGATTGAAGATAAATGGTGTTAATTGATGAAGATGAATACGAGATCTACTTATTGACATAATTACCCAAAATCGTCTGCCGTAACTCTTAGCACATATTTTCTAACAATTAACAACTCTTTAAAGATGTTAATAAATTTGGGAAAAAATTGAAAAAGTTATGTTAAGGTTCAGTGAATTAGAGAAAACAAGAAGAAGATGTTTTGATGAATGTATACAATTGAATCGAATGAAACCAAAGTTTCAAAGGCGGTTTGAAGTTTTTAGGGTCTGGTTGTGGGGAAAATTCCCGCATCAAATATTACCCCCGAAATTCCCAAATGCCTATTTGATGATTGGTAAAGTTGGGTGGCGTAAAAATTGTACGATTGATCTACCCCTAAAATAAATTAACAGACTTATGGGGAAATTCCCAAAGTAATTATTCCCACCCTTCAAACACACCCGTTTGTTTGATAGAGAAACGAGAGACACGTTGATGCGTAGTTGCGTACAAAGTTTTGATCAAAATACGGGTCGGGCTCAATGGTTATTGAGCCCGGCCCAATAGAATTGATCAGTGCTACCTCTTCAAAGGGTTGCTCTCTCTCCTTATCTCTAAACCTCTGTTTTTTTTTTCAAAATATTTCAGTTGAAGTAATGCTCATCATCTCTACTGGATTCTCACTACCTCACTGCAACTTCATCATCTTCAACACCCACTTGAAATTCTCTTCACCAACTCATCAAAACTATATCTATTGCTGCAAAAACCCAAAAAACTATGACCCAAGTTCAAGAAATTTTTTACCTAGAGTTAAGATTTCAAGATCAACTCGTCATTACCAATCACTTGATTACAAAGAAACACATCTCCAGAAACTATCCAATAGATCTTGCAAAGCAGGTAAATACACTGAATCACTTTATTATCTTGAAAGTACAGTTAGTAAGGGTTACAAACCAGATGTAATTCTTTGTACAAAATTGATTCGAGGGTTTAACAATACGAGAAATGTCGAAAAAGCTGTTAGGGTTATGGAAATTTTGGAGTTATATGGAGAACCTGATGTTTTTGCATATAATGCTATAATTTGTGGTTTATGTAAGGCGGATAAGATTGAACCTGCAATTAAGGTGTTAGATAGAATGCGAGGGAAAGGTTGTTCACCTAATGTAGTTACATATAATACATTGATGGGGAGTCTTTGTAGTAGAGGGAAGCTTGGATTAGCTATGAAGCTCTTTGATCAGTTGTTGAAAGAAAATTGCCATCCAAGTATTATTACTTACACAATTCTGATAGAGGCGAATATTATGGAAGGTGGTATTGATGAAGCTATGAAGCTTTTAGATGAGATGTTAGCGAGAGGAATTCGTCCTGATATGTATACTTATAATGCAATCATCAAGGGATTGTGCAAAGAGGGTATGGTAGATAAAGCTTTTGATTTCCTTAGTAGTTTGCCTTCTAAGGGTTCTGAACCGGATGTATTCTCGTACAACAACGTGTTGAGAGCATTCTTGAATCAAAGGAGATGGAAAGATGGGAAGAGACTGGTAGCCGAGATGGTTTCTAGGGGTTGTGAACCAAATGTGGTTACTTATAGTACATTAATCAATGCACTCTGCCATGATGGGAAGGTCGAGGATGCAGTTAATGTATTGAAGGATATGGTGGAAAGAGGATTTGCTCCTGATAGTTACAGTTACGATCCGTTGATTACAGCATTCTGCAGAGAAGGGAGATTGGATTTGGCAATTAAGTTCTTTAATTATATGGTCTCCAATGGGTCTGCCCCTGATATCCTGAATTACAACGTAATCTTGGGAGCTCTATGTAAGAGTGGAAATGCCTATCAAGCTTTGGAGATCTTTGAGAAGCTTGAAGGAATTGGTTGCCCTCCAGATGTCAGTTCATATAACACGATGATAAGTGGACTCTGGATAAGCGGGGACAAAGTGCGAGCTTTAGGACTACTCTCAGAAATGATAAGCAAAGGGATAGATCCTGACAGGATCACTTATAACTCTCTAATATCTTGTGTGTGTAGAGATGGAATGATGGATGAAGCTATAGGGTTTTTAAGAGGCATGGAGGATAGAGGATTCAAACCAACAGTTGTCACTTACAACACTCTGATCCTTGGATTTTGCAAAGTACATAGGATTGACGAGGCCATTGACATACTCACAGAAATGGTTAAGAAAGGATGTTGTCCAAATGAAAATTCTTATATACTACTGATTCAAGGCTTGGCTTATGCTGGATGGAGAACTGAAGCGGGCGACCTGGCAAAGGCCCTTGTTGCTAGGACTGTTGTTTCTAAAGGTTTCTTGAGACGCTTGAACAAAGCATTTCCTCTGGTCAATGTGCACAAAAGTACTACTCTTCCAAAAATCAGGAAATAGTTGATGTTGCCATTACTGCAGTCCTCATTTAAAGTGATTATGCTTGATGTGGCTTTTGGAAGCAATTTTTGTTACTCGTCAAATCTGGTCCAGCGCTGAAAAAGAAAACGAAAATTGATTGTGCACTCAGGCAAGGAGTAGCGAGATGTCAAATTAAGCTTCAGTTTTATAGGTGAAGATTGCACAGAGAACCTGTGGGATGATGGTCATTGCATATGTAACAACATTGATCCTTAAACAGGCAACACACAATATCTCGAAAGCCTTCAATACAATGTTCGGGCTGGAATTAGATTAGGATTCGACAACAAAACAGGAGAGATCTGGATACTGCAGATTGCAACATCTTGGTAGAAGAAATTTTGGTTATCCAAGCAATGATTGTATTATCAGTACATAGTTCAGTACACACTAGAAGGAAGCTCATACGTGAAGGTTCCTATATAAAGCACTGTTTCTCTGCAATATGTTTTCAGCTCCTTGGCTCTCCTTTTTTTCTTTTTAATGTTATTGTGGAACGGAAAGGTAACTATTCCCAAAACAAGCTCTGAAATTTGAATGGTACATTATTGACCTATAGATTCATTCAATATACGGAGTAACAAATTTTATGGAATGAGTTTAAATTATAATCAGTTTAGACATTTAAACCGGTACACATTCTTAGCTGATGAGTTATGCCCTGCCACTACTTTGTTATATCAATTGCTTTCTTCCTTTGAAAATAGAAAAGCTATTATTATGTTGGGTTTTACTTGGGTATACTAACTCATCATATTAGAGCATTCCCAATGGTAGGTTTTAAATCACTTTTAGCAATTTTTAGTAAAAAACTCTTGCCAATAGTGGGTTTTTAACACACTTTTCAAGCAAAACACTTTTATCTCCTTGGCAAAATTGCCAAGGAGTTAAAAGTGCCACATAGGACCATTTTATTAATTAAAAATTAGATTTCATCACAATATACACTATATTTTTTGGGAAAAGTGAAACCTTAAATTTCAACCCTTGTTTTAAAACCAACCATTGGTAACTCTAAAAGTGCTAATCACTTTTCACATAAATTGTATGCTAAAACCTTTTCTCTCTCTCCTATGTGGCACCCTTAAAACCCTTTTACTATTGGGAATGCTCTTAGGCATCAGGATTCAACCCCCACCTATATTATTGATTGATCAAATCAAGCATCATCATATTAGACATTTTGTTCACTAAATAAATTAACCTTACTGTGCCAGGGTGGGGTTCTATAAAATAAAACTGAACAATCTTTTATATTTGAGTACTTCCGTAGAAGAGGTAATACAACTCTACCTATAAATGTCTGCACTCACAGTCACATTCTTATCCAGAAATTTATTGGCACAGTTACACTTACATCACAGTATCACACTCTCAGGCAAGAAATATTTAGAACCCAAAGTTGACTCGCATTAACCAATGGAGGAAAAAACATTCTGTATATAAATCACAAGTGCTTTGTCTGTTCACCAACTCAATTACTCAAACAGCAAAACTGTAAACATTTTTTTTTTCTTTCAGTCTTACAGAGTTTTTGCGAATAATCTTCTTCCTTTCATTGATTTGTAATTCTTCCTGTTCTCTTGAGCGAGTAATCTTACTCCTTTTGTTGCTTTGGAATTCTTCTTGTTTCCTCCAGTCGAAAGAGTAATCAATAATTCGAACTTTCCTAAAGCACTTGTACATGAGTAATGAGTTTGAACTTTGAAATAATCATCTGGCATCAGTAATTCCAAAGAAAGATAAGCATGTGGTCCACGAGGGAGTTATATCAAGTTTGTGCAACTCACTATATTATGTTAAAGGAGAAAGGATAAAATAGCAGGTTATTTGTGATCCATAAAGTAAAAACAGATCACACACACAGGTTCAGATGGATGAATGGTCAGTGCCCAGTTTTGGGAGAAAAAGGATTTGGTGCCATAAAAACAATATGCAACATAATTTATATGTATCAATCGAAAGCAAAAGATTGAAAATTTACACAATGTTGTACAAAACTTGGAAAGCCAAAAGAATTTACCTAATGGCAGATGTTGCTATACAACTCTTGTCAAAACAAGCACTACAGGAGCAGCAGATTGGCCAACACAGCTTTGATAATGGTTCACTTCAGTGTCTCTTCTGCCTCCAGGATGGTCTTTTTTTTGAGAACTTTTCTTTCTATCAACTTCTTGTGTAGCATGATGGCCTCTTCTGTCATACCAGAGGCAGCAACACCTTTAACCAGAGTAGCATAAATCGTTTCACTGGGCTTACGGACAGTTGAGATCATCTTGTCAAGAATTTCAATTGCAAGATCCACCTGGTTATTCTTGCATAATCCCTGGATCACAATGGTGTATGTACTAATGCTAATCCTACATTTTCTCTTATCCATTTCCCTCAAAATCTCTATAGCCTCTACAAGTAGTTCTCCCTGGCAAAACCCCGAAATCAGTGAACAATAAGTTATCTCATCAGGACTTACCCCTTTTTCAATCATCTCATTGTACAAACTCATTGCTTTTTCCATGTCACTCTTTCTTGTCAATCCATTGAGAACAGTGTTATAGGTAATTAAAACAGGTGAACAACCAAGGTCCCTCAACGAATGAAGAATATCAAGAGCCTCATCAGTCATTCCCTCTTTACAAAGGGCACCCAGGATAATATTATAGGTGATGATATTAGGAGAATAACCACGACAAACCATTTGATCTAAGTAATCAATAGCTCGATCCAAAAGTCTGTGCTTACACAAACCATTGATCAAGATATTGTAAGTTCTGTTAGTAGGAGGATTGGAAGTCTCATTCATGATAGATAGGATCTCATCCACTGCGTCCCAATATCCGTGACTGCACAGCCCATGGAGAAGGGTGTTGTATGTGATCACATTGGGTTCCATTCCACGTGATAAAAGATTATAAATCAACAAGCCTGTAACCCCATACTTTCCTTCTTTACAAGTATAATTAACCACCGAGTTGTAGGTCACTACATCAGGATAACAGCCCTCAAATTCCATTGCTTCCAACACTTCCATAGCTCGCTCTGCCCCACAGTACCTGCAGACTAGCTCTATCAATACAGTGTAAGTGATAAGATATGGAGGGCATCCTTTTCTCAACTGATCCTTCCAAAACCCTATCGCACGATCATACTGACCATGGTCAAACATACAGCGGAGTATGGTATTGTATGTGATCACATCAGGAGGACAGCCACTCAAGTTCATGTCTTCCAAAAGATCAATAGCTGTTTCCAAATGCTTTTTCTTACAAAGACAACCAACCACCATATTGTAAGTGATGATATCTGGAATCCCTCCAGACATGACCATGACTCTCAGTACTTCAGTAGCCTTCTGAATTTTTTTATAGTTAATCAGGCCGCGAATGACTTGTATGCAACTAGGAAAGTAAGGAATCTGACTCCTACGTGCCATAACATTAATCAGGTTTGACGCTTCCAATAACTTACCCTTCCCGCAGAAAGACTTAAGGACATCATTGTTGGAATCCTCATCGCTTTCCACAAAGGGTCCATAAGAACTTGATGAAAGCGGGTTTGGAGGTTTTTCAGAAGCTACTTTTGTTAACTTAAGGTCTTTCTGAACAACACCTAATGCCCCCTCTATTCTATTGCCATTGACTCTATCAATGTAGACCGCTCTATGTTGCCCATTGCACTGTAACACCAAAGCATTTCTTCTCGAATAAAAAAAAATTCTACGCTCTAAACCAGAATAAAGTTTGACGTCAATGTCCCCTGAACAACCAAAGTTAACTGCTGCTTGTGCAACTAAAGAACAATGATTGATACTGTGAGCGACATGGTTGGAGCACAAACCTAATCCTTGGAAACTAGGCATCTCACACATACAATGCCTCAGTATGCCCTGTTGGTCTATCAGCACAACAACAAACAACCCCAAAAATTCACTAATAAATACCTTCTTCTCCTCAACTCTCTCTCTCTCTCCAACCCAATCCAAGCTACACAAACAAAGCTTCTACCATCTCGCCAGACACATTCCAAGGAATTCTCTCCCCATCTTCTTTATCTCAAATTTCCTTCACAAAGCAAAATTCACAAAATATATAATATTTTTAGAAAAAAAATAAAAAAAAAAAAAAATCATCTAGAAGAACAGAAAGACCAATTTATCACAACTCCTCTATGGCTCTATTGCGAAAACCAGATAAGTAAAACTATTAAAATAATGACGTTTTTCTTCTAATAAACATAAAAACGAAGAAATCACAATTTCTAATACAAATTACAAAATCAAATTCATTGTGAATGAATCAATGGAAATTAGAAGCAAAAAGACGGTGTTTCTCGATTCAAGAAATAAAAGGACTAAAGGAGAAACATACTTACTGTTTATAGCTGAGTTGCTCTGCTATCTGGGTGTGATAGTTTGGCGGTAAGAACACTAAAGTAGAGAAGAAGAAGAAGAAGAAGAAGAAGACTAGACAGTTTAGAAGGTTTTAGAAGTTGTAGTGGGGTGTAAATAACATTAACTAGGGTTTTGATTTTTGGAAAACAATTAATAAATAATTACCCTGCGAATTGATAATTAGTCTGCAGATGTTTACGTTAATCACAAAGCTCGTCTTACGTTAGAGTCTTAACTGGCAATGACACTGACACCTACCACCTTGATTTGGTCGTATCTCGAAAATATATTTGTTGATCCGACCATGGATAATGAGCTAACTAAATCCTCTCTTCTGACAGAAATGCTCTAAAGTTAACACGACGGGATGACATTTAAGTGCCACATAAATTCAATATTATAGGTTAATTGGTGCAGATTACACAGAAACAAGAGTTTCAACTTTCAACATAGAATCCGCTGGGAGAAATTAAAACAGACACAAAACAATGAATACAAAGATTATCAAACTTCAAGTATACACTTTTCATGCTTTCGCTTTCTTTTACAGCAGCAGCAGAAGAAACTTTTGTTTTCAAAAAATGTATCTCAATTTACTGATACAAATACTCAAGGAAGAAAAATGATACAAATAAATTAGACATAAAACAAGTTAATTCTTTATCACTTTTACATAAATAGGACAACACTAAAGATTACAAAACTTGAGGGAATTCAAGTTGATTACCATCAGGATACAAGGGCCATGATTTTCTTGCGAGGCCCTCATAGGCGAGGTTATGAAGTAGCAAAGAAGGCAAGATAGAGTCTTTAACGCAAATGATCTAGGTGGAGTCCTTGAGACTGTCATTAGTCAGCCACATCTTCTTCCGTATCACAAACACAACCTCGTCCTCATCCTGCTCTGAATTAGACTCACCGTCAACTGTTGCAATAACATCCCAGTGAAGTGCAGATAAATACTTTTTGATGTACTCCACCACTGGACGCTTGTCTCGGACAATGATGAAACCAGTAGGTCTGAGTATGCGGTCCATCTCAAGCAATAGATCCTCGGGACTGCATCCTTTCCTCTCAATGTCAGAGAAGACAGACCATGCATGAAGGAGGTCATAAGTTCGAGGGTAAGTTGAGTAAGCTTCACACCTTCCAACAATAAAACAACAGCCCATTAGTGTGATTTTGACATATGCATAAAGCAGTAAAATTCAATTCAAAGGGATGCACTTTATCATTTTTTTTCTCTTCTCATTAACTTTTTGACAATAACCATCTTTTAAATCCAGATACCAAGTGATTCAAGAACAGAAAATGAGCTTTCATACAGGAGGAGGGAATCCAAAGTTATTCTTAATAAAATTTGTCGTGCATACCAGTTGTGTATACTTCCTATCAGGCCTCTGTCATATACAACCTTAAGAGTGTTTGGTCCATCTTCAGGCACAACATTCATCACCCAAACATCTTTGTCCTTCAGAGCAGCAGCAAATGATCCCAAGTTTGCCTTCATGTCCATCACATTCCTCAGTGTATTTGGTTTGATTTTTGGACTCAGAATATCCCAATAACTCTTAACCCTATCTTGCCAAAGCTCCTGCAACAAAATAAATATCCGTACAGGTTCTCATTTCAGTCTTTCAATGTACAATGCACGTGCAAATATTAGATCTACCGGAGGAAGGCATGGCTTGTATTACCGTGTCCTTTTCGAAATAATCATTGGAATAGCCAAGATCACCAAGACGAGGAGGTGGAGCAGTTGAACGCGCTGGCCAAGGCACCAATCCACTTCCACCAGCTCTATGGACCTCTGATAAAATGAATAGCAAGCTTAATCAATAAATAGCTCCAACAATTAACCTTCGGCTGAAGTATCAGAAATTCAGAAAATGACATAGCACGAAAGACAATGAAAAGAAAGCAGTGGGAAGAGGAAACAGAGTGCAGCTGTGCCACACGGCAATTTTTTTTAAGAAAGTCGAGAACTAATATCATACAAAAAGTGAAACACGATAGCCCTTGATCACTTAAGATAACATGACTCTTTAAGGGCATATCTCTAGAAAAGATATTCTTGCAAAAATCAACCAAGAGTCCAAAATACATTCTATTATATTTTACCGACACATTCTCTTCCGAAATTAAAATCCATATGAAAATATTGTAGAGGATTTCTAAAGTAAAGAAAAAGGCAGCATCAAGTTAAAATAATGTAACAAATAACTGCAATTGTGCTATAGTGAAAAATATGGGGACATTTCATAACTCAAATTTGCAATTTGTAGTTTTGTACTGCAGATAAGTGGGTAAGGATCGTTGAAAACTCTACTGATAGTACATGTATCCTATATAATGTATACAAGAAACCTTTTAAGTATAAAACAAATTTCATTAAGTCATGTAACTATCCAAGAATTACCACACACCTTAAACACATGAAAAACACAAGATGATGAAAGAAACAAAAAATTGAGTTTAAAACTCTACTGATAGTACATGTATCCTAAATAATGTATATGAAAAACCTTTTAAGTATAAAACAAATTCCATTAAGTCATGTAACCCAAGAATTACCATACACCTTAAACACATGCAAAACACAAGATGGTGAAAGAAACAAAAATTTGAGTTTACTCACGGTCAGAGTAGGGAGTGATACAAGCTTCCATTGGAACACCATATGTTGCATCAGGGTCGTCATCAGATCTGCAGAGAGGTGGTTGGGTACCAGGCTCTCTTTCCATATAGCAGTCATTTGTCAGAGGTTTAACCCAAATGACAGTTTGGTTTTGCTTGGAAGCAATTTTCCAACACATGCGTTCAACAAGGGCACTCATCTCTCTCCAAATTCGGAGATCCTCTTCATCTTGTGCATATGCTTCAGGAGAAGAGTAAGCAAAATAACCACCGGGCCTGAGCAACCTATCTAACTCTAGAAGGAGGAGGCCATCCCTCTGAAGCCAGTCAATTCTACAACGAGAACAATGAGCAAGCTCAAATGATCTGCTAGGATATGGGAGCCTCTTCGTTCCTAACACACCTAAATAGGCAGGGATCCCTCTCTCAAGGGCAAACTGGATCTGATTTTGATGTACATCGTTTGGGGCTACAGACATTGCTATAATATCAGATGAAAGTAGATATGCTCCAAAACTTGCAACTCCACAGCCTATATCTAAAACAGTTCGGATCTTCCCCTGATTGTTTAGAATATTGTTCGGAAAGCTGAGCATCTGTCAATTCAAAAAGGAACTATAATTATACTTCAGTTCACTCAACCAGCTCAAAGACAACTTCTGCACAATAATAATATTAATAATGTACAACTGAACAGGGATCCTGAATTTTAATAAATTAAAAAAATCACGTGTGGGTGGTGGGGTGGCAAGCCTTACTGATTGGACTGGCTCAACTTTTAGGTTCATATAGCTCATCAAAATAGTAATAGCATAAATACAGAGTATATGAGTGGACACAACTACACAAGAACTTCTGATTTTTTTTCACCAGTTTTACTGTTAAGGGAGTAGCAATCTTACATTAGCAAGTGAGATGATGTATTTATCAGCTCCATAATGAAAATGAGTGCCACCTCCTGGAAATACAATCTTTTCACCTTTGACGACCATCCATCGCTGGTCAGCCTTCTCATCTGCAAGGTGAGTGTGAGGTACATTTGCTTTCCATACTTCATCTCTGCTTCTTGGCCATTTAACTGGAACCTGAGATGTCAAGCAAAATAGAGAAGTTGATACTTGAATTCTGAAAATACGAACGAATGTAGTAGAGTCAATCCTCCTTAAGCCCATTTTCACTATAAGTCAAGTGCAACTTAACCTTGTAGCCTGGAGGTGGAGGAATCAAGCAATTAAAACGCCTTTCAGGCTGAGGGCAATGTCTCTCATAATGCTCCATTAAGTTCAAATCCAACTTAAGCCGCATCTGATATATAAGGTGCCTGTCTAGGCAGGGAATCAAATCTGAATGTCGATCATCACAAACCTTGGAAGCAAAACAAATAATCATAGAATAATGTTACTGATGAGACATAATTAAGGATTGAGGAGCTAACAACTTGACAAATATATGAACTCACAGGATAGCTCTTTGGCAAAAAATTCTCTTTATCTTCTTGCCCAAACCTGAATGGAGAATCATCTTGCTTGTTTCCAAGATCATCGTCTTCATCACCACCCAAATAGGATGACCCAATTCTTCTCAATGTTGACGTACCACGGTGTACTTGAGTGCCAACAGAGGATCCATAATATACAAATAGAAATACAAGACCAGCAGTCACAGCACACAAAGCACTCACTAACCGCGTCCTTTTGAATTTATCAGCTTTTCCCTTTGTCATTTTACTACAAATTAGTTTTAACAGACTTCTTTAGCTCAACTCTAAATTCAGTAGGTAAGGAAGGGATACCATGTGCTGCACTTATTCAAGTACAATTTTTTATGTAAAACAACTGGTCCACAATATAAATTCACCACTACAATGTTGCATCCGTAACTGTATTTGGAAAGATAGGTATTTCCTCAAATTTCTGCATACACCAGAAAAAGAAAGGAATCAACCCCTATACAATCACAGAAGAAAAATAAGGAAAAGGCCAGCCATGTAAACTAATTCATGCCTCATTATAGAATTTGTTAGTCAAAGTATCATTAGGTGACGAACTAAAGAACGAAAAATTGTGTTCAACTACTTACCACTAATGAACCTTACTAAAGAAACAATAGTATACGAAAGCAAGACAAAACTGTTTTCTCCAACTAATTTAGGAAACAATTGAATTCATGATACATACTAGTCAAGAATAGGTGTTATATAAATGCTCACAATCCACGCTCCACAGTGCTCAATTGGATCTGAACGGTATGAGTTTTAAGAAAATACAATTCATAAATAGACCATCAAAAGTTCCTAAGCTACTATGACAAAGCCAACTGTGTTGCTTGTAGAACTTAGCTAAGAAACCTCTGTCGCAGGTAAAATCATATAAACTTTTCTGGCACAATGATGATGTGTCTCATAATCATTTTTAGACAACAACAAATATAGCAATGCATGTTTGGGAAACAAATTGTAAACATACCAATGTTCTTTATTTGTTGTACATGAATGCAAAAAAAAGTAAACAAATTCGCATATTTTCAATCACAAATGAGCTAAACATGCCAGATCTAGATATAATAAACACAAACCAATCAACAAACATATAAACATTTTGAAAGTTCTTCTTAAACAAAAAAAAAAATACACAAAACAACTAATTCGAATGCATTTCAATATAAAAACCAAAGAATTCGAATCCAATGAGCTTCACTACAATCAATAAACATATAGAAGCAACAAGATCTTGTTAAAGTACAAACTTTCAAACAAAACAAGCTTTGAACTCAAAATTTGTATAAGTTTCAGCTCAAATTTCAATCAGATCTAATGAAAAACACATAGTAAACCATATAGAATGCAATTGAAAGAACATTAGAGTGTAATTTGAGTTGCAATTGAACTTACTTAATCAAAATGTGATGTTTTTCAAAAGATCTGAATCAAAATTCTTATTGCCAAATGATGAATAACGACGAAGGAGAAATAAATCAGACGAGATAACCTAGATATAAAGAGATTCGTTTGATGAGAAAGAGGGAAGAAGAAATGAAAGAAGATAAAAAAGAGAGAGAGAAGTGAAGTGGAGATCTCGATTTATTTTTAATTATTTTAAAAAATAAAATAGAATTACAGTTAATAATGAGTTTGTTTGATGTGGAGGGGAAGAGAAAGACAGAGATTTGTAATTAATTTACACACGACGAAGGTATGAAATCGTCAATTTGTCGACTGTAATTCTGCATGTACAACCGCGTTGGTAATTAATCGTCAAAAGTCAAACACTTTTGACGTTTGGTAAGACAGCACTTAGTACAAGGACATTTGTCGGTAGTCGGTACGTATTCAAGTAGTGCTGTTATCCAATTTGATTTGATGGATCCATGGTGGGCCCAACCCAAGATCCTTGGGGTGGTTCACAACGCACTAAGGTCTTAGTTTCAGTTTACACTTTACAGTCCGATCCAATGCCACCACAAGTCCACAACTCAATAGCATTTTACAATTTAAAGTTTTAAACTATGATTGTAACTTGTAAGGGCATCCCTAATGATTTTTTTTTGTTTTGGTGGTTCACCTAAGTACATTTGATACTCATTTGGTGTTGGTGTTTTATTTGCTATTAAAATCTGTTCTCTCTAATGGTTTATCAAATTTGAGCGGGCAACAAAGAACTGCTTCTTTCAGACGGGCTTTTAACATCCGCTTGCATGTTATGGGACGAGTAAAGGAGAGCCACCCATATTTTTTTTTGACGCGGGCATAGAGAACCCGCTTACAAAAACGATTCAAATATTAAGCAACAATAGGGCTGTTCAACATAACTAATGGGTGGATGTTCGATTAGGCCGACAACTTATTTTGAGCGGGTAATGAAGGACCGCTCAAAGCAGGTGTTCACGAGCCACTCAACTCAAATTTGATGGTTTTTTTGTTTTTTCACCAAATTTGAGTTTGATACCATGTTTGGTGATCCATTAGGGATACCATGTTTGGTGATGCCCAAGGATAGAAGACCAACCAGTACCAAGCACATATTAACCAGCTTGAACTCGAAGACAGTAAGGAAAGGATAGCTTGGTATGAACCAGCTCGAACTCGAAGACAGTAAGGAAAGGATAGCTTGGTATGATACATCTCACTATGTAGTTTATAGGTGCATTTGTTTCTCGAAGACAGTAAGCAAATAAAACTTACATAGGAGCTTCAGAAAATTTAGATGTAGTCAGGAAAAGATAGCTTGGTATGATACATCTCACTATGTAGTTTATAGGTGCATTTGTTACTAGGCCACATGGTAACAGTGACCATGTACCTACGTTAACCAAGTTCAAGTCCAATCTCCCTTCTAAATCGTTCAAGTCCAATCTTCCTTCTAAATTCATCGGTATGGAAGTCAAAATATTTGTGTACCCAGAAACATCTAAGATTGTTGGTCTAGCTGGTTCCGCTAATGTTCTTGGGGCATGGCCACTGAAACTAAATCGTGGAAGACATTTACAGGATTTTGCAGTTGTATTCTTGATTCGTTATTATCTGTAAAGTTTTTTCAGTTTAATAACAGTCGGATATTCCTGTTCTTTCAGGAATTTGAGCCCCTGATCAAACTTGTAAGATATGGTTAAGTATAAAATCAATCAGATAAATCATTATTTTCTACAAAGACACCGATGGGTTTTTTGTTACTCTTCAAAAAGTGCCTTAAATATTATCAAAACTTGAATGTGTGAAATCAATCAACTGTAATCAATAATAAGAAATTGTATAATAAAAATCAAATTAAACCCTAAAAATAAATTCAAAGAAAAATATAGGTTTAATCCAGGCCTGCAAATCAGAGAGCCAAAAGATGGCATCAGAGCAAGCAGACATGACGACCTTATTATTCACTCTCTGTGCACATCACCATGCTACCTTCATACTTTTATTCCAGAGCATCGGCTTAATTGTGCACAGTACATCTTTTATTATCCAAATTGAAAAAAATTCGAAAACGAAAATCAATACTAATTCATCAATAAACCAAAACACAAACTATTAAAACTTCAATAGCGATATGAAAAACCCATAATGAACACAAACTGATTAAGAGTAGAAAACCAGCACAATTGTAAAACTAAACTACGCCGCTATCTCTGTGCTACATAGTTGAAGACAGAGTCATCGAGAGGAAG
Organism: Aquilegia eximia; assembly: GCA_023053565.1. Lineage (NCBI taxonomy): Eukaryota > Viridiplantae > Streptophyta > Magnoliopsida > Ranunculales > Ranunculaceae > Aquilegia > Aquilegia eximia. The sequence goes on from JALIGU010000003.1 coordinate 1,343,804, forward strand.
AGATGACTTCAGCACACTTTGCTGGGTTTTATTTATAGAACAGGAATTAGGGTTTGCCTTCTCAAAAATAACAACCAAATGACCATATTGCCCGTGTACACTGTACATACTTGTATGGTTAAAACTCAAAACCAATCTGGTCTAATACAGTGGGCTTTTATATAGAAGGCCTTCTACCACAAAAAAAAAAAAAAAAAAAAAAAAGAAGAAAAGGGAAAGAAAAAAACAGGCACACACATACTTCACAATCTCTGTCTCCATTACAAAGGTTTACCTCCAATTGGGAATGCTAGTAAAACAGAATAACAGATGATTTAAGGATTTCCCACCAGGAAACTCTCTAATTCCCAATGCTGAAGCTATTCCGAAAGTTTTTTTATTATTGGTAAATGGAAATATTTCATTCCCTCAAAAAACTTACAAAGTAACAAACACAGACATATAAGGCGGCCCTTGGAATGCTCACCCTCATCTAATAGGTCCACTCCCCCATCACCTCAGACTATAGCACACCCTTGCCTTCCCCTCAGGTGTACTTGGGTGTGCCGTGAGCTATAATCTAGGTTAGCACCTACACTAGTGGTTCAGGTTTACAGTCCAGCAAAGCCTAAAACAGAAACAGCCACCGTGAAATTTAACCTTCATAGTTCACTGAGGGTAGCCAATTACACCCTTGGATGGAAAGTTTAATATGGTAGCCGATTTTGACAACCTATTCAACTTACGAAGTATCATTGCATTTGTACCAAGTCCAATTCATCAATGGCACAACAAGCATATTTGCACGTTGCATATATCTGAAGTAATGCATATTATGGCAGGCACAACAAGCATATTTGCGCATTGTATATATCTGAAGTAATGCATATTATGGCAGGCACAAAAAGCAAATTAATTTCGCTTTGGAATTTTCAGACACCAAGAAAGTACTTTCAAATCCTTGACTGCATTATTAAGAGATAGGTATCAGCTTGGTTTCTAGTGTAAGTTTGCTACTCCACACATGCTACACAAATTTTGTACACCTTAAATTATGAAAAATTACAGATTTTTGCAGAATATTAGGCCTTGCAGAAGTATTTTGCCTCCCAAACATAATGAGAAAGAAGCACCAAGCTCCTGCAAATAGGTGAAAAACTGGGAAAGTATAATCTTATCACACCAAAACAGTACATTGAAAGCGCAGTGTGCTCCTGAAAGTATATGGATACAGATAAGCGGCGCAGTACTTCATAGTTTAGACCCATTTCGAATGATACCAAAGCCTACAGCATCTTCATGTCCTCGCACCTGAAGTAACACTAATGAAATATTACACCACTACAATAAGGGATAATAGTTAAACCCGTATAAGATCAAATGAATGACAGTATGTACAATTGCCCTCAACAATGACAGTCACAAGCTTGACAACTTGACCAATTTAATCAATTAGCCATATTTAGAACCGATATGTCAAATATGCACAATTACCATCTTAATTGATCTTTATTAAGAATATACACAGATATGGCAAGTTGCACTAAAGGAACATTAGGTATGTTCTAATCTTTATATGACAAAAGCATCCATAAGACGAGCATTACAAAATTAGGTATGCAACAGACTTGCCTTGTTCAACAGCATTGGTACTTTGGCACGGCAAACTCACTTGTGCAAGATGCCCTTCTTCGACGGCTTTGGTCTCTTATGACTTTGGTACTGTCAAGAGTCATGAGATTAATATCATTATAAGAAAAATACCATAACAGTCATAGAACAACAAAGGGCAGGTTAGTGCGGAAGTTGGAATTTACCTTTTGCTTCTCCAAGGCCTCGGTGTCGGTCCTCTCTCTCCAGGTGCTCTTGCGTAGTTTTATTGGACGATTTCCCACATATTTACCTGTAGAATTTGTTTCAAACTTCATGAGCAGGTAAAACCCAAATGAACAAACACAGATTCTAGCACCACAAATCCTGTGATGGATGTGTTATAAAGCATCTCAACCATGTAAAAAAGATAGTGACATAGTGTGTAGATATTATGATTGAGATTTCACTCACCATTCATTTCCTTCATGGCAGCTGCAAGGTCAGCAGGTGTGGAAAAACTAACAAATCCATAACCCCGAGTTTTACCTGTCCTTTTATCTCTAACAACCTGGGAATGCAAACAGCATTATGACTTTAAATGAACAAGTCAACGAGTTCAGGCCTTTTTTATTAAAAAACTACTAAGTACGAATGGAAAAATCTAAAATGCAAGAAGGACTTACTCTAGCCATGTTAAAGTTGGGAAACCTCGAAAATGCTTTTGACAGAACCTCGTCATTCACTTCGTTACCAAGATCTCCACAAAACAAGCGATAATCATCTGCGAAAATTGCAAACTTATCCGTGTCACAAAACATTATACATGCATCTATTATTAAGAAAATAACGAGAAATATTGAAGTAAATAAACCCTTTTCATCCTCAGCTTTTGAATGAATTTACAACAATCCAATTATAGGAAATAATTATGATCAGAGCTGTTACATAATAAAAAATATAAAATTACCAGCAGTTTTCAACCAAAAGAAAAAACAGAAATTGCTAAATGAATGTGTACGGTGAAAAGATTATGACTCGAATATAATGGCCACTATGCAATCAGACACAGAATTAAACCATCTTAATTCATGTCTGCGTGTATTCAGCAGGAATGGTACTGCTTGCTACCCATGAAAATAATCCTGCTAGAGAAATTTCTTGTTGCAGAGGATTTAGTCAAGTAAACTGTTTTCAAAAGGAACCTTAAAGATGACATTGTCAACAGTACACATGAAAAGCAAAAATATGCACTTATGGAATCAGCAGACTAACGAACGAGTGCAAAATAATATTTTGAGTGACATGTTACTTCATTGAGACAGTAATTGCACATATGCACCAAGTGCATGGCTCCTTTTAAGCCTATTAATAATGCATATACGAAATTATCGAAAACGTAAACTAGCTATACATTTATAAATGAAAAAGACAAGAAAATCGGTATACAAGCATACTTTCTGGCCATTCAGCAAGTGTTGGATCCTCCCAAGTTTGTCCTGCAGCTTTGCGAGGTAGTGCCTTCTTTTTGGTTTCTGCCTTGTGCTCAATTTCACTACTAGCAAGTGCAGCTTTAACACTTTCAAGAGCTTCTGGTGTAATCGTCTGTGCATCCCTTTGGAATAATTGCTGGGCCTGATTTGAATACAAATAAAGAACTTATTATACAATAACCCAAGTGAGGCCACTACCAGCATGGAACTTATTCTACAATAAACCATCACCCTAATGGCATATGACATATTAAAATTTTCTTCTAAAACATATTAAATGTGATCTAAGAGTAACAACTGTCTCTCTTCAGAAAAGACACATCCATGCCATCCCACAGTGATCAAACTGAAGGACATGGCTTGTCTCATCCAATATTCATGAAGTGAGAAAGGAAAAAAAGAAGACAATATAAGCACACTGAGCCAGATATTTTCAAAGAGATTTAGATCGTTTAGAAATACTGTAATAGGCACTGGAAACCATTTATTCTAAAAATCATCTTCATGGGGGAAAGTTCAGCACTGTGAACACAGTTTTTATAAATATTAGAGTATCTAACTACCGCAAACAAAGGTTAGCATTGATTGGAATGAAGTGTGATCACCTGGACCTGGAACCAAAAATGCTAGTCCTAATATGCTAAGCTGGCATTGTGTCTCTTCAAGACCTTGCCTCCTATATCTCATGATTTGACCTAACAAGTCTTTATTTCGATAAAAGAACAAATATCTGTATATTAATATATACCTAATGCAACTGCAGTTTCTCAAAGTATGTTGGCCACTACAAAAACTGTTACTCAACATACACATTAAACATCCAAACGCCCAATGTGAGTTTCATTTCTTCCCCCCAAATGAATTACCTCAACACAAGTTAAGAATTGGTCTTAGTTAACTCCATTCAACAATGCCTTTTGGGTGGCTAAATCACAAATCTTGCCATTTGTGTTTCATTTGTATTTATGAAACGAGCAAAATATTTCCTACCTTTCTATGGGTCCTCCTTACTCATTTTCACGTTAAATAACTAAAATGTCTGAGGCATACAAGAACACATAGAAAGACACAAACTTTATCACCCAAACACCCAAACACACACAAAATACAAGCATAAATTATCCTAATTAACAAAAAAAAAAAAAAAAATAGTAGAAATATACAGAATTGGAACTAATCAAGAACTCACCTGTTGAAATTGGGGTATTGAATACATGGCGGTACTGGGAACGGTTGTTGGATAAGCTGAAATTGGAATTGATGGCAATTTAACAGGTGGAGGTGGAGGGAGTTGAACGGAAGGTATGTATTGTTGTTGTTGTTGTTGAGGAGCAATGGGATTATCAGATTGTTGAAGATGAAATGGAAGAGGGAAGTAAGGACCGTTTGAATAAGTGAATTGAGATGAAGAAGATGATGATGTTGGGTTTGAATTATTCATACCAGGTTCGTTCTTCTTCATGATTATGAATCAATTTGTGAGAGAAAAGTTTCAAACTTTCGTGATTTGATGAGAATTTTAGGGTTTTGAGTTGCAGAGATGGATTTCGATAAAGAAATCAATTACAGATGTGAAGAGACAAGAATATGGAGTAGGAACGGGTCGGTTTTGACACCGTGGATCATGGTTTTGGACTTTTAATTGTTAAACCCAACGGATTGATTTCATGTGTGTTTTTTTTGTCAGATTGGTCTTTGGAAATTTAATTATATTGCTTATTAAGCAAGATTTTGAAAATTAAAATTCCCAGATACTTAGTGAAATTGTTACTGATATCGGAGGTTATTTGCTGAATATAATAGGTTCTGAATTATATAATAAATGCGCAAATTCGGGTTAATGATATATAGTTAAACAATTTATTCACTGTACATACATCAATTAAAAGGACTAAGATATTACACGTTTTTTGAACTATATAATTTGAAACTGAAAATAGTAGTTAAATTAATGATTTGTTGCGCGCAGAAGATCAGTAGTTCAACTTCAATGTGGAATCTGAACAGTTTCGTCATCTTCTCGGTGAAACTTCCATATTGCATCCATTAGTCCACTATTAGAAGCTTTAGACTTCCTATTTCGTTGTACCTGCACGATCAATGTGTCCAGCTTCAAATCAAAGAAAGAAAATAGTTATCTCGATCATGCAGGAATTGTACGTTAAAAAACAACATGCCTAACTACCTATCTAAGTGATACTTAGCATATTCATCCAAATCGATTAATAGTAGGTACCTTTTTGCCTGGTGCAGACTTTGGAAATTTCACACCCTGCATGTTTTCAGGTGTGTTCCTGAGATATTCCTTCAATTGTTGGTCATTCATGGATTCAATTAAGCTCGTCTGGCAAGAAACAAAAATAATGTATGTATCAGATGTATGTGATCGATATATATATGCATGATGATAATTTGCCACAGTTCTCAAAACCAGTATATATATGTAGACTTCCATGCACTGATGCACAGTTCCTTAGTGCTTAGTGTTAGAAGTATATTTTGTTTTTTAAGCATTGCTTAATAAGTTTCACACTTAAAAGAGATGAAAAAACACTAGCTAAATTACCCATTTTATAAGTTCTTGAACTTCTTTCCCGATTTCTTCCTCTTCTTTATCTGCAAGGATTTTCTTCTGCTTCCATGAAATCAACTCAGTATTAGTTTGAGCAACTCCCTTCTTTTTCTTTGCTTGTCTTTCAGCTGACATTCTCAAGTGATGGGGTGTTCTGCTTGTTGAAAGTTGAAACCCTAGGCCCCCTAGCTAGGTAAGAAGTTAATTATCTATCTTTAACAGATCAAATAAGGAAACAAAGAAGGCGGCTGAGATAATACTTGATCTCTAATCTAATAACTATTTATATTGGTAAAGTCAAAACATAACGGTCGACAAGTAGTGCTTAGTTATCTCACAAGTCCTAGCGTTACAGACTTACAGTTGAAGAAAAGCCAAACCATAGGAAAAGCAATCACATTCCATCCACTGAAACCGTTACATTACAAATTCTTTGGACCAAAACTAAGGAGAGATTCTAAAAAGAGACAAAAATTGAATAAGCCTCATACTTCTGGTGTGAGCTTCTGTTTTTTAACTTATAACCGCAATTACCAAAACAGTACCACAGTCCACAGGGGATCGAGCTAGTAATCTGAATATGGGAAGAGATCGAGTGGGAGCGATATGTGAATTTTAGATAAACTACTCAATGGGAAAATTTTGAAAATTGGGGGGGGGGGGGGGGGGGACCCCGACCGCGCCCTAGATCCATCACTGTTGATTTTTATCCTCTTAACACACATTTTCTCCTTTCTTTGAGTTCATCATCATATCGTGTGGAAAGAATAGTCTTTTGGTTTTCAAAGCCAATACAACCCCAGGACCCAGGTAAGCAATATGCTGGCAATTTGAAGGACCCTGACAGATGAGCACTTCTCTTTCTATTCTACCTGATTCACACAATCAATACTTGCCCTAGCTAGTCATTGGGTGCGGACCATACATGCATGGATACACATACAGCAGTCACATTTGTATTAAGTGTATTTATTTGTGATTTATATAGTATCATCATAATCATAAATAATGTTCATTGACATTGCTGATCAAATGTAATTGACAGTACATATAATTTGTCGAAAAAAAAAAAATAAAAAAAATCATAGGATGCCAAGTGTACACTTTTAGAAACAATGAAAAGATGGTTTGGGAAAAAGAAAAAGAAATTAAAATAGAAGAATGTTGCGGAAGAGAAATCAATGTGGCTAATGAAGAGGCCTTAGCTTATGGAAGTGAACTCAATGACAGATACATGAAAGGAATGTTAGGAATTATTGGTGGGGGCAGATTGAAATTTGGATTGTCAAGTCGTCACTCTTTCTACAACTATAAAGTACAAACCCTATCTCTTATTACTTACCTAACAAGTACTTGACCTCCAAGGTAAGAGAGATCTCATCCTCATCAACATTAAATCTATTGACTAATCCATATCATATTAGCATGATAGCATCATTATTATATTGTGTCTACTTGATTGTATTCAGCTATATATGCATGTGGTTTGCGTGTTCTGGATACTCAGAAACTCCCAGTACATATGATCCCTTCGAGAATGTCGTTCAAGCCACTGCCATTGGTCTGTCGTTGTGCAATGCTATTTTAAGTTTACCCCTTGTAACTTTAAGATCTGCCTGATACATCTCAAATATATTCAGAAATTCTGTCATCTGCATCAAATTTCACCTATTATATAATTCATGATGAAAATCTGAAGAATATGAATAAACCAGTAAAGCAATTAAGCAAACCATCATCTTCACCAGCCACTAGACGCAGTCAACTGGTCAGTTTTAGTCAAAATCACTACTAATATAATTTGATTGGCTTACATGAAATTGGGAGCGAATTTTCCGATACCATCCATGACTCATGACTGCACTGGTTTATGACTGATATAACCGCGATTTTGAAATCATTTTTTAGGAGTGACCCACTTATCCAATAACTTGGACTTTTGTAGCATAGCGTAAGGCAAAGGAACCAAAAAAGGATGGTATCTTTCATCTTGCAGTACATTTTTGAACCACATTTGCCCCACATCTACTGTTGAAGGCTCCAGGTCTTAATCTTGTGTGTCACACTCAAGTAAAACTAGGCGTTCCATTATTCTCCCATCTTTTTGTGATGGGAGAGTGACCAGATTCTCATTCAAATCATTTTCAATACGATTTACAGTTTGTACTATGTATTACAAACAAATTCATGTGAAATGCTTTACGATATATTTGATCATGATTGCTGTCTAGCTTACATTATTAAGTATGAAACTAAAAACTCCGCGTTCCATGGTTGTTCGTCTCTTTTTCATTCATGCATATGGAATTATTGGGTTAGATGATTGTTTAATTTGAATTCGAGTGCATCAACCACATCCACTAATTGATATACACTAGATAATTAATCATCATCTTATATCCTATATGTATAATTCTGATGTGGATTCAAATTCTGTCCATTTCTGGGGATGTCTGATTACAGTTTAAGCCTCCAGCTTGATGAGAAAAAAACAACAACATATGATCTAATGATTACTTTAACGTAAACAGATCGAAAGAAGAAAAACAATCAAAAATAGCTTTAATTTGTTTAGATACAATGGTGAAAACAAGTTAGAATACCTGGTAAGTAAACATATATATAGTACAGTTGAAAGCATATCTGAGAGATACCCTTTCTTATAGCACTGAAATTGTGAGTTGTTACAAGCTATAGCCAAAATTGAAGATGTAATGGGACTCCACGCGTAGCATATTGTGATTTGCCAAGATGATTCAAATGCAATTATATGTGATGAAAGTGGTATGGCTGGTCACGATATACGTACTGAGTCTGTTTAAAACATATGATTATATTCTTCTTTTTCTAGCATATGTATTAATTCCTGAGATCTTGGTTTAAATTTCAGGAGATCGACTTGTACCAGAAACAGGAGTGGCATTCAGATTAGCTGATTGATATCTAAATATTCATGTAATGAGAAAATCGTATGTAGATCATTCTTTTGAACAATGGATCCAGATAAGCTAATTAATTAAGAGCTAGCTTTCCCTTTAAGATCCAGAAGCACTTGAGATATTAATGTTAAATGTCTTGGCCCTTCGGACTGGTAACTAAAACAATTCAGATCTTGTATGTTTTGATCACTAGCAAACTACAAAATCAACATTTTGCACTTCTGATCTCTGGAGAATCATAATTCACCAAGGACTTTATGGATGTATTTATTCATATATACAACCAAAACTGATCTTTATATCTATGCTATAAGCAGAGCTTAATACTAGCACTACTGCTAATATATAGACTAATATCATTTCCAAATTCCAATATATATACCATCATCTGTAGTTCATTATATGTTCATCAGTGATTTTATGTCATTAACTGGTAAGTAAATATTTGAACATATATAATCTATCTGATCGATTAAGTACTATATATACATCATCAGTTAATTGCAGTGCTTCTATGATTGGATCACATTTGTGATTCAAAGAACATAATATGATCTCAACAGTTTGAGTAGCTAGCGCTAAAAGTAAAATACAATGATGACTACGGAAAGGAGGGAGACTGTTGATTTGATAGGTAGGGCTTAGGAGTAGTATATCCAATTGTTGCACTATCTGTTAAGTTGTCGACAAATTTGTCGCATAAGGTAACAGCGATCTGACCATATCGCCATGTTCACGCAATTCTACACGGTGTACAGACGTACAGTAGTGTACATTACATTGGTATATAGATAGACAAACCCTTTACGGTATAGTGTATATGATCAAATAATGTGATCAAGGTTATTGACTAATTTATGTGTATAGGTGCATTAGTAATATATATGAATATATGATGACATATATCAGCTAAGAGCCTAGATTTATGAAGAAGAATTTGGGACATGGTTCCTGTTGAAACCTCTTCTACAAGAAGCCTAGGGTCCTAGATATGATGTTGCAATTGGCTGACAGTACATATGTCAATCAATATATATTCCAAAGCCATCAAAGGTATATATACTTCTTTTAGATCTATATATGGATCTACATCTCTAATAATCCCACTATTCCCTAGCTGAATCTTTGAAGAATTTTCAACTTAAACAACCCAATCAACTAAACTTTGTCGATCTCTTGCCCTTTTTCTCCCAAAACAAGATATGGACTTGAGAGAAATAGAAGCAACACTGCCTCCAGGTTTTAGGTTTTACCCTAGTGATGAAGAGTTGGTCTGCCATTATCTTTACAGAAAGATTACTAATGAGAAGGTTTCAAAGGGAACTATGGTGGAAGTAGACTTGCATACATGTGAGCCATGGCAGTTACCAGGTTGGTGCATATGAACGTTGCCTAATTTATTTATTTTCTCTATTAGATGTCCTTCCCCTCTCCTCTCGTGCATTCATCATTTCTGCTAACAATTGAAATGATCAATATATGGTAGCATCCTTTGTGTTAAGCTTTCATCTTAACACATCTTTGAGTTGCATTTGAACAGAGCATATATTTTTCGAAAACCAGCTGACTAGCTATTAATGAGCAACTGAAATTTTGAATGAAGAAGCTGATCCCTTCAAAGTTCAAACACATCTTCCTAGTTCTTCTTGAATTGTTCCATGCAATAATAAGCATGCATATTGGTCTTCTAAAATTTCTATTGATAGTATACCATTTTTTGTGCATAAACATGGTTTACCCCCTTGGTTCTTTTGCATATAACCATCTTCTATTCCTTAAGATTAGAAGTTTTACACTGTACTTTGATCTGTTTTATGAAGTTAGTATTCTGATTATGATGAACAAAAGCTTATATCCAATATGGCTTTTTGAGAGAGAAACAACCCAGCTGGTAATTTTCATATAAGCTCCTTCCAAATATTATCTTGCAAATTAAGTTAAAAGTTAACAACAGCTAGGGGTCTGAACTCGTTTTTTGGGACTCAGAAGATTTAGCGAAAATAATTTTGATGCTTTGGTCCACCACATTAATCTCCTTTAACGCGTAAACTTTGTAAAGTAACTTTTGTCATGAACAAGCTAGTGTTTAGAGAAAGGGAGGCGTGTGTCAAGAAGATTTCAAATTTCTCGGGGTGAGATACATTCATACATTATCTAGTTCTTGGCAAACCTTTGAGAATATCTCACCCCATTAGCAATTTTGAGGCCAGGAAATATGCAAGGTATGTAGTGGGATGTTTCATTTCCCTGTTATTGTTATTGTCCTTGTGGAAACTGCTCCTTTTAATACTAGAATTCGTAAGCATTTTTTAGGGGAGGCATCAGAACCAACGTACGGACAGCTCAACTAATCCCACGGGAGGCTAGCACAACTATCCACCGCCATGACCTCCCACTTAAAGGCAGAACAGCAGAATTGTCCAAGTGGGGAATTGAACCCCTGACCCGTGCGCCCAACCACACAATCAGGCCCCAACCACTTAAATTTCATCTTTGCTTGATGATTAGTATTATTAGTACTATTCACTGTGATTACCATTTTGACATAAAATTTGCATAGTGTGAAGAGAATGTGTTATTGCGATGGGCTAACCGCTAACACATGGAATAGTTAACACTCCAAAAAAAAATAAAAAAAAATTATATATTTCAAATCATCGTAGGATTTATCAAAAAAATAAATAATATGTTGTGATTTTTCGGTGGGTTTGTGGGACAAATAAATAATTACTACATGTCTATAAAATTACAAACAATACTTGTTCAAATCCTAATAGGATTAACAACACCCATATGTGGCAGGATTTATGCTTTGAATATTTCATCTTGAAATTTTCTAAGTATCTATAAGTTTCTCAAGCTGATATGACTTTTCTTGATATATTATGAGAAATGCTAGCGTTACTGCAGAGGTGACGCTTCAGGCTTACCTCCTCACCAGATTTTGCCACGTGTACCTGTTGAACTTAGTCAAGGTTTTAGCCGGTTTGCATAAAGATTTTAGGAGAGAGAAATAGGGAGAAAAAATAGGAAAGAAAAATAAAAAAGAATCCTAATAATTAGGAAGTGGAGAAAAAATAAGAAAAAAAATAAAAAAGAATCCTAATAATTAGGACAACCTTCTTTCCTTGTCTTCTCTTCCCCGGATACTTCCTCTACTCTCAAATCTCAATCTCAATTTTACTAGAACATAAAACAATAAAAAAACCATAAAATTTGGAATATAACTGATTCGCTATATTTTTTTTTGTGGTTTTTCTTATGCATTTAGAAGAATTATGAAGCAAATCCTAGTTATAAATTGTTAGATTTTTTTTTTTTTTTTTTCAAATGAAGCGAAGAGAAGACGATGAGCCAGACTAAATAAAGAGGTTGTTATCAATTATTTGGAAAAAAAATGAGGTTGTTGTAATTATTAGGATTCTTTTTTTATTTTTATTTTTTTTCTATTTTTTCTCCACTATTTCTCTCTCCTAAAAAAAACTCTTCATATCGTGGAATATATGCAAACCGGCTAAAACCTTAACCAAGTTCAACAAGTACACATGGCGAGATTTGGTGAAGAGGTAAGCCTGGAGTGTTACCTCTGCAGTAACGCTAGCATTTCTCATATATTATGTGTTTTTGGTGGCCGAAATTATCGTATATTCTAAGCTTCTGTATTACAGTATATATGTACATCAATGGCAGTACTTGTTCAAATTTTTGTAAGTAAATGTGCTTGTCTGTTTTGGCAAAAAAAAGTACCTGCAAGCAAAGTTTGTGATGGGGATATAGAAAATAGGAATGAGGAATCTCACTATTACACCACTGGCCCATGATAGATACCACTTATCCCCAAGACTGTTGGTACTTTCTTGTGTTGTAAGGAAATACAATGATTGATATAAGACTTTGTACAGGAACAAAAGCCCATAATATGATGGGGCCCACTCTATCATATCAATACACACACTGACACGTAATTCATGTAGAAAGATTCTCTCTGACAACTGGTTCATCTCCATGAGGCCATGACCAAAATGTAGAACTTAAGATCAGTATGCTCCCAAGTCCCACACTCCCACCTACAGTCCTACACTGTTTCATACTTTCATTCTATAATTTTCCCCATTCTTTGTTCTTGATGGACCAAGAAATAGATGGACCAAAGGGGCCCACTTTTCTTATGGGCCATGATACCATTGAACTTTGATTCACTTGATGGCCCATGACTATGCTTAGACCATGATATAGGAATTAGGATTGACAGCCATGTAATCAAGCCAATGTCCTCATTCCATGACCATGATTTCTAGTCTACTAGTTCTTAATTCTTATATGGCTAGAGTGCCTAGGTTATGGGACAGGTGTGTACAGTGTAGGTCCTCCTTAAGTATTGCTAAGATAATAATAATCAACATTTTGCAAACAATAATCGAGAAGACAAATGAAGCCCATAGTGTTCAAATGTGTAAAAGGATTTAGCTGATGATTGATTTGATTTCAGATGTAGCTAAGCTTGGTGCAAACGATTGGTATTTCTTCAGCTTTCGTGAACGTAAATATGCTATTGGTTTACGTACTAATCGTGCCACAGTGTCTGGTTACTGGAAAGCTACTGGAAAAGATAGACCAATATTCAGTTCAGTCACCCGTGAAATTGTTGGAATGAGAAAAACATTAGTATTTTACCGCGATAGAGCTCCCAATGGAATCAAGACTGGCTGGATCATGCACGAGTTTCGTCTCGAGTTACCAACTGTTCCTTCTAAGGTATTTTCAATTTTAAGTTTTAAATTAATCCTTAGATTTATACTAAATGCTAATATCATGAAATACAAAACATTGATCGACAGGATTGGGTGCTATGTAGAGCTTTTCACAAAAGCAAGGGAGATGATTTTACCACCAAACATAGTTTTGAAGATGATTTTGATACTCGTACCATTGGTTTGTCTTCTCCACCATTTGCCTCCCCTCCTCCGCCAGTAGACCAAACCATGCAAAGTAACCAACAAGTCATCAAGCCATTATTATTATCACAAACTCCACAATATTCGGAAAATTTTAGTTCAAATAATGCCTTTCTAAACAACATAGCTTATTTGAATCCTAATCTTCTTGAGATTCCCTTGGAGGGAAACAATTTATTCAACAGTGAAAGCAAAGGTGGTGGTACTGCTGCAGCTGATGAATATGAATTTCTGTACACTATGAATCTAGAAGACTGAAGTACTGAAGAAGCTACTGCTACTGCTACTGCTACTGCTACTGCTAGCTAGGATTATATTAATTTGTTCATGATTTACTATGTGTTGTGTTTACAGCTTTTGGTGGGTATGAAATTCTTTGTTTATAGCTTAGGAGGATTTCTATGTCGTGAGAGAATGTTCAGTTCTATTGATTGACGACATTTGAATTCATGTAAATTATAGTTTAGACATATATCAATACTATTTTTACATATCTTATTTTTTTGTCTTTTCTCTTCACGTCTACTACTCTGACATTTTATTTATTTATTTATTTTTTTTAGCAAACCTATTTTTTTTAGTGCGACTGTCCTCCAATTTTGTGTAATTCCTCAAGTTTTAATTTTTGTGTACAAAATTTCCCCGAAATGGTTGTTGTGTATGCTATCAAAATCCAGAAATTATTTCAGATATTTGAAGTGACCATCAAATTCACAAGTGATTCAAAATCTTGCAAACAGGTTTGAGTTCCTGTTTGAAGTTATTGGATCCAAAACCATTATCAGATTTAATTTTAATTTTAATGAAAATACTTTATGTTTTAACTTTTGCTTCAAAAGATCTGACAAGATTGAATCATAGGTTCAGAAAAGTGATGAATGTGGTTATAGAAAAAATAAGCCCGGCCCATATAGTTTAAAAACTTCAAGTGACGGGTACCTTTGGCCCGGTCCATAACATTGGCGGTATTGACTATTGAGTCCTGACGTAGTCAACGAAAGAATAGTCATCTTCACGGCTTCGCCGTTACAGAAAAGGGAAATGGAATCTGTTTTCATAATGAGAGTAAAGCAGTTCTTTGATTTCAGACTTTTGGTCTGGGTTATTTTTATTTACACCACCATTACTGCATGACCCGAAACCCCTCCATTATAATTTAATAAAGTTCTCCTTTCGTCTTTGTTGTTAGGGTTTAATAACTCTCTTTGGAAAAATTTGGGAGTTTTTTTCTAGAGACTAGAGCAATTTCTAGAGAAGAAACAGAGTGGTTTTGTGTTCTAATAACCAAAATAAAAGCTGTTTTAGTGTAATTTATCAGTATTGGGTTTCTGGGTTTAGAGTTGAATCTTTGTTAATCAATTTAAACTACCCCCTTTTGACCTTCTATACTATCACATTGTAACTTTTTCTTGCAACAGTTTTCTTAGTTTTGAGCTTCTGTTCAACTCATGACGTGTAATTAGTGGAATTTGTTTTCAGTGAAGATTAAAGAGCATGTGAGTTTATAATTTGTTTATTAATTGAGTTTTTTTTTTCTTTCTAATTTTGTTTATAATTGTTGTTTCGTAAGTATGACTTAATTGGATAGTATATTATATACTGTTGTATCAAGTTAGGGGTCTCGAGATGGGATATTCATAGTGGTATTTAAAAATTATTTTGGATTTTTTTCTGTAGAATTTTTCTTTTGTTTTATGTATTTTTTGCACCAGTAAATACCATGTTGTTGTTGCGATATTATGCATCGGTTATAACTGTTTTGTTGGAGTGTATGCTTCTGTAGTGCTAGGGACTTAGGGTATTGAACTATTGATTAGTGTGTCTAAAATAGATTCTGACGTGGGACTAGATTTGCTGCATATAACTTCATTGACGGCTGCTGATAATTGCGGGCTATCTGTGAATTGAGATAACTTTTAGAATTGAGATCTTGGTTAACAGTGGTACTCTGCTAATCAGCTAGTGTTGACTTAGTAGAAGCCAAAACCAAATATGGTTGTTGCTTCGTAGTGTCAGCCTTTATTTTCTCCATCTTTTCCTTTTGAGTGTAGCTTTATTAATGTAGGAGATTAATGATACAAGATTTTAGTAATAATTATGTTGTTTCTTAAAGTGTCTTGAAAATGTTGCACTGGTTCTGAGTCGAAGCCAAAGTTGGAATGTTTATATGCTTCCTATATTACTATTGAAAATTATTTAACTAAATAATTTGTTTGACAAATGATGTTTGAAGTCCAAGATGTTGTGTCATTTTTGTTAACATGTATATAAATTTATAATTTTAATCATCGTTTACAGTGTTGATGGCTGCAGAATGCGTAAAACCTCTGGTGAAAAAAGAAAAGGTTGAGTACCCATCCGCTCCACCCGGATTTGAGTCACTTACCTCCTTTACTTTGAAGAAGATAGATACAAATGAAATCATTACCTCTACGGTTGCTTCTGGATCAGACCTGGTTTTCGTTGGCCCTGAGGGTGGTATTGGTGATAGTGCAGAACGTACAAAGTTCCTTCGTCGTAGACCATGGATTAACTACTCTGAAGCTGATGGTAGCTCGGAGGAGTCTGACTCCGAACAGTTTACTGAGGTTAGTTAATCATTTTGGATGATGTTTTATCAATTCCTGATCCTTTTCATGTCCGGAATGATTATTTGGTATCAAGTCTATCAACAACAAATCATCTCTTGACCATTCTCTGCAATTCACTTTTACACAGAATCATATTCCAAGATCTCTTCCAAAAGGGGTTCTCCGTGGATGTTCTGAGTGTAGTAACTGCCAAAAGGTTGATCCTTTAATTTCCTACGGGCTCCACATTTTATATAATATTTTTTTATGGGTTTCATGTTTCTCTTCTTGTTTCACTTTTATATACAATAATGAGCAAAGGTCTGGACCAGGTAGTAGCAAAGTGGCATCCACAAGATGCATGCAAGCTGGTTCTTGAGGAGGCTCCGGTGTTCCACCCAACTGAAGAGGTCTCTCTACGTTTGCAAATTGCTGATTTCGTGCATTTGAATTATTTTCTCTATTGTTTTCTTGTTCAATTTGAGTTCTTTATCTCAGAAAGATTTGCACTTTACATAGAACCTGAAATTTATCTGCAGGAGTTTAAAGACGTGCTCAAATACATTGCAACCATACGTCCAAGAGCTGAGAAATATGGAATTTGTCGCATTGTTCCTCCTCCTTCTTGGAGTCCTCCTTGTCCACTTAAAGAAAGATGTATATGGGAAAATTCGAAGTTTATCACACGTATTCAACAAATTGACAAGCTCCAAAATCGTGATTCGGCGAAAAAGATGTCTAGAACCTGTAGACATTCAAGAAGAAAAAGGCAAAAAACACAGGAAACAGGGGTGCAGTGTACTGGTGACAATGGAGATGCCACAGAGCATAATGAACTGGAATATGATAATGAGACCAAGCCATTTGGTTTCTATCCTGGACCGGAGTTCACCTTGGAAGCTTTTCAAAATTACGCCCATGAGTTCAAGAGCCATTATTTTGGGAAGGATAATTATACACTACATGAAAGTGGCCAGGCCTCTGTTCAAAAGCAGTGGGAACCATCTGTGGAGGATATTGAAGGTGAATATTGGCGGATGGTTGAGAATCCAACTGAAGAAATCGAGGTTTGTTTGCAAAGTTGATAATCATGTTTAATCGCTAGTTTGCACTTGTCTTGCTTTTCACCTCATTATTTTTGTAACATGATTTGTTAGGTGCTTTGTGGGGCAAATTTGGACACTAGGGTTTTTGGAAGTGGTTTTCCAAAAGTACCCTTTCCCATGGAGAACTCTAGTAATGAAGGAAAATATTTGACTTCAGAATGGAACCTCAATAATGTTTCAAAGCTTCCGAATTCTGTGCTCTCTTTTGAAAAGAGTGACATTTCTGGTGTTATAGTTCCATGGTTGTACATTGGAATGTGTTTTTCATCGTTTTGTTGGGTAAGCTTTTCTTGCTCTCCCTTGTTATAATAATTATATGTTTAGATGATTTTTTTTTTTCTTTTCTATGCTGCATAATACTCTTCTGTACGAATTGGGGTGCGGCATCTTTCGGTGTTTGTGAGTGTCATCAATGTTCTTTTTTATTTGTTTGTGAGAACAGCATGTTGAGGATCATTACTTGTACTCACTAAATTACATGCACTGGGGTGCTCCAAAGTTGTGGTACGGTGTGCCAGGGGAAGAGGCCCAGAAGTTGGAGGAAGCAATGAAAAAACATTTACCAGACTTATTTGAAGAACACCCTGACTTGCTTCACAAGCTTGTAAGTTGTACTCTCCCTTGCTTCGCGTAGTTAACTAAGAGGGTTCATTTTATAGAGATTGGTGGCCATATATATATATATATATATAGCATGGCACTGATTTTGGAACATTTATATTTGCATCTGATGCTGGATGTTCGTTCTGCGTGTGTAGTAGTTTTGTAGATGTGAATTGTTGTACAGAGTTACAGTCAAGCACAATACGTTAGTCAGTATGGGAAGACCAATTTTGTTAAGGGTGTGATTTGGTAATTAAATTATGTGGAAAAGGAAACTTATTGATAATTTGATTTTGTTTACTATAGTTGTAAAATGTGGGACGAGAATACCTCAAATTTATTTGTCAGCAGACCAGATCAGGCATATGTGGCAGGGTACTGTGGATGTGTCATTATATTCAGACTATTAAGATGGGTGGAAAACTAGGAAATCTTAATTGCAGTTGGCTACATGGACTTTTAGCAAGTGCAATGTTTCAGAATATAATGTATCTTTAAACTCATTTGTTTCTTTATGTCACTGATTAGCACGATTTACTTGTTGGCACAGGTAACACAGCTATCACCTTCCATTTTAACTTCCGAAAATGTACCTGTCTATCGGTGTGTACAGAATCCAAAGGAATTTGTTCTCACATTCCCTCGAGCATATCATTCAGGATTCAATTGCGGCTTTAACTGTGCAGAGGCTGTAAATGTAGCTCCGCTTGATTGGTTACCATATGGGCAAACCGCTGTGGAGCTTTATCGTGAGCAGAGCCATAAGACGATTATTTCTCATGATAAGCTATTAATGGAAGTAGCAAGGGAAACGGTGAGGGCACATTGGGAACTTCAATTTCTTAGAAAGAACACCTTAAATAATTTACGGTGGAAAGAGGTCTGTGGAAAAGAAGGGGTTCTAGCAAAAGCAGTCAAGGTAAATTTATCTTAATTTGGTATACTTTTCTTTTGTTTCCTGGACTATATAATGCGTAATGGAATACTCACTTATTACTTATTGTTGAATCTGTGTGTTCCAACGTTATTTAGAGACGCATTGAGATGGAGTGCACAAGGAGAGAATTTCTTTGCAATACGTATTCAGTGAAGATGGACAGTAGCTTTGATGCATCCAGAGAAAGGAAATGCATTGTGTGTCTATATGATCTACATCTCTCGGCAGTGGGTTGCCAATGTAGTCCAGAGAGGTTTGCATGCTTGTATCATGCAAAACAGCTGTGTGATTGTGCTGTTAGTGAGAAAACTTTACTCTACCGTCATACAATTGGTGACTTTAATGTTCTTGTTGAAGCTTTGGAAGGGAAGTTACGTGCAATATACAGATGGGCAAAACTGGATCTTGGACTTGCTTTGAGTAAATCTAATGACAAGCTACAAAGCCCAGGATCAGATGTTAAGCCATTTCATAGCTTGGAAGGAACCAAAGAAGAGGATAGATTGCGGAGTGCAACTTCCACTGGGATACTCATTGGTCCCAGCTTATGTCAAGATCCCAAGGTATGTGAGGTCTATGTCAAAAAAGAACCAACAACATCAAATACAGCTAGTTTTTGCACTGAGCTTCAACGAGACACATCTGTTTTAGAAAAATCTATGGACTGCTTCTCGAGTCTGAAACAAGTTCCTCTGAACAAATCTGTTAGAGGGGAAGGTAATACAAATAAATCTTTAAGACCAGGGAACGATAATCTCATACTGCTTAGTGATGATGAGGATGACTATCCAGTCAGACAATCTCCAGATAATGCAGCTGAGGGCTGTTCTAAATTCACAACACTATCTGCAAGGCAGGCAAATTATAATGATAAGGCTAGTTTATGTAATCATACAAAAAATCAGGACTTGAATGCAGATGAAACTAACATGTCAGTGATGAGGGAAAAGAATATCATGATTCCTGAGGTGAGTAAAGATGATCAATCGTCACATCAAGGAAATCTAAAAGTTGGCCATGAGAAAGGAGCGAAGCTCATGAGTGAGAGCTCCATATTACCAAGTGATTACATTGTGCAACCTGGGCCACAGAATTCCTCTTGCAAGCTAAACTCTTCAGCTGTGGGTTTGGCTCGTGATATCTTTTCTAAAGGATATACTGGTGTCTGTAATTTGGCGAATGCTGAAAATGTCATTCAGCATCCATATCCCTCTGGAAGTGGTAGATTATTCAGTGAGACTAGAGATGAGAAGACAGCATCGTGTTCTGTTTTGAAACATATGGAGCAGTCTACTTCGAGAGATCCATCTCGGGCAATGAATACTGTGGACAAGAATTACCTTCACATGGACCCTCGCAGTGCTAAGGTAGTGCAGAGAATGAACTGCAAGGTTGAACCTTTGGAAATTGGCGTTGTATGTCTGGGAAAATTGTGGTCTAGCAATCAGACTATATACCCAAAGGGTATGTTGCATCTTAGTGACTCTTCTCCTATGATCTCATCTTACAAACAATGTGATTTGACTTGGGTAATAATTGTCAATGTTTTTTTTTTCCTTGTACAAAGTTATAAATGTGCTTTTTGTTGCAGGTTTTAAGAGTAGAGTCAGTTATTTAAGTGTGTTGGATCCAGAAAAAAGCTGTTTCTACATTTCGGAAATTCTTGACGCTGGACTGTCTCAGCCTCTCTTTATGGTAACTAATTGTTATAATTATCTTAAACTTCCTCCCACATAACTAATAACTTTATATATGGAAAAATATATATCTTTATATTTATTTGGAATAATTGTCAGTGTTGTTTAAGGTATCATCTTGAGTGACCACAGCTCTTTATTCAGGTTATTTGAGTGTCCCTTGTTGTTTTTTTTTGACATTTCATTTGCATGTTTCTTTCTCGCAATTTTCTTCTTGGAGTTGGACATTTGGAAACTTAGGAAAGGATGGTATTTTTATGAGTACGAGTGCTGCGGATTTCAAAATGGAAATCAAATGCTCATTGTACCGCTGTTTTTTTAAATGGTCCAGAGTTTAACTTCTGGTTTTCTTAGGAATGTTGAATTATCTAACATTTTATTTCTTCTACCAGGTTAAGGTAGAGTCATGTCCTAGTGAGGTATTTATACACACCTCAGTTACCAGATGCTGGGACATGGTAAGGGACCGACTGAACGAAGAAATAATGAAGCAAAAACGCTTAGGAAGACTTAATCTTCCCCCCTTTCAGCCAAAAGGGAGCCTTGACGGCTTTGAAATGTTCGGGTTCTCCTCACCAGAAATCATTAAGGTAAATAGTAAGTGGTAATCTTTGTTTTGCATAGATTGATGAGGAAACAAATTTTATTAGAGTTTGTCTCCTGAATTCTCAGTTGAGTTGTCATCATATTTGCTCTGTAGCAGTGCGGGTATTGGTAACATGTATCTCTTTAACTGTATTAATATTTGTATCTTCTACTGGGAGTACAGCTAAGCTTGGATCTTACTTATTTTTTATAAGCCAGTGCCAGTCAATCTGTGAAACGTCTCTCTTTGGGTTTGTGAAGTATTCCTTTTAATCTAGTTGGCAGTTTGGCACACATCATCTGTCCCTTTTATTCTCTAACCCTTAATGTTATGGAGTATGAATTACACTTTCGTGAATCTCTTTAATTTTTATTGATTAAACATATCTAACTAGATTGTCCGCTTTAAAATGCATGTATATTTACGCAGAGGGTCTGATTCGTAGTAATGTCTGCATTAGACATCCACGTTCAAGATCTTAAAATGCTTAGAAACCATTTCATCAAATAGTAGGAACGTCGGACTACTCTAGAGATGGAATACTGGAAACCCGAGGTTGAAATTATATTCAAGGGATGCTGATAATAATGAATCTGAGTCATTCTGTTTCTGAAGTTATGTTTGTTGACACCTGCCCTTTTGTATGTTCTTGTCAATTGGCAGAGCTCAGATCTCTCCTTTTTTAGGCTTCTCAATAGGTTTTATCTGATTCTTTTGCTTCTGGAGTTTAAGTTTCCTGAATACATGCTAATAATCTTGCGTTTTCACTTTAGAAATTCAATTGATTGAAAAGTCTGATCTATCCATTTGTTGATTGTTTTATGTTAACAGGGCATAGAAGCAATCGACCCGCAGAGGGTATCTACAGAATACTGGAAATCCAGACCTCAAACCTATGACTTGCAACCTTCACTACATCGAAATGTCACTGATCCTAAATTGGGAATCAACAAGATACCACTTCATAACCAGCCAGCTAACATGCCAGATGCAGTGGTACTTATGGGACTCTTTAAAAAGGCAAATCCTGGAGAACTACACTCCCTTCGCAGTGTATTAACTGGAGATAAGCCAACTGTTGATCATGGCTCAGTAACCCGTCTTCTTGACAAAGAAATTCAAGGCCGCACGAAGTAACTTTTCTGTAGGTTCTGAATCAAGCTCAAGCTTGGTAGAATACTTGATATGGAGTAGTTTCTTTCATCCTAACATAATCCAGAGAGTTTGTAAGGAGATTGGAGAACAGTCTCCTCTAGCAGCTCGTTCAAGAATGGTGGTTGGAAATAAACACGAGGTGCGAATCTCATACAAGCAAGTGAAGATTCAGGAGAAGTGGAACATGTCAAGGATACACCTCTCAGTTAAGACCTGAATTTCTTATACAGGGCCAGGGTCAGAACACAGAATGGGGACAGCCACTTCATTTCCAATGTGCGGTTCACATTAAAGAAGCAAACAGTTCTGAAAATGCTATATACAATATCCTTGTTTATACACATTTTCTCCTGAGAAGGAAGAATAGCTTTTAGACAAGTGTCTTATACTTTAAACAAGAAAAGTTGCCTGTTAAATTGTTCTCTTGCTATTCACCTCAAATAATTTTTTTAAGA
This sequence comes from Aquilegia eximia, assembly GCA_023053565.1. Classification (NCBI taxonomy): domain Eukaryota; kingdom Viridiplantae; phylum Streptophyta; class Magnoliopsida; order Ranunculales; family Ranunculaceae; genus Aquilegia; species Aquilegia eximia. The sequence continues at coordinate 1,366,441 of JALIGU010000003.1, forward strand.
AAATAGTATAAGGTGCTTAGAAAGTTCTGATCTTGGTCAAATGATCATTTGAAATCAAGATTGGTTTATTGTTCGTTGTTTGATTTCTTGATGAGATAGGGAAGGGTCAGGCATGGGTTAGTGATCTTGGTCCAAATCATATGTTGCAGGAATGTTTTCTCTTTTGAACCAACAATTTCATAAATAATGAATAGAAAATACTTTAAGATCAATTGTTGAAAAAATACAAGAACAAAAATTTCAACCATTACTGGATCAGAATTTTAATTGATACAAAGAATACCAAGGAATACAGATGTAAAACACTAGAACCCAAACACAGTTCAGAGACCAATAACCTCTGAATTTAATGGATACAAGAATATTAACAGATAGTAACAAATGTGCTGACTCATACAGCTACAACTCTACAAGCCTGCGGAGACTAATCCATGCAATGTAACTATCCCAATCACAATGTTTTGATGGTTTACGACAGGTAGGAATTGCACAGGTGATGGACGGGACTCCATCTTCTCCATGGCCTCAACTGCCATGGCTTCTGGACCAATTGTTCTTGGCTTCCTGCAAAAACAAGCTGTTAACGCCAAAATCCATATGTAGTGTAGTATGTCATTTCCATAAGTGGTTGACACAAATTTATTTACCTGTTGCACATCTCACCCACTGTGAGCTTGAAGATGCCTTCTTTACTGGCTTTGAGGGTTCGCCGCAGATCACCATCTGTGAAAGTTCCAATCAGATGATGCTCGCCATCAATAACTAGTAGGCAACCACACCCTTTACTAGTCAGCTCAACAAGCTGATCCATTATCATATCTTCTTCCTTGCAGACTGGAAGTTCCTCTTGCTTCTTCATAACATCCTTAACCTGCATCATCACACTTCATTCAGTCCAACTAAACCACGTGCTCACTAGATATATACACTAAATACTTTGCTGTTTCTGTATTTTACTGGGCATTGCCGCTTTAGTGTCCACTCTATTCATGAGTGGATATCAGTCAAGATAATTTTGAAGTACTCAACACTCTTACACTCCAACATCAACAATTTTAGGCATCCCCCAAATTTGTCAAAATACAAGAATTCATCGACTGATATAGAATCAAGAGTAACCTAGCCCTAAAACTGAGAACAATTATGTTTTGAAACATGGATATATATATATATCATATATACTATATAGCTCGAATTATCCTTGATTGACTGAATCGCAAAAACACCATCACCACGTGATACTTGTGTTAACTGTCAACTACACTCATAACAAAGATCTGGCATCTCATAAAACATCAACATTAAGATAAGAGAGTCAAGTTAGGCCATAGGATAACATGAATATTAAATCAGACTTTAATCATAAACCACTAAACCAGTCCAGAAATTTATCATTTTTTTTTTCATTCAGATATACCATACAACTACACCCCTCTAAAAACAATTGAACTCAATTAATTAATAAAGAATGCTCAATTCAGTAAACAAGAAATAAATTGTACCTTAAAAATGAGGCTTTTCCCAATCCTTCCAGCAGGATGATTTGCAGCATACTCTTCCTTTGTCAAATTCCTCGCACCCATCATCGCAATCGCCACAGTATCCCCAAAAACCATCTGAATTGCGGTGGATGTAACCGGGGCAAGATCAAATGGACATAATTCCCTCTCCAAAGGCAAATGTACATTCAAATCACAAACACCAGCCAACAAATTGACCTCGGAAGATGTAACAGAGATCAAGAAAACCTCTTTAGCCTTTGCACAAGGTACTAATTTCAAAAGCTCTTCTGTATTACCAGACTTACTAAAGAAAACAAGTAGATCCAATTTGGATAAAATGCCTATATCCCCATGAAGAGCATCAGTTGGGGAAAGAAACCCAGATTTAATTCCAAGAGAAACTAGAGTTTGTGAAATCTTTTGAGCTACAAATCCAGATTTACCAACACCAGTGAAAAAAATTGTACCTTTAGCATTTAATAATGTTTGTGTAAAAGTTAGGGTTTGTGATTGATCAAGATTTTGAAAGAAGAAATTTAGGTATTTTTGTTGAGATTTGAAAAGATTAAGAAGATCATCAGGGTTTATAAGGTTTAGGGTCTGTTTGGAAGGTTGACAAGAATGTGAAAGAGAACCCATTTTTCTCTCTCTTGTTCTTGTTCTTGGCTCAGAGAGAGAGAGAGAGAGAGAGAGAGAGAGAGAGAGAGAGAGGTGAGTTTGTGAATTGTGAGCGCTTTGAGCCTTTGAATGATGGCTATCTTATAGAAAGAAGGTGAGTAAAGATTTCCGTTAATTTGAGCGGTAAAGAGAGAGAGAGCAGTAAAGTGAGTTAACTCAGCGATATTTTTTTAATGTGTCGGTGCTGAGTGCTGACTTCACTTGATCATGATGGATCTTGCTGGACCTGCATGGATATCTCTATCACAGGCCCAATTAATAATATATAAGATTGGGATTTGGGAGAGGGCTGAACTGCTCAAGTAATCTATCATTCCATATCATGATGGTATACAATACAAGGCTTCCTACCCAGTGCCCACAAAAGCATATATCTTCAAAATCTAGAGTAGGGCCGGATGTTTTAAGGGTTGATACTTGATAAGTTGATAGGGATGGGGTAAGCATTCTGACATTTTCATCGATACTTTGTTCCCCTTCCTTGCACATGGGTTAGCACTTAACACGTTGTGTTCACCTCAACCTCCTCGTGTAGATGTTAAGGCTGTGCTTGTTTCCCTGGAAGTTTTGGGGAAACGGAAATGGAAACCTTTCTAAGTGGAAAAAATGTAAACAGTTTCCTTTTTTATTTTATAAAAAATTTGCACCGTGCTTGATTGCTAATAAGGAAAGTTTCGGATTTCTACGAACAACCTTACATATATATAAAATTACACCCATACCATTTTTTAATAAAATATGGAAACAACCTTAATTAAATTCATAATTACATGATTATCGTAATTTAAGATCACGTATTCACTTGGATATAGAAACCAGATAGACCCCACATGTTCATGACAATTGACAAGGTCCATCACTTAAGTACAGCAGCAGCATTCTAAAAGTGTTGTTAGACTACACAAAGAGGAATCAATTGGCATATTAACATATACACCAATAAAATCAAGCGCCTTCATGTGAAATTTTACATTTCACAAGTAAAAATTACATCAAAATTGCAATGTCTTTCTAACCAAATAAAATTATAAAAATATATAATATGTCGCTACAAACTCCAAATACACTATTTAGTATGAACCTCACTATTAAATGTCTCTAAATTTTTCCAAACAACGGTATCCCATCTTTTTCCAATTTTTTTCCCTCCCTTGCAGCCTCTCCAAGAACATCAAGAAGTACATTATCTAGAGTGGGGTTCCACCTTAACTGAACTTTTTTATCATCAATCTTGAAGTTTGATTCACAATCATTTTCTGCTCCTGCAACAAATAAACGATTAATTATCAAACAACACTTAGTAATCTGCAAAAAAGAAAACAAGTTGACAAGGAAGAGTTGTGCATCCAATCCATTTTCATTTTCTAAATAGCTAGTTGTTTGTCTGTCATGACTTACTGTATGTTGAGCTACTCTCTCTCTCTCTCTCTCTCTCTCTCTCTCTCTCTCTCAATTTGTACCCTTAATTTGTGTACCCAATATATGTCCAAAAAAACTTCAGACCAGACCAGACGACCCTCGACACACTCTTAACTGGCATTTCTTTGCTTTTTTTTTTTTACCACCAATATATTATAGTGATATAAATGCCTTTCTTCCATATGAAATCTCATTTACTGGTAGCCTCAAAAGATAACCTGGTGTCCTATAATTATAACATCATATCTTAACAGTTATAGATACCATGTAAACTAAAAAAGGTTAGAAAAGAAATATGATATCTCTTGTAAGTTCCAAGAGTTGTTGTGGAGATGAAGTCATTTTCATGTTGATGGATATAATATAATAGCAAAGATTGAATTTGTTCCTACTAGCATAGCTAAAAAGATAAATGCAGCTGTTTAGTGACCATTTGAAATGCAACTTTCCAACTTCAAGACAAAAATTTTATCCTGAAGTTGGGAAGTGGCTTACGAACTGAACACCCTACTAGAATTGCCATCTGTTAGGATTGGTGACTATCAGAAAAGAATCGCTGAGCCAAACAGTCCATACATCCATGATGTGTGCATATGTGAAAATAAGAACACGTACTTTACGTCTATAAATACTTTGTCATTTGTCAACATAGTTAAACAAGATTGGTGGTTTGACAGTAGGGGCATAATTGAATACTACAATTTTGAGAGAAAACATAATGATAGTTCAATCTTCTCGAACTATTGGCATGAAGAAATAACACTACTGGGCCTTCCTTTTACTCTGCTACATGCATGTTTATACCATTCTATGCTCTATTCCCTCCATGACAGTTAGATCACTCTCTTTCTCTGTCTTCTCAAACTCTCAAACTCTTTGAGATGAAGAAAATGAAAACTATCGGTGGCTAAACTATATATCAAGTTGACTGCTATCAATTGAAATGGGTGGCTAAACTTGATATCAAGTTAAACTTCAACCAATATAGTAAATTAGTAATAGAGAATTAACTATTTTTACCTAAACTACATTGTCTAAATACATATTAATGAGGTACATTGCTGTCAAGATTGATGAGGCATTACCTTGACAGTAATCACACAATAAATTGTCACATTATGTACATAATTGGCTTTTAATATTGGAGCACTGAACATAACCAGTTATAAGTTTGATTGTTTTGACAAAGAATGTGACTTTAAATCCCTGCCTATTGAATGATACTAGACATTCAATAGACACCCTTTATGAGTTTAGGTTAAGGGAGAAGTAATTCAAAACGATCCCATATTATACTGCTTTCATCAGATAAATTATGCAGACTGCCCAAAAGATTTGGCCTAAATTTAAATTCAGTAATCTTATACTATATATATTAATGAAGCATGCTATAGCAAAACATTAAGTGTAAATTGAAGAGAAAACTCGTACTTCTTATATTTGAAGGGTTGGCATAAGATTGAGAATGACCTGGACCTGCTACAAAGAGAAAATATTTGATCATTATCCACATAACGGTTGTGCTTGTTCGCCAGGAATTTCACGGCTGTGCTTGACCTGCATTAGTCAGTGACTACAATGAGAAAATATTTGATCATCATCTGACTTGTCTCTAAAATAAAAAAATTCTAAGCTCAGTAGGATAATGTATCTTAAATTCAAGAACGTTTCGATTAGTATAAACTACCTTGAGTGTTTAATTTATAATTAAGGAATAAACATTGTATTAATTAATTTTGACTTAGTAGTCTAAGCTTATGTGGATTTGCCACTTTTCTCATATACGCAAAACTGCGAGATCAAAAAACCCAATTTGAATAGACCACTTTTCTTTTCTCTAAAAATGCGAGATCGAAAAACCCAATTTGTAATAGACCACCTTTCTTTTCTCTAAAAATGCGAGATCAAAAATATTGTTCCACTTAGACAAATTCTCGTAAAATAAAACTGCTAATGGAGTAAATTCTGAATAAATACAAACTAATTCATCATTTTAAAAAAAAAAACCAATTTGTAATAAACCTTGGAACTCCCAAAGACAACATTAAAACCCATGATTGAATCAAACCCATTATCAAAAACCTTTAATTCTAGTGATAGAATACAAAATTAAAACAAATTACACAACTAACTACAACAAATTCAAAACACATATTCGAAACCCTTGATTTGAGTCAGATTAATGTACAATCACTAGATCTATGATGAAGAAAACTGTATAGAGAATCTTACCTGATTCAAAAAAAGCTTTTCTCTTTGTTCAAGTAATCAAAACGAGAAAAAAAAAACGAAGAGAGAACTGATCGAAGAGGAGAGAGAAAGGCAGTAGAGAAGAGACGATTTTTCTAAAGTTTTTCGGTTATTTCGAACCAGTATAATAAGCTGACGTGGTTTACTTTTTTGCAAAAATAAATTGTAGGCTCACCTTTTCCTGAACCCAACCAAGCAGCATGTATTTGGAAAAAACCTGTAAAATCTCACGTGTCTTTGTCTTTGCTTTCCCGTGAAATTCCTGGCGAACAAGCAATGCCTAAGTTTTTTTTTTTTTTTGGAAAATGAGGTGGATGGGACCGTACCCCTTTACAAGACTTTTTATCAAACAATCAGCTGGCTTGTTTCAAACTCACAACCTCTTCACGCAACCATATCATTGAGCCACTGGATCATGATATTATGTCAGACAGTGAAACCGGTGTGCATCTAATTTGGTGAGGTTTCACTGTATTTTTACTTCAGGACCTAAACCTTTTTTTTTTGTTAAAGCTTAGCATGGGCCTGAACTTTGAAAACCAATCGATGAACTTTGAACATATTTTATTTATCTGTCCTTCTAGATAAAAGAAACCAGGAGTGTTGAGTGTAGAGCCCCAGAAGATCGAAAAAGACAGGTGAGGAGTACCTGGCAACATATATACTACTAGTCATTAGCCAGCAAACTGGAGTTCACCTTGAAAAAATGAAGCAAGAGTACGTTAACATTACGGTCAGCAGTACTGTTGTGCAATAGTGGTGTGCGACTGCGTAGAAGAAATAAGCCACATAGCTAGTGTACGACGTGTGGGAATGGTGGGACCAATTTATCATAGCCAGCGTCCAATCAAATCGTTTCAGCGTGAAGAGTGGGACAATGAGTTCCAAGCTAGTCGTTCACTGTTTAGGTCACAGTTGCTGTCTCCTTATTTGGTACACTCATTCAAAACCCTTGACTTGTGAACTTGTGAATGGGAAGAAATGGAGAATCGTTTTCTTTTTATAAACAAATCTTTGATATATATCAATGCAAAACACACACTGTTTATCACAGAAGTGTAGTCAAAGAAAGAAGAAAGATTACCATGGCTAATTAATCGATCGATCATCAAGTTTACTTGAGTTGTATGAGTGTATGACAATAGCTGAAAGCCGGCATGAAAGTTGTTCATCTTACCTTCAAATTTAGAAAGGTTGGGTTAGTTATAGTGAGCAGATCAATGCTCAAGGTTAGAAATTCTCATATGCAAGAGAAGAATTGGTGGCGTGGTTCAACATTCATGCATGGAAAAATAAACACTACTAGGCAGAGGTTCAGGGTTCAGTTGTTCTTAAATATGAGCAACAACTTTAAGCAATCACTAACGCATTACTGTATTGGTCATTACTGAAAAAGTAAAAAAGAAAAAGTTTTATATTTGGTCGTAACCAACTTGAGAATGTGCATTTTGAATTTTTGATTGTATTGGAATTGAAGATATATTTCATATCAAGACATTCAAATAATGTATGTATCTGCAATTAGGGTTTAGGGTTTCTCAACATATATGCATTGTGAATCTCCAATGTCAATTGGCTCCCACTGTAAAAACGATTCAATGAATGACAGAAGCCCTTAACAATGATAAGTTTAGTCTTTAACTTGGCATACTGGCCTATATTGGCTGTCCTACTAGCAACAAATAAAATTTAATTGTTTTCTTGTATGCCTTATACATTATTGGTGTCATCATTTTTAGATCGACTTTAGATCACAAACCCAAAAAATGGTGAAACAACACAACATCAGCAACTCACGGTGATTACAGTTCATCTGTTAGAAGATTGTCGGCAATTTTGATTGGAAGATTGTTTCTGAAATCTAAACATACTAATCCTTTACTGACCCTACTTGTATTAGAAGGATATATTATTTTTCTTAGCTATGCATATACAATGGGAAGAATTAATAGATATATAGGTTCTGTCTTCTTCCTCATTTTGTCTATATAATTTGGATTATGTATTATATTCTATGTTTCTAGGTCATCCTTCTCATTGTCTGCCATTAAAAGTTCCTCTTTAAGTTGAATCTATAATTTTATTTTATTTTATTTTGGTCAAGAAACAATAGTGTAGTAGTAGACCAAAAGGACACCAAGATATAAGATATGAAATTGTATAAGTACTAAAGTTAATTCAATTTGTTTCCCTTATATGGGACGAACCCTTTCTCTTGTTTTTCCTTCAGATAAAAAACCTATACATGAAAATCAACTAGGGTTACATTAACTACATGATAATAGGGTGTGAACTTGGTAACATTGAGCATTTGGTTTAAAACTGTGATGATGAACATTTACAATCTGTTTAAGAAGAATATCAGGTTATATACGTGCATTTCAGTATTCATAATTTAAACTACCATCATATTGAATGAAACTAACACCAAAACAAGACTTAAAGACATGATCACCATGGCAAATGTATCGAATGGCATGCATACCATGGACTGTCAAAGAGCAAACCATACATATGGCAATGGCATTCCTAATATCTGGACTAATCAACACTACACTGTTTTGCATAAAAAGATAGAACAGCAAGTTTTGTAACAGAAAGCCAGTAGCCAAAGAACTACATTTCTTATCTCTACCAACAATAAAGTAGCCAGCTTGCTAGAATCATAAAATAACTTACCTATCGAGTGGCAACATAAGGGGGTATGTAGCAATGCAGATGAAGAAATTAACAGACCAAAACAGGCAAAATAGGATGTGATTTGATCTGCTAGTTACCGCCAGTGTCTTCATCAACTAATAAACATTGGCAGATGAATCAACCAAGCGATCTTGCTTTCATGTTAGTGTGATGAATCGCCAGGGGCTGGTGGTAGTGCAGGCTGCTGCTGTGGGCGCTTCCGCTTCTTCTTTTCATAGCTTATCCCCCTTGCTTTCGATTGAGATTCGCGTACTTCGCGTAGGTAGAGCCTTACTGCTCGAGCACCGAAAGGATTGGCCTCAGGTTTTCCCCCGTGCTCTTCAAATGCAGCTCGCAGTCTTCCTATGAGAGCGTCAAGGCTTCCCCATGCCTGGCGGAGAGGACATGGGCATGGTGCTGGTGGATTAGGGTGTCCATAGAAGGGGCAGATCTGGTTATGGACTTTGGTTTTGCCAAATTGATCAAGATAGCGAAGAAACTCAAGGACATGTGCACTGCTACATCTTGAGAGGGATAATGGGGGTCTATGATTTTTAAGGTACTGGCCAAAGGTGTTCCAATCCCGGCGCTTCTGGCTTTCATACCGGCTTGGGGTAGGACTTGCAGCCGAGGAGGAGGCGCCACCGCCACTGTTGTTCGTGTTGGTGCTGTTGTTTTCAGAGTTGCAACTGTCTGTTGCTCCACTTGCATCCATAGAAATCAAGTGTTTTTGTTCACTCTCTTATGCTTATGTAGGAAAAAACCAAGATTGACAAAAGAGAAAAAAAAATAGTAAGATTACACAAAAAAAAATATGAAACCAAAGGCTAGATATTAAAGGAGATAAGAGAGGAAAAATTCAAACAAAATACATACATATTAAAGCCACTTAAATTGAAAAATCAGGGAAATTAAACTGTACTTCTTCTCCTACTTCCAGTTGTTATTGGAATTTGCTGCAAGATCTTCCAGTATGAAGAATGATATAATAATTAACTCATCGATCGATCTGAACCTTTGAAAGTAAAAGAGTTATAAGACCTAGGTCTTCACCTTGTCTCCATTATAAGCACACCATAAAAGGATAGGTAGAAAGAAGTAGTATGATGAGATGAAAGAATAGTTAAGCTTGTAGCTAGCTAGGTGTATATCTTAATTTCTTTCAGCACTACTAGCTTAGCAAACTAGAAACCTTGAAAGCCTCTGATATTGTTCACTTGAATTTCCTTTATGTGGAAAACCACTAAACTTGGAAGACTACTTTTCTTTTTATATCATGCAATTGTTTAAAGAGAGTTGTGTAATAATTGGTTTAATTTTTTTTTCTACATCAGATATGATTCTTTGCTTGTTTGAGTATTGAAACTTAACATCACCACAGGAAATCGAATGTCACTCGTTTGCCTGCAGGCTTTTTACATGTAGTCCTCCTATATAATTTTATTTTTTTTGTTTAAATTATAATTTGAAAACAATGTTCCACCAGTCTAATGACATCACAAAAATAGTACTTTTTCTCAAAGCCATCACCCTTCCATCAATGTTTGTATGGAGAACATTAGGTCAAAAATATCCATTAAAAGGACCCCACTTATATCCTCCAAAAGAAATAAAAATGAAAGAAATCTTAAATTTAAAAATAAATACATGATCTAAAATTTTCACTAGAAAGCATTTTTAAAGTTTTGTGCAATCAAATCAGAGTTTGAATTTGTTTCACACTCTTAGAACAACCCTCTCCATCGTATTTTGCGGTTTTGCCACGTATTACTAATTTTATTTAATATTAAAAAATTAAAAAAAATTATCTAGAAAGGACTTGTCGCGCAGTTTGTAGCGCGTTTGTCCTCTACTTTTATGTAAGTCGTTGAGCTTATCAATAAAATTTGATTTTGGAAAAAAAATAAAAAATAAAGTTTTTATTTTTTTTATTTGTTCCGCACTGTTAAAGAGTGTGGAACAAATTTGCACTCAACAAATGTAGACCATCTTTTTCTACCAGTTTTTAAACCAATGATGTGACAGAAATACAGAATTGAAATATTTTCAATTTATTGAATTATTCAGCATGTGAGAAATAGTGCTTTGTCTTTACCATAATTCCATAAACATATATTTCCGCATATAATTTGACCAGGACAGTTATAGTACAGTAGTTGAGTTTAAGTTTTCATCACAACAGTAAACAGCACTGCTTCAGCAAAACTATTACTGCCTTTGAGAGAATGCAAGCTAGTGTAGTGTGTACTGTGTAGACAGGCTGCTAAACCATATAGTCGACCAAACAACATAGGCAGGTATCCTAACTCCTAAGACCTTAATCCCAACATAGAAGTTCATCTAATCATTCGAATGGTGAAAGTAATTTGCAAATGTAATAACAACAAATCACATGAGAAACACGTAATTATGCACTGATCACCAATCACGGCTCACGGGTTTGAAGCCAAAATTATATTTCAAATTACATATGGTCAGGGGTCACATAATTTTAGCTTCGAACCCGTGATCGGCAATCAGCCAAAAGAATACTTGAGCACATGACTCCTATCATCTGATGACACCAAGAATTTCTATTTTTTGGTAAACAATAATCAAGTTTTTAATGATTAAGACACCTAAACTGTTACGTGGTAACATGGACACACACAACTTTATCAATCTCATCTCTAAATGGGATGTGGGAACGAGCTAGTAGTTCCCATAATGAGGCTGTGACTAAATACGTACTAATGGAATTTTAATGTCATCTCTTTGTTGAGAAAAAAGCAAATATAGTACAGATATGAGATATCATGTCTCCCATCTTTTCAAATGTTGAGAAAAATTAATATATAAAGCAAATATATAGCTTGGTTTTTGTTGAAAGGAGATAATTCATTGGATTTAGCTCAATTTGGTGGAAAAATTATTGAGTGAGACTAGAGACTAGAGACTAAAGAGTCTTACATCAATGAATTTTGTACCAGTCTTTACCAAAATTACAAACATTGTTTTTACTCTATTTGGTAGAAAAATATGATTCGCAAAACAAAAGAAATCCCACTAACACTCAAAACTGATAAATATGTACGATGGCATGAGCAAGATTTACAGACAACAACAACATTACTATTCTTACCACTCCCCTCCCTCTTCCTTTTGGCTTCACATTATGTCATAGGTAGGGACGTAGGGTACGTAGCTACATACCTATTACCTAAACCTAAACCTAAACCTAACCTACCTAGCTGTTAAAGCAATTTAGCTTTTATCTTTCAAGATACCCAAAAAAAATTCCAAGAGGTCATCATAAGCATTTTACATATTTGGGCCCAATCGTGTGTCCAACAACTATAAAGGCCCATTAAAATCGATTGTCCATTGGACTCATCGGTGTGTCCACCAGCCATTAAGGCACATTTACCTATTTGGGCCCATGTTGAGAGAATTAGAGCAGGATTTTGATGATTTAGAAATACAAGAAGGGGTTTAGACTTTAGAGATTAGAAGTAGGCCTGTTAAAGGGAAATCATACTGCCACCCCACCATTTACAAAGAGCTATCCCAAATCTTAAGAGCAACCAACCCAGATTTTTATCTATATTAGAGCACCCAATTTGTCAAGAGCCACCCATAAATTCATATAGAGAGGATGAGGGGTTCTTTCTTGTTTGCTTATGTGTTTTGAATTTGAAGAGTGAAAGACCATTACTTTTGCACCTTGTTTTTAAATTCATCTTCTTTAACGCATCATATATTCAATTGAATATGAAATACCCACCCTAAGTTCTTAAACTTAAGCAATTTCGAATACCTCATGTGTATAAAATCATTAGAATATTTATCCCTTCAATAAATAGAATAGGATTACATATCTTGCATACTTGCAATTTCAATATATAAACTTCCAAGACTGTCAATTGTTTGACTTGAAGTGTCAACCAACAACTCTCATATGAATTCCATAATTAAAGAAGATGACCGTAAAAAGGCAATCTAAACTATAACAAATTAATGCAATCTATAAAATAACTATAAACGAGAATGGAGATGGTGCTTGAAAGAAATATATTATTAGATGTAATGGAGATGGTGCTTGAAAGAAATATATTATTAGATGTATCTTAAAGATTCGGAGTAAGAGTGAGGGTTGTTGGGATGGTTCAGTTAAGAAGACAAATAAGAGAGGGGGAGAATTTGTGGTGGCTCTTAACACATATATAATTCGGGTGGTTTAATTTTGGTTTGGGGGTTTGTAAGAATTGGGATAGCTCTTTGTAAAGAGCCGGGGTGGCAATATGATTTCCCCCTGTTAAAACGACCCTTAGGCCCTTGGCCCGACTCTGTTTGGCCTGACCTTTTCGATGAAAAAGCCCTCTAAGCCAAGCCCTCCCAATTTTAAGGGTCGGGTCGGCCCGACCTTTTCGATGAAAAAGCCCTCTAAATCAAGCCCTCCCAATTTTAAGGGTTGGGCCGGCCCGACCCTGATGTATATGAGGATAGGGCCAGAGCCAATATTTAAAATGTGTAACCCGGCCTTAAGCCCGACCCCTATATGACACTTATTAAACCCTAATTAAGCCATTTCATATTTTATAGTTAAATTCATTACTACTCTTAGTTCACACCCAATTTTAATGAAACCCTTATTAAGGATACCCAAATCTTATGCTTTCAAATGATGATGTACCTTTTTTTTTTTTATGCTGTCAGGGGCGGCGCCGCCTAGGCGCTATTTCTAGAGGAAGTCGCTCCGCTCAGCAAAATTAGCGCCTAAAACGCTTTGGGCCGCCTGGGCGGCGCTCAGGTCCAGCGCTCTGTTCAGAGCGGTCCATACAAACTGCTCAAGGCGGCCCAAATAAAAAAGCCCAAAACCTAAGTTAAAAAAAAAATAAAAAATCTCACATTCTCTCTCTTCCTCTCTGGTTTTGCTGCTGCTGCCATTTCTTCTTCTCTGGTTTTGCTCCTGCTGCTACTTCTTCTTCTCTAATCTTCTTCTAATCTTCATTCTTCTTAAATAAAATCTAAATTTAATCTTTCTTTCTTCTTTAAATTTAATCTTTTTCTTCTTTATGGGAAAGAAATACTGTTAGAGAAGAGTAGTGTAAACTGTAAAGTATAAACTCTGTGGTCTGATCAGAGCGCCACTTCAGCGCCGCTTGAGCGGTGGAGGCGGTTCCCAGAAATCTGAGCGCCTGGCGCTCCGCTCCGCCCTTGACAGCATAGATATGGACAGTATAATGTAATGTTGATTTTGTTTATGTAGATGTAATGATATTGTTTATGTAATAATGGTATACATTTATTTTGGGAATGTACCTATAGTAATCTATAAACAATTTTTAAAAATTTAATATATTCTAATTTTAGTTAAATTTGTTTTTTTATTAGAATTACATTGTAAATTCATTTATATTTAGTGAAATACACAATTAAAAGTTATCGGGCCTTAATGCCCGACCTATGAGCCCGACCCTTTTATTAGAAAAGGGTAAAGGTAGGGTAAGGGTTCCAGTATATTTTTGGTTTACAAGTTGTTGAACCCGTGCTACGCACCAGGATTTGTGTTATTCAATAAAATGGAAAATCACCGAATATTTTTTAATGTCTTTCTCAACCTAAATTTGTAGAGATTTTATAATGACTTTATAAGTGATTTGTTGAACCGAGTTTTTTTTAATGCCTTTCTTAACCTAAATTTGTAGAGATTCATAATTAATATTTTTTGTATTTAGTATGGTTTTTATATATGAATTAAGGATTTTAAATAGAAGAAGAATTTAATAGGAAAAAGAGATTTAGAATCAAGTTCTAAAGGGTTTTAAGGTTTCTATAAATCCCTCTTGACATGAAAGGTGGATTTCTTTTTTAACTACAACTGAGCTTCAATTGGGCTTAAAGTTGGGCTTAAGTTCTATTCTCAAGTTGTTGAGAATACGCCACGTGACACTTGTTAGGCTCCACTATTATATAGTATATAGATGTGTTAGTTTATATGTTATAATTTAAATTTTTGGACATACCCCATTTGAAAGTCGAAAATTGAGATACCCCATTTGAAATTTTTTTTGAAATACCCCCATTTCAAGACAGAAGAGCTTTACAGCCGTAGGTGAGTTTTATGATAAACGGCTAAGATAACACCACATCTTGAATTGGGGGTATCTCAAATTTTTTTTCAAATAGGATATCTCAAATTTCGACTTTTAAATAGGGGGTATGTCCAAAAATCTCTTTAATCTTTGCAACTGGAATTTATGAAAAGTAGAATTTTATTGAAGTTTTACACAAGCCTTGGAGTCTCGGAGGGGTTACATGCGAAACAAACTAGGCCTTATCTCTACTACTTTAAAGGCGCCTCCTTCCCGAGGCGTTCATGAAGCCCTACGTGTCACACACATATCTCCACATATATAATTACAGTTTTACCTACACATATCTCTATATATAATTACAGTTTTACCCACATATATCTCTACATATACAATTACAGTTTTACCCACACATATGTTTACATATAATTACAGTTTTACCCACCTATCTACATATATAATTACAGTTTTACCCAAACATATCTTTACATATAATTACAGTTTTACCCACACATATCTCCACATATAATTACAATTTTACTCACATATCTCTACATTTAATTACGGTTTTACCCTTATCATAATTATTACAAACATACCGTATAAAAACCCAAGCCCATATCAATACTTATAATTACGGTTTTACCCTTATCTTAATTATTATAAACATGTTGTATAAAAGCCCAGACCCATACCCAATACTGATAATTTCGGTTTTACTCTTATCTTAATTATAAATAAACCATATAAAAGCTCAAACCCATACCCAATGCTAATAATTTCGGTTTTACTTTTACGTTAATTATAAGCAGGCTGTATAAAAACTCAAGCCCATACCCAATAATACTTGTGCACATAGATACTAATAATTTCAGTTTTACCCTTACCTTAATTATGAGCAGACTATATATAAAAGTCCAAACCCATACCCAATAATATCCCCACTTATGCAGCACGCATAAGCGTGCATATTCACTTAGTATCTATAATCGTTGCCACCTAAGCATTCCCACGGCCTCCATATCACTTTCAAAATACAGCACTTAAATACAGTAGAATTGATGAAGGCATGTTATATTATTTCTTTTTATGTTCATGTCTACAATGAGGTCAACTGAGCAACACTCTCTAATCATGAGGCATGTCCGTAATAGTAGGATTCACCTTCAGATGCAAATCTTCAAACTATTGCAAACGAAGCCACTTAGCAAGAAAAATCTTTGTCAGAATTAGTTATACGTATATGTTAAGCATTTCAAGAAAGGGTTGAAAGCGGGTTGTTGGTTTGTTGCAGGAGGGGGGACAACAGCAATATGTAATTACGTAGTTAACAATCTAGAAACCATGGCACTAAGCAACAGAATTACTTAAATTTATATATTTGATGCAGTTTCAGTCTGAATTTCATATATTTAATGCATTCAAGTTGCATTTAGAGAAAAATGAGACCTTAGAAGCATATCTAGTCAAAGGCCAACATCCCCTTCACTTTTTCACATCTTCTGTTCAAATGCCAACATCCACTTCACCTTTTCCGCTAGTCTCAGCTTGAATTTGAAGAACCGCTTTCTGCAACATTCACATACATTACTATCTGTTTATCAAACAAATTAAGGAAATTGATCAGTTTCTAAAACAAGTGATCGCCCCTACCTGGATACATGAAAGCGTATACTGGGCATCACTCTCTGAAATTTGGTGGTGAAGAACAATCCTTATGCTGTAACAGGAAAACCAGCTATTCTTAATTAGACTACTTTGGATTGTGATGCTAAACACAGCTATACATGATACTTTGAAAAAATCAATATAAAACCGAATCATACATTAATTTCAAGTCTTCTGGAACCAAAAAAAGTTTGGAGGTCCTATAATCACTTTCCTCTTAGTCTCTTAGAAGATACTCTTAATGAAAAACTTCAATGACACTTTACATTCATATGGAGAGACAAATGACAGTAATTGTATTTCTCATACGCCACTTTTCTGACGAGTGACAACTACCTCTGTTCTGTTTGCGTAGAAGTATTGACATATGTTTACAATTGAACTAGGAGTCATAATGCCCTTCCATTGTTGGTTAACATTCTCATCAGATAATAGAAGTCATGTGCTTCCAAGTGAGCTAAAGAGTTCGGTAGGGACACAATTTTGGTGAAAGAAATTCTTGAAAAAGAGAAACTGAGCAAACCCAAGCGACAATAGGTTACAATAAGAGACTGAAAGCGCACCTGGATGAGCTGACTGGCATAATGAGGATACCATGATCTTCCAAAATTTTGCAGAGCTTATCCACAATGATGTTTGAGCCCTCTAATACATCAAAAAAGACCTTCCAGCAAAGCAAAGGTAATGTAATTAATTTCCATAACTTATGTAACAATAAAGATCACTAACTAGCTCGATAATGACATATCTGAATCCAAGCTATGACGCAAAATACAAACAGCCAGAACTAGTGGTACTTACCATGTTTGTCTCTACCGAAGCAGTATCCACTTTTAGCCCTTTTATTTGATTTAGTCCATCTGCACTAGATCGTGACTGATTCAGTTTTTCAACATAATTTTAAACTGATACATTTAACAAAGCAAATCATGCTTCACAAACTGATATTGACATCAAATGATGAGACTACCAAATGGAATATAGATGAGAAGCCAAAGCTAGCGATAACACCTAATCAAAATATCAAATATTAGGACCTGCTAAAAACTTTGCTTTCCTATGATCACCCTCGAGCTTGCTGACATTCTCTTGCAGTGCAACAAAAGCTGCAGCGCATAAGATACCCACCTGCCTCATTCCACCACCTAATGTTTTCCTCAACCTTTTAGCCTAAAACAGGAACAAATGAATTGGTAGCAACTTCGAAATTAATATCAGCTATTTCTATGAGACAAAGAAAATTGACGTAGCGGAAGCGATTAAAAATCAAACCTTGAATAACCCAAGGGGAGGATTGCCTTGAAACAAGGAAGAACTAAAACAAAACTAAAGAAAAATAAATTGTAGAGACAAATCTTAATTGTATTGATTGAATAATTGAATTGGTTGAATAAATGTTCTACAAAGCATGACTCTTTATATAGACTAAAGACTTAGACCAACTAGCACTAGAACTTCCTAAACAAATAAATCAAAATACAAATCCTACTTTGAATTGTATTACTAATATCAACTTAATAGTAAACCAACTATTCTAGAACTTCTAGACTCTAAAATAGAAATCCTAAACTTATAATGACTTCTAAATAAACATTAACCCAAATAGGAAACCAATTGGTGTAGGTAGGATGTCCTACATCAGTCCCCCATTCTTCAAAAGAATTCGTCCTCGAATTTATGTTGTATTGATATCGTCCGCTCCATAAGAAAAAATACTTTGAATAACACAAACTCTTGTAAACTTTCCTCATATTAATGGAAGTTGTAGTTCCGTCTTTTGATTGAAAACCTTGGACTTGGAGAACAAAAAGAACTTTTTGTGATAGTATATGATCAATTCCAATAAAATCATAATGTTGAACATTTAGAGGTAATGAATCTTTTGCAGCGATTTCAACTTTATGATATTTGTCTTCAGTAAAAATTGGTTTTTGTTCATCAATTGTGGCCATGATATTTGAAGAATCTTCCTTAAAACTCGGTGGCTCTCCATTAAAACTTGGTAGCTCTCTATTATGACATTTTTCTTCTTTAAGACAAACATGATTTGTTGGTGGTGTGGTTGAAAGTAGGGTTTGACTTTGACATTGTGAGGGAGAAGTAATGGTGGTATAGGTTGTGGCAAATTGTGGAGTAATGGAAATGTGAGATGGTTGGGAGGTATTACAAGGTTGTGAGTATTGGGAGTTGTAGTGTTGAGGCTGTGAGGCTAGGTTTTGTAATGGTTGAGGGTTGACATTAATAGGGAGAGATGAGAAACCAATATAGGAAACTTGTTGTACAGTTGTGGTGGTATATTGTGGTGATGGGGGTGGGTGTGGTGGTGGTATGAAAGAGGGTGGAAGGGTGGGAGCATCAATAATATGTTGCTTACCTTCCAACTTATCAAATCGAAGAGTAAGATTGTCGATTAAAGCGGTGAGACGATCAATAGCTGAATTGAATTCAACCTTCGTCACATAATCTCCAAGATTACCGACTTGGGAGCGGGGTGAAGAATCTCCGTCATTAACCATTGTAGAATCGAAACGAAACTCTTGATACCAATTGACGTAGCGGAAGCGATTAAAAATCAAACCTTGAATAACCCAAGGGGAGGATTGCCTTGAAACAAGGAAGAACTAAAACAAAACTAAAGAAAAATAAATTGTAGAGACAAATCTTAATTGTATTGATTGAATAATTGAATTGGTTGAATAAATGTTCTACAAAGCATGACTCTTTATATAGACTAAAGACTTAGACCAACTAGCACTAGAACTTCCTAAACAAATAAATCAAAATACAAATCCTACTTTGAATTGTATTACTAATATCAACTTAATAGTAAACCAACTATTCTAGAACTTCTAGACTCTAAAATAAAAATCCTAAACTTATAATGACTTCTAAATAAACATTAACCCAAATAGGAAACCAATTGGTGTAGGTAGGATGTCCTACATCAAAATATACTATTTTATGCAGTGTTATTTGTACCTTGCTAATAAAAGTTTTTGAACCTACAATAACAGATCCAACTGGAGCACCAAGACCTTTTGAAAGACACACCTGGATCAAGGATTTGATAAAAAAAAAAGTGAGAGCCAGTCGTGAGTAGACTTTGAGTAATTCAATTTATTTGTGTGAAAGCTGTATAGCATGAATATAAGTGGCTTTTAAATAATCACTCTTTTTGCATGAAACTCTTGAATCCTTCCACAGTTCTAATGGGATAGCACAAGGCAAATAAATTCATAAAGCCAGTGAAGCAATGACTCCGTGGATACAAAATTGCACGTAAATCAAAGAAACAGAGAACAGTAAGGTGAAAAGCAATGATATAGAAAGAGACTGGCAAAATCATACCGAAACTGAGTCCGCAGCTTGAACTAGCCTATGTAGAGGAACTCCAAGGGCCTGAAAGTAAAACTCATTAAAAGTTGCTTACGCATGTAATCAATAACTAAAAGAAATAGCAACACTATCAGCAGCATAAAAGAAGTATACTTGAAAATCCCCATCGATTAATGCTCTTTTTTCATACATTGTAAAGGGTCATACGGTGCAAAATTCAGGTTTAGGTGTAATAGGTTATCGTTCTGTCTTCAAAAAGAAGCAACAACAATAACAATATGGATAGAAAATTGAAGAGCCTGTGCATCTCTGCCTCTACTCTACTCCTCCTGTATATCCTATATGATGTACAAAAACAACAATATGCTCTTATAATAATACTTGACAACTTTCTCATTTTATATGATGCCAAACAGAGGATAAGTGAAGCAACCTGGAGATATCCGATTAGTGTGTATATTCATTTTATTCAATAATTATAAAAAAAACAACTACAGAAATTAAAGGTGGTAATTGGTAAATTTTGAAATGAAGACATATGTACTTACAACTGAAGCATTGAATATGCGTGCCCCATCTATGTGGAGCTTCAGCCCATTATTTTTCGCCAGCTCTCCTACTTTATCTGTATATTCAACAGAAAGACTTCTGCCACCGCAACTGCAGCAACAAAGAGTGTTCAAATAGGTAACAAGGAAAGAATTGACAAACAAGCAAAAGTCTGAAAATAGCAGCTACTGTCCATTTATTTTATTCTTTTGTGGTAATTACAAATAATTACATTATATATAATCATCAACATCTGTACAGGAATGCAGGTTACAAGATCTGAGGTCCTCACATAGAGGCCTGATTGCAAAGATGAGTGCAGGTCCCAGTGAGTACTGTGGATCTAAATGGCCCGGTGGGCAAGAACATCTGCCACCTTATTGCACAATCTACTTACATGTACAAATAATATACATTCAAACTGATTACTTAAAACCTACACTTCTTCCATTATGGCTTCTGAGATCCTGTGATTCAAAACATCAAGAAAGGCTACTCTCCATTTTAAAATCATATTTTTACAGTATTTTGTTAGGGAAGCAGACATTATGACAAATTCATGGTGAATGGCCAACAAAAATTCAAGAATTTGTAATAAAAGAAAAAGTTTCTCCAAACGTTCCTAATCTTATCATAGTAGGAAATGTTTTCATTAGGGGTATTCCACTTCATCTTCTGACCAAATGACATAACAGATTTGATATGGAAACTGGTAAGAATCAGAACAAGGTGAAGTTGTGATATATATATTGAATTTGAGACACATTTATTAGTTAATAATTTCAACACATGTTAGCTGAACAATATGAAAACTTGAAGGGAAGGAAGATGCCATTTTGTCCACAGGAAGACAACGAATTAACAATTTATGTACTGAGCTTTGTTATAGTCCTTGGATCCCAACCTTCGAAATACATCAGGGAACTATGTTATGGAAAAACCTAAAGTGTAGACACACCCACTATAAACTGGTCCCAGAACCTTGTGGGAGGTGACATAACAAGTTAGCAAGACAAATGAATGTTCCTTGTCCCTACTTTCATAACCCATGAAAAAAGAACATAATAAACCAAGGCTGCTTACAAAAAGGATAAGTGGGAATCTAGAAAGCATGATAAAGATTAGACGAAAACTTGGGAACGATGTATCCAGCACCAGAAGATAAACTAGATGAAGCGTGTGCAAATATTAATAATTAAATAATCAATTGGGAAATCTGCCAAGCACAATATAACAATAAACGATAAGTATGGAATGACGTATCAGAACCAGATGATAAAATATCAAGCCTCTGTAGTGTTTGATGAATAAAAAATTCGAAGTGGGAATCTACCAGGAAGAATATATTTACTTAAAAACATGTTTGATCATGATCTAATCAGCACCCATAATCCAAAATGCAGTTATGAAAATGGAGAAGTCCTTACTTTGCGTGTGTATTCTCCAAGCAAATGAGTGTAGTAGTTGGATAGTATAGCTCCCCTAGAGGATCTCTAATTGCAGACTCAATCAGAGCAAGATCCATTGTGCCATCTGGGTTATTCTTCACAGTTCTTGTGTGTACATTCCCAATGGTAGAGATTCCTCCATTCTCATATATATGAATATGAGAATTGTCTCCAAGAATGACTTCACACCCCCTTACTTCACAATGAACAAGAACACTAATGAGATTACCCATAGTGCCTGAAGGAACAAACAAAGCTGCTTCCTTTCCCATGATCCTAGCCATTTCCGCTTCAAAACGGTAGGCTGTTGGATCCGATCCCAAAACATCATCATCAACTTCTGCATTCGCCATTGCAGCTCGCATTGCTTCAGTGGGTTTTGTGACTGTGTCAGATCGAAGGTCTACTGTTCTGGTTACCATTTTACCTGAAAACTAAAAACCAATCCGTTACTCAATACGTAAAAAATCTGGACTCAAGATTCAACTGTATCTACAATCACCATCAAGTAAACTTAGCTGTAATAATCAAACAACAGACCGTGAGAACTTTCTATATTCACTATAAGCATTAAAAGCTTACTAAGAAATTAATAACGGAGACAAATACTGCACAATTTACTGATTTAGGAACATTTCCTCCGCCAAGGTGGACTTAAACACACAGAGAGACCAAAAATTGTTTTTATCTCTATATTTGCAAATTCAATTTTCTTTCTTGCTTCAAACCAGAAAAATTCCGAAAATCTGACAGAAGTTGAAAGAAGACTGCAAACCTTAAACCCTACAACAAATGCTCTGTTCCTTATTTTTTATCAAAACAATGAAAAACCTTCAACAAGAATGCCTTAAAGTTTCAGTTCAATGGTTTGAATCCAAAGCCAACCTGTTTTTTCTTCAAGGAAAGCTCATTTAATATAGCAAAAGCAACAGTAAAAAAAAACAAAAAAAAACACCAAAGTTTCAAGAATCTTCTGAATCAAAGAAATTCTCCTTTCTCTCTCAGAATCTTCAACAAAAATTCCAACAAGTTCCAATTTTTTCCAAAAAAAAACGACTAAATTCGACGGAAATATCAAAGAAAATAGCAAGAGAACAAAAGAATCAACCAAATCAACATAAAAATGAACATTCTACAAACTAAACTTCCACCACACAAAACACATCACATGTCTTCTTAGAAAAAAAAAAAAAAAAAAACTTTTCTTAGAACTTTTTCAGCATCTGTCACCTACAATGCAAATTTTAAATCAAGAGAATTTTCACGTTTCTTTCAAAACATCTCATAAACACATCAGATTTCTAATTTTAACTAAAACCAACAAAATTAAACTCATCTAAAGAACAAAGCATTATATTTACCTTTGAAACGAAAGAATCAAACCAGAGTGAGAACAGAGAGAATCTAAAACTTCAAACTTCCAACACACCCAGTTGTCACTTTGCTCTGTAGATATATATAGTAGAAATGGTTGGGAGGAGCATGCAATGATGCAAACCAAACAGAGGAATCTTCAAATGGCAAGTCTTTTTCAGAAAAAGATTCTGAAAATAAATTGTTTTCTTGAAATATAAGAAGGTTTTTAATGCTGGTTGAATGCTGATACCTGAAAGCTAAAATCAAGAATAGGCGAGTGGTGAGTCGACGTGTCTTATTCAGAAAAAGAAAAAAAAAACACTTTTTGGAAAATATTAAAAAATAAAATAAAAATTCTTGGAAAGTTTGAGTGCGGATTCACAAATGACAAACTTCAAAAGAGATATTCAAAGAGAAGTTGGTGTTTTCTTTTGTTAAAATTTTCTTTGAAATTGTTTTCTATTTCTCAGGTAAAGTGTCTCTCTCTGTCAGTCATTCAGGCAATGGAATAAGCTTTCAGTTTCATGTTCCTGCAGTTTAGGACACGATTCAACATTCAATAAGGGCTCAAACCCATTACTATATGCAATATCAATCATGAGCCTTATCTATTTAAGTCCATCAATTCAATAAGACTAATATGGTAAATCTAAATCTTTGTAGAGATTTTCTTAACCTAATCCAAGTACAACTCCAATATCTCTACAACTCTTAATCTTAATCAAACTCTACATTTGAACTACGTTATAAAAGGTTTGATTTGATTTCATTTCTCTTATGGATACGTAAGCAACTAACAGTGGCGTAGCCAAGAATTTTTGTCAGGGGGAGCACTGGAATCGTTTACCTCTAAATTTTTTTCAACAATCGAGGAAAAAACTAATTTCAAAAATGATGACTGCAGGTTCGAACGAATATGTATTTAGGAGAATCGGGTTTGCTATCCAGAAAGGACTTGCCGCGCAATTTGTAGCGCGTTTGTCCTCTACTTTTGTGTAATTCGTTGAGCTTATCAATAAAATTTGAATTTTATTTCAAAAAAAAAAAAAAAAAAATTATCTACAACATCTTATTAATTTCATAGAAAACTCCAAAAAATACTTACGTGAAAAAACTACTCATGTAAGAAATCAAATTGATAAACATTCTCATTAAGATTTGGTTTAGCTAAATAAATAAACAAAAACCTTAACCAATTTACATAAAGTTCATACAGATTTGAAATATTAATTCTTTTTATAATAATTTAAAATATTATTCAAAAATTTAAAACCAATTCTTTATACCTTGATGGCAAAAAGTGAAAAGATAGAAGAAGATAAGCAAAACAAAAAAAGTGAAAACTGAAAAGTCTAATAAAATGGAATAAAATCTTGATAATTAGATGGTATTATTATATTAAGAAGTTTAGTCTATATATAACTCTAAAGGAATTTGAGCATAGAATTTTATTTATGGGATAAAAGAGTTCTAAAATAAAAGACTACGTACGTGTTATAAAATTAAATCTAAAAAAAAAATTCCCAAAATTTCAGGGGGCGCAATTGCGCACCCTCAAACCCCTCTGGCTCCGCCACTGGCAACTAAGAAGCAACCATAATCAATCACCAAATCCTTATTCCTTCATCTTCTCTAATATCTTATATCATAACATTAGGGATTTCTTCTTGATTTTACATCACATTGGTGTGAAATCCGGTTGAAACACAGAGCAGGTGTTCAACTATATAAAATAGCTACAAGTGCTTAGGGTTAAAATTAAAAATATATGAAGCATAGATGGTACTTCTGTACATACTAAATAAAACAAAAGGAGCCAATAAATAGGTAATCAATACTTGCTACCATTGTTGCATTTCTCTTTTGTCTCCGTAAATAAATCGTGCTCGCTGCCCCGAGTGATTGAAGATATAATACTTGCATATCACTCCGCTTCATCCATAAATATAATAGGATTGTCCTTCCCTGGCCGTCTGTTAGGGTAATTAAACTGCATAGATCCTTATAACCTGGTCTATCTTAGAACGGCAAACTGGGCAGCCCCACTTCTTATCTTTGATTTCCTTCAAGCAAGACATGCACCCGCCCATGTGACCACAAGGAATGCACGCTCCCTCAACAGGAGCATCCAGACATATAACACATGAAGAAGAAGCACCCACATCTTCTTTGACCTGATTTAATGTTGCTACTTCATTCTCCACACTGGGCATAGTCAAGTCAACAGGACTGAAATCAACAGAGGGATAGTGAACTGGACCAACATCATCTGCATCCTCAGGAATCGGTGGGGCTGATGGAACTGCAACAACTTCAGGAGGTTCACGGGTTCTCGGGACAAGAGATACGCTGTTGTTCTGAGCAAGATAGGTTCTCAAACCAGTCCTGGCCGAACCCCACCCATTGTGCACAACTTCAGCAGGTTTACTTAACCATCCACTGCTGCTCTCTTTTGATGGAGATACGGATTGTCCAACAGTGTCCCAGCCATTATGACTGGTATTATTGGCAGAGTCTGCAAGAGTATTCGAACCTGCTCCAGGGATCTCATGCATAGCATTGCCAGCTTCCCTGGTAGGATTGCTACTGGACCCAATTTCAGGGGAACCCCATCCATTGTACACATCTACAGCTGGCTCATCTACCCATCTACTGCTACTGAATTTTGAAGGTGTCGATACTCCTGTCAAATGCCAACCGTTGTGACTGGAATTATCTCCAGAGCTCTCCCAACCATTTGCATTGCTAACCTCAGAGGAGAGCTGGTAATTATGAATTGGTGGTCTCTCTTCCTTAGCAGATAGAAGGGAAGCATTAATGGCCATAGCTAATTCCACATCTTCTGCATTTGGTGTTGGTGCAGTCGAAGAAACAACTGGACTATGGGCATTAGGTAGCACTTTTGGAGGCACCACCTAGAGAATTGAAAATTTTATTAGTAATGAAATTTTCACTATCAAAGGTGAAATAAAGCATAAAAATGGCTTGGAAGAAGATTACAAAAAGGCCTACTGAGAGTAACGATGCCTGGGATTCTTAGTACTTCTAAATAGAAACTGGAGCCACTTTCAGAAGAATAACAAAATAACTAACATCTTTGACAACCCCGTTATAGAACCGTTAATGGACATCTAAAACATGTGTATATATTTGAATTGCCACCGACAATGCAAAAGAATAGTGATCCAGATTCCAGAGCCTCATAGTTTAAGACTTCAACCTCAAATTGCAGCCATGTTTCCATTTAAATCACTCATCTGACATCTGGGATCTTTTCAATTTTTGGGAAACAACTATCATCATTTAAAAATTAGCCAACTATAGATTAAATGATTCACAATTTAACATTTACAATTAAGATTCAACGCGGTTTTAAGTATAGTTTGAGTCTCTGGATCCCAACAGGTATGAAGTGGGAGCAAACGAATGTTAAAACAAAATATATGTTTTCTGCACTTCACATCTAAAAATGAGAATTATACATATAGCATTAAAAAAAATGGTGAACTACCTGGGCAATGCCTCTGCATGCATTACATAACAACTGAAGTTGTTGCTTGGCAACCTCATCTGAAGATCCAAGAAGCTTATATCGTGTTCCTATACAGAAAACATCAATTCAAGAGTTCAGCAGTTGCATTACCAACTTCTTGTCTATGTGTGTTAATTTATTCCAATCTATAATGAACAAGACTCGCCAATTCAGTGCAAGTTCTGTTTAATAGCTCAGGTGTTTTAAATGATTTAAATATAACTGTGATGCCAAACACTAGCTCTTTCTTAAGCAAAGACAGACGATACCAATGAATCCTTAACGGATAAATATGCAATTGAGGTACCCCCCCCCCCCCCCCCCCCCCCGTTTGCTATCATTTCCTACCATTTCCAACTTAGTTCCATGTTTCTATGCTTCACATTGGCAAAATGTTAATTGGTAATTTCTCCAGGAAATTTTCTATTGCAAAACCTTGCTTTGCCTAGTCATCAGTCTGATGGTGAAACAAATAAAACTTATCACAAGAAATTTACGTTGGAAACATACTGGTAGACTTGTCAAAAATTGTCAGCACTGGAACTGGCTGGTGGAACTTTGGCTCCTCAATTTTGGCCTTCCAAAGTGCAATACTTGCACGAGGTTGGGCATCCTGTTCATTCACCAAAAGCTTACCTAGGTTAGCGACAATAATACACATTACAGGTTTAATTTCGCTGTATCATTGGATGGCAATTCTACAAACAATTAAACTCATCAAACTTTACTACCACCCAATACCACAATACAGTTCAAGACAATATCAATTTAGTATGGAAGCTTTGGGAATACAAGAACAATAAAGGGATGTGATTCAATCATGAGTTTTTTACGGATCGGTGTCTTGAAAAATATGGACTTGCATGTTGCAACATTTTCTGCTCATGTAACATAATTATGTAAACTACATACAATGTGTTTGGATACAAATATAAGAAAGTGAAGCACAGATGAAAAAGAAAATATTTATGTAGGAAAGTCCTAAACACGGGGCACAGAAAATTTCTGTTGATTTTGTATTTTGTACTTTTGTAGCTTTTGAATTGGTCGGCCCTTTACTACTAGCAAGCAGTTCTATGAAACAGTGCCTTGCATGTTATATGACAGGATCTTCCACAGGTCCCAGCATACGTGATACAAGGGATTAATGTTAAATATGATTTTTATTATAACTAATGTTGTATACTTGTATGTACAAAAATCAAAAGAACATAATTCTTATTTTTGGTTAAGATGAACAATCAAAAATAACAATACCTGCAGACAATTGTAAATAGCAAGCACCAATCTAAGAGGCTTTCTAGGATGAGGAGAATGACAAGGTAGGACCACAACCCAACTGCATATAACACGACATGAACTAGCACATATTAATATATTGACAATAATAATGAAGTAATGACATCAGGGAATTGAAAGTAGTGATGAAGAAAAAATAATAATCAACATTGACAGGAGGCCAAAATACAATGTACCACATCAACAAAATCCAGATGGAAAGTATACCTACATTTTTCTTGACAGCAATTGAGGGACTAATGCCTCAAGAAAGCCTGGCCCATAAAGTTCCCGAAGCCAGCCAGAGAAAAAACTGATATGGCTCTGAAAAAGATTGAGTAAAATGATTCAGCTCAGGTTGCATATATGCAATTTAAAACCTGCAAACACTAAGATACCTCGATTATGCGAACAAGATTGTTGTACCCCTTTACTCTGGCAAGCTCTAGTGAAGAATGACCATCATCATTCTTTTTTAAAGCATTTGCTGAAACACTTGAAAACAAAGCTAAAATTAAACTCAACCACAGAATGACTAAAAAATAAATACAAACATTACTGCAATTAACATCAGAACTTTATCAAAGTAACAGTCTTTAACCATGCGATATCAATACAACAAACTGACCTCCATTAGAAAGAAGTAACTTAACAGTTTGCTCAAGGCCTCTTTTCACAGCGTGGTGTAAAGGAGTCCCAGCATTAGATCCTGACTTACAACAAAAATAAAGAAGAATCTTAGAATCCAAAAAAGTTAAGTGAACTTGCTCTATCTCAAAATACATCCACTTGATGCAAAACAAAGATGAATTATTATTAAACTTACAATCCCACAAAATATATACATCTAAGTCATATATCGCCTTCCATTGACAGTTCAACCTGTCAGATCTCATCTTATGATTATAACACTCACAACTCCCATTTGATTTCTTTGTAACCAATTTAAATAATTCCTTTGAAATCAATTATAAATCACATAATCTCAAATTCGCTAAACTAATTACCAATTGCAGATAAATTCGACAAACATCAAAGAGAGCTACAACAACCCAAATGAAGAAGAATTACCTGGACTATAAGCATTCACATCAGCTCCAATTTCAATTAAAATCTTGGCAATATGATAAAGTTGAGGATCCAAACATGCAACCATCAAAGATGTCTTCCCTTCTTTATCACACCACTGTATGAAGATACAATTAAACTTCTAAATAAATTACAAACTTTTTGAGTAATAATTAATAAAAATTCAAACATTTGTTTGTTTGTTTTGGTAATTTGGTTACCTCAAGACCTGCACCTTCTCGATGCAAAGCTTGAACTCCTTCAATGTTTCCATTAATGACTTCTTGATACAACGAAGCGTCTTTTGATTGACGTATTCCCATCAATTACTTCTTCTCAAACTAAAGAAACGAAGAAATTCAAATTACAAACAAAACCCTAGAAATATTCAGATTGTTGAAAATGGAGCGAAGATTGAATGAAGATTTTAGTTTAGTTTGTTTTGGTGTTATTGTTTTAGTTTTTGCTGTCAATTGTGTGTGTGCGTTGGCTTGACGACCACGCATTTAATTTAGATCAACCGCTTTTGGAAAACGAACGCATGCGATGGACGATGGAGAGTTTCCATAACAAATACGCGGGATTTTTGTCCGTTGTCGTTATGGCACTGGTAGTGGGTAGAGGTGGACTGGTGGGTGGGTCGTTTTACATCCAAAACTTGCGATGCTGGGTATAGTTATGGAAATTTAATTCGATTTATTAATTAGTACAGATTTTCCCAACTATCAACCAACAAAGAGATTATTAAAAAAGAAATCAACTGAAAAAATAGCTTATAATAATTTGGATAATTAAACATGTGTCCCTGGTCGATATGAACGTATTGGAGTGTTATTATAGTAGAAAGAAAAAAATAGTTGGATCTTTCGGAGTGTTAGTATGAACTTTTAAATTACTTGTGTTTTTCACCAAGCTATGATTGCTTTCACTTAGCATGCTTGTTCTTCGTTCATTTTTATGTAATTCGATAGGTTTATTAATAAAATAAAATATTATTAAAAAATAATAATAATATATTATTATTATTATTATTAAAAAGTCTTTTTTTTTTTAACAACAAAATTATTTTATTGATAAACTCTAGAATTACACAAAAGTAAAGAACTACAAATTGCACTACAAATTCTTTTTGAATAGCAAACCCAATTATTCTAAATACATATTCGTTTGAACCAACAGTCATTATGTTGTTATTTTTATTTTTTATTTCTTTTGTAGATGCCAACTCAAAAAAATACATAGAACAAGTGCTAGTTGGACTCAACTGGTAAAATCGCTGGATGATAATAACAGAGGTCTGAAGTTCGAATCCCGCCAACATAATCGAGTTACTGATATCATTAAAAACAGGTTTACCAAACCATTTTTTCTTCCCTAAAAAAAATACAGAAAATTTGAAGATAAACACACTACAAGCTGCACTGTTGAACACGAATACTGCATCGAATATGCAGCCCCAAATCTTGTACATATTTATGTCCCTTGTGGCTTGTGCTAATCATAGGTGAAAATATCGTGCGTGCCGGGCGGATATTCGCGATATTTTCCGTTTTTCCAGAGATCGGCACGGTACGGCACACGGAATATATTCGGATATTAAAACACCCCATGCCGGTCGGCATAAATCGGATATTCGCGGCATAAATCGGCAAAAACCGATATTTATCGAAATTTTGGAAATTTTCAATTTTAAAATTAACACATTTATTTTTAATCCCCCCGAAGTAGAATTTTCGATGAGATTATCAAAAAAAGGTCCAAAAGGCCCTAGACGTTTGGAAACTTTCGCGACGAACTTGATGGCCCTCCAAGAGCAATATATCAGAAAGAAACGAAAAAAAAGCACGCCCATGCCAAAGTGAAGTTCTCTCTCACTTTTGGCAAACCAGTATACTGTTTGTATCCAAGGTTTGTTTTTGTGTAATGAATAATTGGTATCCAAGGTCGTACGAGCAAACAATGTCATGGGAATATTATTGTACTGAGTTCGTCCCCACACGTATGCGACTCGAAGCTCATCGGTTTGACAAGGGGCGTCTATCATTCTGGGGTTAACATGTCTTTTATTTTGATTATTAAAATAAAACTATGGGTTGAGTTGTAATGAGGTTGTTTGTGTTTAGTTATTGTATTGTAAACATATAAAATTTCTATGAATATTCGCCCGATATTTACGATTTTTTCACGTATGAGTAAAACTATCTTGTGTAATACTTCCGTCTTAGCTTCCTTGTATGATTTGTCGTGTGTTTAATTTGTAATGTATGTTTTTCTTTTAATTATATGTTTATATATCGAAAAATTCAAAAAATCACGGAAAAGTGCAGAAAACCTCCCAATTTGCCCAATTTTTCGCGAATATTCGCGAATATCCGCGATATTTTCCGGTTTTTTGAATTTGCCAAACCTTTATAATCCGACACATGAGGTCGGATATCCGCGGAATTTTCCGTTTTTTTGAGGATCGGATATCCGCCCTTTACTGATATTTTCACCTATGGTGCTAATGACTTTGTAACAGGCTATTCAACAAAGTCATTAGGTCCAAAGCGGGCTATTCAACAGAAAGACCGCCTTTGTACTGGATCGAAGCCCGCCCAATATTGTAAATATATCCGTTTTATTTTGGTAGTAATAAAAGCCCATGATGAAAGTATATTTACCATCGAAAGAATAAAAATGGGAGAAAGTCAGAAAACCCTTATCATTTACAGGTTCTTAGAGCCTAGAGGCTAGAGCTACTAAGTACTAACCAAACAGAGCTTTGAGAGCAAAACCCCATAAAAACCCAGAAGAAAAAGAGCTAAACAGAATACTGAGGGCTTCGCCGCTTTCAAGTAATGGCTCAAGGAATCCATCTCATTTCAAATAGCATTCCAGGTAATAAGGGTTTATCTTCTTTTCCTTAGTTAGTTGCTAGGGTTTTTACTTTTTCGCCTGTGAGTTCATGCTTAGTCTTCAGCTCAATGTTTCCAAATTGTAATTCTGTGTTTTGTGCTGTTTCTCGACATGGGTATTCTCTATAATCACATTTTGACAGATTTCTATTATTTTTTTCCTGCATTTAGTGGAATATTGTTGATTCAGTGTTTTTTTTGTTTTTTCTTAATTTTTCATTTCTATTGGGATTAGGATTTGAGATTGGGGTTCATTATACTATCCAGTGAAATAATTATATTAAGTTTGATTTTTTTAAAAATACATGAAAAAGGAAAGATTTCAGAGTTTTTTTTTTCCCAGAGTGTTGATAATGCTAAAATCCATAATCAATGAAATACTAAGCATAAAGCAGCTTATTACATTAACTCACAGTGGAAGGGTCTGGAAGTTGTTGAGGTGGCCCAGTCTCTTGATGAAAATTAGCACAAGGAAAATTTTATAATTGTTAAGAAGTTGGTCTAACATTATTATTGGATATGTTGGATAAAGTAGGCAGTTAATTTGAATCGCAGTATGATTGTAACGTGGAAGTTGGATGCTCATTTTGAATCCGGTAGAAGCTGCATACTTTTCAGATATTGCAATGATGAAATTTCTCTTATTCTCTCTGCAGGTTATGGACGATTAGAGGGGAGATGCCTTCTCTGCTCCAGAACTTCAGGAGTGGCAGGAGTACCATCTTACTCCTATCGTGTAGACTGTAATTCATATCCACCAATTAAGATTGCATTGATGGAGAGTCCAGTTAATGTCTCAAAGAGGACATCTCTTGCCTGTTCGGCAAACTCATACGATCATAGACGAAATCCAGACTTCTCCAGGCAAAATAGACAAAACCACAGCTTCACCCGAAACAAAAACAGACCAAACATGGAGAGAGATAAATCTGAACAATATGAAGAATCATTGCTTCCACTTGCCAATGGCCCAAGGTATAAGTCCACTGCAACGCCTGGGCCTAGAGAAAAGGAAATCGTTGAACTATTCAGAAAAGTCCAGGCGCAGCTTCGAGCTCGTGCAGCAATAAAGCAAGAAAAGAAGATGGATACCTCACAAGGACAAGGCAGGGAGACGGAAACAGTTGATTCCCTGCTGAACCTTCTAAGGAAACACTCTGTTGATCGAGGTAAGAGAAGAAATGAAAGTAGCAGTGGAGCTTTCGATGACCAGCCAGGGCAAAATAACTCATTCGATGAAGAGCATAATACAAGCTTTTTTGAGTCAAATTCTAGGGCTAAAGGGGAACCCCAAGAAACCAATATGAATGCTTTCAGGAGGCCAGCATCAAACTTCCAGCGTAGATCTCCAGTCCCAAGGGTTAAGTACCAGCCTGTTTATTCTGTGGAAGGAAATGGTGCTTCTGACTCACCTCTGAACTCTCAAGGAAGGAGAAAAAATGCTGTTTATGAAACTGAAGCTGAGCTCAAGCCTGAGCCTGTGATTGAACATCAGCCTGATACTGATACTGAGACCAACCCAGACCCGGATCCTTATATTGCGTCTTCAGAAATTGACGATGATGAAGAATTTGAAGTGATGTCAGAGTCGGATTCAGACTCAGAGGTGGAGTTCTCTGATACTGATGAAGCTTATGATGGCAAGGTAGTGGAAACGCCATCATCAAAACAGCATGCAGACCTGAGTGCACTAAAGTTACCGGAGTTGAGGACACTTGCAAAATCTCGTGGTGTGAAAGGGCTCTACAAACTGAAGAAAGCTGAGCTTGTTGGACTCTTAAGTGATGACTCTGTCTGATGGCAGTTCAAAGAAAAAAAATTATATGGACACTCTTAAGTGATGGCTCGGTACTCTATTTGCTTGTGTCGAGCAAAGTCTTAATTGTTTTGTTACTCTATAAACTTTTTGCACCTTTAATTTTCGTGTAGCTTTCTTTTTTTAACTTTTAGGATTATGATAGACACACATCGTGCAATGCTGCAGATGTTATGTTTTGTAAGAATTTTGAACCCACAATGAATCTTTTCTCAGGTTGATGAGATAGTGCGGACAATTGATATACTTGTGTTTGCCTGACTGAGGAATACCTTCATACTTCCATTTCAATGTAAATCATAGATATTCCTGACATAGTATAACAAACAGAAAGTGCAAGAGAATGAAGGGCCAATGGTCTTTGCTCTCAGATTTTCAGAGTCCACCAAGGAAAACCAGAGCAAGCTATTACTGTATACATTTATGCTGAAAGGATCCTGAAATGGAAATGCAGGTGGTAATACTACTATATGTTTAAGAGTTGCCTATTGAGATGATTAGATTGGGGCATTGGGTTTAGGAGGGTTAAATTAGAGTGGGTTCTCAATCTTTTGAAGAGGTTTACAGTACTTCAATTTAACAACCAATATACTGTAATAGGTTATTCACCTGGTAGACACCAAATATTAGTATGAATATATAAGGTAGCTCACTCAGCTTCACTATCTGTGTAAAAGACAAATGAAGGTTCATAAGCATCCTTCATTTAAATGTAGCGGCAATTTTTGAGCAGAATGGAAAACACCGAGGCCAAGGCCATTCCAAACCCCCAATATCAGTTTATTAACATATCAAGTGATATCAAGTATCATCACGATAATAACCCATGGCAGAATTGCAACAAGACATGGGACCGACAATGAAATGAACATTTCTTTTAAGCTGTTGCTCCCTAATTAGATACTGTAACTCAAAAATTCAAATTCAAAGCCAATGATGGTCAATCACTCATTCACTCTTCACTTACAATCAATCGAAGGGTAAGAACCGATTCCCTGATCAACATACCTGATCAGCTAATACTAACAAAATCCTTTATACTTCGAAGAAAAGTGCAAGAAACATCCATTATCTCTTATTTTATTGACGGATGTAGGCACACACAACAGGTCCTAGACATGAGGATCTACTAGAGCGCGAAAAGAAGTAAGAGCTTCATATTGTGTGTTTCATTCAGTTCTGCTCACAATCTACGCTTTGTGATTCTTTGCCATCTCATCAACGTCCAATTCAACTTCAATAACTGGAGAATCCTTCTGCATGCTGAAATGACTGGAGCAAGCACAATGGGTTAGCACATTTAAGATACTGAGACAAAACCAAACATTAAGACTGGATTGAGTGATTAAGAAGAGTACTTACCTATTTTGCACAGGGCCATGGTCTATAGCTGTTCGCAAGCAATATATGACTCTGCCAACGATGTCTGTCATTGGAAGTGGACCAAACATCCGACTGTCCTTGGCTTCCTGCTTGAAAATAAAGCCCAGTAGAAAATCATCAAGATAAGTGGGAGTTTTAAGTTTTACCTATAAAAGAATCCATGGATGCAAATGCAACATAGTTACGCCAAGGCTGATACATATTTGGAATGCATTTGTTCAAGGAGGACTACGTTCATATGATAGACCCTAATGAGAGAAAGTCAAGCCATCAAGAGAAATTTACCACCATTAAAATAGACTCCTCTGCTGCTAATGGATTCGGTAGTGATGCCTATGCAGTAAAGGAGGTCATGTATCGAGCTATGCAATCCAAATTGCATAATAACTATGAAAAACTAAGTTTGACATGAATGGCCTATAGCTTTGAATCCATAAACCAAAATACCCGTTTTTCTTCATAATTGAATTTTGATATACTTCAAAACATAGTTGAACTAGCTATTCCAAATGTAAGATAAACAAGTGCTAAGTTGCACTTATTTCCTAACATTCAACCAACATGAACTCTTTTCCCTTTCCATGGAACACATATATTCATGTTTTCCTCTTCTTCTTGAACAAGATTTGTTATTAGTTATTGGTAAGATTCTTAAATAAATCAAAAAGCCATGAAAGACATAAAAAGTTATGAAAGATCTCATTATTTGCACAACTGCACAGCACGGGTAGCACGCGTACTATTGTCATTGTCAGTATATTGTATATGGTACCAAAGTTGCAACTCCACTTTCATCTTAAAATATTTCGTATAGTAAAATAGTATCTACCTTAGCTTTCAAAGCTTCATTGTCAGACAAAACCCAACACTCATTCTTCTCAAGAACAAAGGGCTCATCTTTCTCGTCACTAGATACCATTTCATACCCTTCGATGGCCGCTAATCTTCTAACAAGATAGTCATCTTCTTTCTCAGGGTCTTTTACTACAACAACGTCACCAACAAAAACACGCCTGCAATACATAACCAATCAAGCAGTAAGAGAACTTCCATACCTATTACCAGAGAGATCTACCTATTTCTAAGGAGAATTCAGCAGTACTCAAACCAAACTGCATACTAAACAAAACAATCGATCGTTCTTATCTGATAAGTAGCTGAAAAGACCGAAATAAGGTAAAAGACAAATTTACGTTGTATCAGGATGTGGTAGTTTCCGGACAAGAAGAGTCCCTGCAATTGTAGGGGCCATCTCTTCTCCTTTGTTCCAATGATGCAAATACGTCAGTTTTCCTTGAAATACATTCTTCCAGATGGTGTCGTGCAAGTCCCTATCAGTTATTTGACCAATCTTGTAGCTCTGCATTGCAACAGTGACATAGTCATGTAAAGGAATTATGCAATAAATTCCACCTCTAACAACAATGAATCCAACAAAATCACACTATTATAATACGAAATAAAATCCAATCACCATAAAACTGCAGATGGCATGAGAGATGAATAAAACACTCGGATCATTTAGGAGGAAGTCATTCAATCACAAGAAGGTTCATAACATCTATCATACATTCATCCAGAGACACCAAACAAAGGCCTTTCACTCTAAAATTCCTTTGACCAAAGATATAAATACCACGCCTTTGACAAGTATTAAGGAACTTCGCAACTGTGAAGTATTTGGATAATTTTTCTTGATAACTGATCAATAAAATAAATAATTTCATGCCAACAGATGAGAAAATAGCTGATCTGTGCCTCTGCAGTGCCTCCTATAGTTTTATACCATCTTATTTTCCACCTCTAATCAGGTGTCTTGCAGACAGTAGAGCCAAAACATCTTTGTCGGTGTAGGCTGTTTAGTATGATAAAATGAGAGGGATGAGATTTGGGGACAGTGTCTTCAAAACAATGAAATGCAAAATTCATATACCTAACATTGTGATCTTGTGGTTTGTAATGTGAATCAAAATTTTGAAAAAAATAAAATAAAATTAGAAGATTAAATAATAAAAAATAAAACTTTGAACCTATACAAAGGTTCTATACCAGGTCTTTAGGATCATACTGTAATTGGTAAGCCATGAAAAATATGAAAACAAAAGAAAACTACAACCAATGCCTCATTTTGTGAGCGAGAAAATGTGCACCCAAGGCATCAAACAATCAAAACGATATCTTGGCATCTTCAGCATAAAAATTAAGATATGGAAATGTGATAACTAAATTGTGAGAACCATTGAAAACATGAAAAACAGGTTATCGTAATGAAGAAAAGGAGTTGGAGACAATTGCCTAACATACTTCACTCTGAACAAAGTAGCTTGGTTACTAATGCGTACCCAGGACCAACAAAATCAAGGGAATATTAGAACAAAACTAAAGAGCCTGAAAGGATTGGGCTGCAGTGTGATGAAAGACTTTATTCGCCAAGTAAAAAAAGTACTAGCTTCAATGAGAAATTGATGCAAGACACAAAACAATCAATGCCGACCCATGTCTCAACTCACCAAAGGCAACAAGAATCCACTGCACCAATACAGAAAACTAAAAACATCAACCCATTCGAAATTCCCTGAAATCCAAAACCCCAAAATGCCTAAAATAAGCAAAAAGATCCAACCTTTAAAACCTAGCTCAAAACAATTATCAAAACTATAAAATCCCAACACCCTACAATCACTAAAACTAACCAAAACACACTTACAATCATAAAAATAGCATAAATAAAAAAACCCCAGCAAAAATAACCATTAATCACATAAAAATGAGCAAACTTTTAACAAACCCAAGAGAGAAAAATTGCAATAGAGATGAAAAAAGGAGCAAGAAACCAACCTTCCAACTGTGAGTAATTGAGTATTCAAACTTGTTCACAACATATCGAAACCAAGTCGGCAAGGAAACCATTGCAGATTTTTTTTGCGAAGAAGTAGAACAAAAAAAAACACCCGCAGCTTTCACCAATATATTTAATATATATCTGTGTGTCAACGTTTTGCAGCTTGTGACATATGAATGAATGAATGAATTCAAAACAACCCTTTTTATTTAATTAACTCCTTTCTCTTCTTCCCTTCAAAGATCATAAAAATCTCTCCTTTGTAATTTGTTTGTTCGTTCTTAGTAATCACTTTGATGCTCTGTGAGGAGTTATCTGGACTATTGGATAATTCGGTATCCTTATACTGGTGTTTGATCTGGACCGTTGATATGTTATATGGTAGGTTGTACACGTGGACAATTCTGGATTATTAATTTTTCATAAATAATATTTTGTGTATTATTTTCAAGAATGCCATACAGTATGCATTCCAAAACTGTGAATAAAATCATTGGAATTGGTGTCACATTTGTACTGCCACAGTAAATCTTGTTGTGAGATTTTGTTGGAACAAATGGACACCGATTATATTTGGCAGTGATTATGGATTATCAATGACTAATGGCAGAAGTAATAGACAAACTTCAGCTATCAGAGCCTCAGAGGTGCAGCTTTTTGTTAGTTAACATTCATATTGTCAAACTCAGATGCTATTTCCCTTCTGAATATCACATTGTCAGGGATTCACATATACTGCTCAAAATTCTTGTACTATCGTTGGACCCGAGTAGGGTTCCTAAAGTACCACCAAGTTGCGAACAATAACAAAATAAATTTACAAGCGAAGAATTTAGTGATAGAAAATTGAACTGCTGTACAAGAAAGTGGTAACAATGGCGAATGACTACAATAAAAAGGGAAAAGGAATGAAGCAATGAAAGAATTACATCAAGCATCTCGCTGCAAAATTGCTTGGCTTCAGAAAATTACCTTTGGTTAAAAAAGAAAATAGAAGACTACCCTCAGTTTCTATCCATTCCTTTTCCAGAATGAAATAATCAACCCTTAGAAACTTAGAAAGTCCTCAGGAGCAGGGTTCTTTCCTTTGTATACTTGTTTCTTTTATTTCATATTCAACTTATAAACTGTCATTTTAAGTAGATG
Source organism: Aquilegia eximia (assembly GCA_023053565.1). Lineage (NCBI taxonomy): Eukaryota > Viridiplantae > Streptophyta > Magnoliopsida > Ranunculales > Ranunculaceae > Aquilegia > Aquilegia eximia. Next base: position 1,405,362 of record JALIGU010000003.1, read on the forward strand.
ATACTGTCTCTTCTGCTGTAGAAGATGATTGCGATGTACTGACAGATGATGAGAATGCAGAACTATCGGTTCCTTGGTTATTGTACTTCTGAAGCACTCTGCTACTGTTGTTTCTCCACCACTCTTCTGCCTGCTGCCCGTTAAACTTTCTTTTACTGCAAAGAAATTGGGTATGCTCAATGAGAGATGAGAGAGTAAATTTGATGCGGAACACAAAAACTGACCGACCACGATAATATGTGTATGCCTACCAATATAGACTAGCTATTCTGGCAAAGTACAGCATGAAAGGAATATACTGTGAAAGGAATTAAAGGGAAGTAGGTCTGTGATGTATATTATAAGCCCCACGATGGTTAATAAACAACCAACGTTACATTGGCTACTACTGGATATTCTGATTCATTCGACTTCGATGACAGAAAGACTAAAGCAACTGTGGCTAAGTTAAACTCAATCAGTTGTTTTATCATTACCAACAATCCAGTCACAAGCCAATCAATAACTAACTCAAGCTGATGACTTTTATCAGACGAGTGAATGGAAATACCGATTTGTTTGAGTGTCTGGATGACAACATTATGACTATTGATAGCCCCAGCTAAGATCGGCAGGTTAATTTTATGAATAACATGTTGGGAGAATAGCCAGTGGACACTCCTAGCAATAAAAAATAGAGATTTTTGGACATACACACCCCCCCCCCCAAGCCGAAATTTGAGATACCCCCCATTTGGGAAAAAATTGAGATACCCGCCCCCCCCCCTTCTTTTCGACTTTCAAATGGGGGGGGGGGGGGGTATGTCCAAAAGTCTCTAAAAAATAACAAACTTGACAGTCAGGGATGTGGAAGCTTTAAATATTGATTCCAGCAAAAGATATCATCCAAAGGAAAGAAAGTGTTATACACTCATTTTCATCTTATCCTTCTACAGCTCATAATTGAGAATTATCTTCCGTTTTTACCTAGCGGTAGAAATAAAAAAAAATAGTTTTGGGGTATAAAAAAGCAGAAATAAATAAATGATATAAAAAAGCAGAAATAAAAAAATAGGTTGAATTAGAGGTTCACAAACAGGAGTGATATTCAAAATCACGAGAAATATTGAAGGAACTCAAGTAGATGGTACGGTAGCACTGTATTCATAGTTGTGATAAGAAATTAACTATGTTTGTAAGTACCTGAATTTAACGCGTTTGAACATTTTTGTGCCGTTTGGAAGTTGAACAAGAGTTATATACACACCAGGTTCAAATTGCTCAATCACCTCCCTTTGCGCTTCGCTTCTCACAGTTGAATCTCTTGGCGTCCCAGAACCATGCTCAATGCTTTGGTGAGAGCCAGACTCCTGGCTACGAGAACTTTGCGGTAAGTCGGCAACAACTGTCGTATCACTAGTATCAAGCATATCTAGCTTTTCAGGTTTTGAACAGACTTTTGGCAAGGAAGAATAAACTTCTGACACATCGCTTTCCTCTGTTCCAAAGAAACTTTCAAGTTTGGTATGCATAGTTTTGAAGTCCTCAGAGTCATAAACCTCAGGAGGTAATTTCCCAGACATGTCCTTTAACTGATTAATGTGCAAAAAAAAAATAAAAAAATCAGGAGTGGGAATGATAATTTACCAAAGAAAATATTTGGTCTATAAATAAATATGGCAACAAATACACCATCTGTAACTGTATATAGCCAGTTTTATTTTTTGCAGGAATCTATCAAAAAGACTGATATATATGATGTCAGTGAAGATGCATAGCGAGTGAAGATAAGTGGTGACTGAAATTGTTCATTCATAGCCGCAATATTATATTACTGAATTGTTACTAGGTAGGGGAACAAACAATAATACCTGGGTTGTGATAAACTGAAGTATTTCCTTGGCTTCTGTTAACTTGGAAGATTTCACTTCAGCCACAGAAGCAGCTTCCTGAGCTCTTTTCTGTGATTTCTGTAGCTCTGTATCGTGGACTTCACACTTCATTCTCAAGCTCTTAACCTAAAAATAACAATATATACTAATCAATAGGGAGACATAACCAATAGTGTTAATAAAAGGTATAAACAATCTTGTAACTCGAAATATTATTAGAGCAATATTATCAATCACCTGGTTTTGCAACTTTAGGACTTCTTGGTTTAAAAGTTCATTCGTTTTTTTAAGGCTATCGACAGCACCCTTCGAAAATCCATGAGCTGCGGAACGTGGAGGGCTTGGCCTTCTTGAGTATGGTGAAGCAGGCCTTGGGTTATGTATCGGCTGAGGAGTGGTGGGAGTGACGGGTTTAGAAGCATCTTCAAGTGCGCTAAATCTACTTGGAAAAGCAATATCTTTCAGCTGTAAGAGTGATGGAACTAGGGAAGCTCGGATTATGGAAAAAGAATCATCTTTTCCAGGTTTATCTGACTTCACCTCAAGGTACTTCACTGGTTCCACAATAGGGGACAGTAGAATCTTTGAGGACTGCAATTCTTTTCCATCAGACTTCTCCCTATTGTCTATTGAAAACCGAGGTGTGACACTTTTCCTAGTAATAGTGGAGATGGTCATATCTTCTGCTGCTTTTAATTTTGCATAGCAAGGATCACATACACGATGCGGTTTACCTGGGATTGGGGCTAATGCAGCTCTCAGTGCTTTCTTTGAACTGCAAGAATGACAGTGCACTAAGCCGCAGTTGTAACAGTTATGCCTCTTTCTAGTAAAGCCAAATGCTTGTCGACATCCAGAGCAGAATGATTGGTCTGCCCCAGATACCCACTTATGAATGCAAATACTCGCAGTGAAATTTGATCCACAGCATATACTTTTCACAAGTCTATCTCTTAATGCTTCAACAAGAGTCGGGGTTTTCCGATCTTCAGTATCCCCATGTCCCAATCTTCCATTGGCTCCCCTACCCCAGGTGAATACTTCGCTTCTAGATGTCAGGACAGCAACGTGCAATGCACCACAGGATATCTCTTCAATAAATGTACCAGTCAGCCTATCTTGTACCAAACAGGGTACCTTGCCGTCAGATGTTGGATTCCCCAGTTGACCATGCATGGTACTTCCCATGGTAAAAACATGTCCTGAAGTTGTCAAAGCAACAGTAATATTATGTCCACACGAAACCTGTTGGAAATTGTAATCACTGAGTGATGCGATACAGGTGGGAACGAGGCGTGTTTCCTTATCCCCATGACCCAAACGGTATTTATCGCCATCACCCCAGGTAAACAACTTCTTTAGTGAAATGCTTGATCCAGGTTGTTCCATTACCTCAACTATGGATGCAGTATGCCATACTCCACATGCAACCTTAATTGTTTTTAGTCCACTTAAAATTTCAACTTCCCTGGGATAGGCAACACTATCTCGGTTCCCATGGCCCAAAGCGCCGAATGTTCCATCTCCAAATGTAAACAGCTTTCCATTTGAAGTTGTCAATGCTGAATGCCATGAGCCGCATGCGACAGATAAAACTTGAAGCCCTTCCAAAGGACCTGAAACTCTCTTGGGTATCCAATGGCTAACCTCAGTGGTTTGCCCAAGAAGTCCAGCATGATGAGTACCATCCCCCCAAACAAATAAATCACCAGCCACAGATGTAGCGCATGTGTGATACTCACCACATGAAACATATTCCACTTGACTGACCGACATATGTTCAACAAGTTGTGGGCGGCTGAAAACCCTATCAGTGCCATGGCCAAGCCTTCCACCAGATTCCTCACCCCAAGTGAAAACCTCTCCTTGCCTTGTAACCAAAGCAGCATGTCTCACACCACAAGCAATCTGATGAACATCTAAAACTACATTCGATTCTAAAGGCTTGGGAAGTAGCACGTCAGTATTTGATAGGTGAGAATTCCCATAACCATCAGCTAAGTTCCCATCAGACCAAAGTGCTCCCCAGACATACACATCCCCCAATGACTCGATATCATCTGGTCCAGAACCTTGACTTGAATAGCTCGTACCACTTGAAACACTAATGCGAAAACCATCTCCTACACTTGTTCTCACTTGCATATTTGCACAATCTCACCCCACATCTGAGCCTGTCAAATTTATTGGATATTATTGGATAAAATGTAAGTCAACCAACAGCATTGTGTTAAAAATGCCAGAAAACTTTGAACTGATCTATACTGTTGCTATCCATTATAGCAATCATTCTGATGAAAATATCAGCCATTAACAATCTGAAGAAAATACATATATACAATGCAATTATAAAGACAAAGAAACCTAATGCAATTTTTAACAAGGACTACTAATATGTTAACAGGTTTTGCAATGCATTGTTGTTCCATATGATACAAGAAACATACTAACTTTAATACTTCATAGTGAGAATGGAGCTTTTGCGCAACTTTAGAAACAACAACTTTTTTCGCTATTGCATATTAGAAAAATATAGGGAATGCATTATTCTTAATTTCTTAGTGAGTTTTCATCAAACATCTAAGGGTTGCATTCCAACAGGCCATAATTACACATTAGAGATAAAAAAATTGTCTCTTTGATTCTGGCCAAGAAAAAATCTTGTCAAATTATTATTGAATGTTTCTTACCTTGATACATAGAACTCTCGCTAATCTTTCTCCATGCTTTAAAATCAGAGTTCTAAGCATTGCAAACGCTCTTCATCTAAAACTGTGCTTTGGAACAACATTTCTCTGTGTCGCGACATAATTAGATCTTGTGCATTGAATTGAGGAATTTGAATTAGGGTTTCAAGGAAGAACGGATCTGTTATGTTTCTGGATTTCGTAGTGACGAAGTTTTGGAAAACGATGTGTGTTCTTCTTCGTGTCAGAGTCAGGTAGATAGAGAAGAGAAGAGAAAGAGAGAGTCAGGTAGGTACATGGATCTCAATCTCAACTACTATACCGCAATGCGGTCTAAACTACCGAACTAGGCATGATAGATAAGTATTATGTAAGCAACACACCTTGGAGTTGCATATATGCACCTCGTTAATAAAAACAAAATTTATCATTCCATACAATTTTGCATGAACACCATAATCACAAATTACAGCAAAAAAAAAAAAAAAAAAAGCACTAATAGGTAGCCTTTAAGGTTTTCAACAATGCCGCAATATTTTTCCTCAGGTTGATCTTCATTTTTTTCAATTTGATTCTCAAGGGTTGCATCATGTGCTTTGTTTTTCTGTACTTGGAGTTTAAACTTTCCATGAAATCTGGTGAAACAATTCCAACAAACATGATATTGCCTGCCAAGCAAGTAGACGAAGTGTATCCATAAGGTCTTTTTACGGTAAAACCATCTCCGGCTGAAAGTGCTTCTACTTCTCTTCTTAGACATTCCAGCTTCAACTTTCTCAAAGATTCCATCTTCTTTCTTCTCTTACATTTCAACTTCTTTAACTTCTTGTAGTTTTCCACCATGCTTTGCTCTCATCAATTTCTTCAAAACACACAGGTTAAGGTGTTGAACTATTGAAGGAAGTTGATGATTATATTTACTTTGATCTGGTATTAGAATTAGTAAGTTTTCCTTTTCTCTAAAATAGTAATAATCCAAACAAAACAGGAAAACTTCATAGTTGTCACTTGTCAATGAGAAAATCTTTTTACATGAAAACTCTACATATTTATGATAACAGGTGAAAAATTAGTAATCGAACAATCACTTTTATAACGTATTTAAATTAAATTGGTAAGTGAACAGCTCATACGTTTTTTCTAAAGTAGTATGGGCCTGGTCCGGACATTGGGCCTATATTTGGGCCGAACATTCAATGGCAATCTCGATATAATCTTACACAAATGTGGGTTTTTATATATTACGTAAACGACAAGATCACACTTCCCCCGCTCGTCTTCATTACTTCTCTCTCTCAGTTTCTCACTCTCTTTTACTCTTTCTTTCTCTCTCTTGTGTGTTTGTGTGAGAGATTTGAGAAACAAGCATGAAGATGAAGAAGTTTATGAAAGGAGAAGAAGTAGAAGTATCAACTGAAGAAGAAGGTTTTGAAGATTCATGGTTTGCTGCAACTGTAATTGGCCGGTCTAAGTCGAGGAACAAGTACCTTATTGAGTACAAAACCTTACTCCACCAAAGTGGAACGAAACCATTGAGAGAATCTGTACAGTTTTCTATGTTAAGACCAGTTCCTCCTCAAGAAACTATTAGTACTACTCGATCTTTTCAGCTAGATGAAGAGGTTGATGCATATCTTAATGATGGATGGTGGAAAGGGGTTATTAACAAAATTGTCAGTGAAGGTTCAAGATATTCTGTGTTCTTTCCACCTACTAAAGAAATATTGGAGTTTGATCAAATGGATTTGAGGGGTCATCTTGATTGGATCGATGGGAAATGGGTTTTTCAAAACCAAGTATTATATGAGGTAATTTATGAGTTTTTCCTCTTTTAATTTACCATGATTTTGGGTATTTTTAGTTTTTGCAATGTAGGTTTGCATTATGTATTTGGTTTCTTGAAGATGGGGTTTGGGTAAGTTTTAGTGTTTTTGAATTTAGGGTTTTTGATTTTGATAACATGCATGGGGTATGGGGTTGTTGACTAGTTTTGGAAAAAGGGGGTTTTCTACTTTGATGTAAATTTTAGTTTGTTGTTGGTTTGATTTGTTCTTCAAATCAACATGATTATGAACTTCTCATCAGCCATCCCTATACACAAAACTACCCTTTTCTAGGGATTTCAAACATATGGCTAACACTTAAAAGTCATCACCTGCTAGTATGAGGGCTAACCAAACCGGAAACCATGAGTGATTACCACATTGTTTGCTAGCGACAAATACATCACACATCTTCTTCAAAAATTTACACATTTAGAAAGAGTTCAATCACTACAATGTAAGACTCCAGAGTATGATTTTGTGGTCTGCTTTCAAGTTCGTTAATTGTGAATATCATTTTTGTAGTGTTAAGCATTGATTGTAGTGTTTAATATAAATATATATCTTACAACAGCAATAATAAACATAATTATTGTATCATTATTTTATTATTTAAGGCCTGCATCCAATGTTTATCTGTACTCTGTAGACGCTGTGGTTGTCAAATTGATACTGTGCCAGTGTTATTTTTGAAGGAATACTTAAAGTAACAACCCAGAAAAATAGGAAGAAAGGTTATCAGTTCAGTTACACACATCGACTGCTTTTTCATGTCTACTTGTTATGAAAGATCAAAGTTGTATTTACATTTATTAATGCTGTTTTGGACTGTCATGAAAATAAGTACGGTTTTTCAATACAATGACATAATTTATATTGTTAAGTTCGTCACTTCTCGTAGTTTGGCTTAATGCCTTATTAACAATTTAGCATCTAATGTCGGTCTATTGTAGCATCGATTTTTTTTAAAACCTGTGTTTGATGTGGAACTGTGCAACTAGTTTCAGTTTAAATGATGGTTAACAAAGTTTTCTTTTATATTTCAGCGAAGAAGAAATTAGATATGATTGTCTAATTTTGTATCCATAGTAGTAATAATGTTCAGACTCATTTGTTTCAGGAAACATTACGCACCCCAGAAAATTATGGAAGCTTCCTGGCCCCCATGTTAACAGACAGCTCTGTTTGTACAATTGATATGGACATATCACAATCTCCATGTGCAGTCAGGAGGAATCTATGGGAGGATGGTGTGACTATTTCAAAAAACATTCAAGCAAATTTGGACCAATCACTTCCTCAGATGGTAGACTCGCATTCTGATCCTATAGTTCCAAGCCAGAAAAATATAAAGCATTCAGCTCCGAAAAGTGATGCTGAGAGTGAAAGACCTCTAACAAAAGTACGAGCTAGACAAGCAACAAAAGCTCTCACACCCATGAAAGCATGCAATGCAAAAGAAACTTCGATCGAAAGCCCTAGTGCACAATGTCTTCTCTCCTGTTCACCCACCAAAAGAAAAAGACAGAAGCTTTCTAACCCTCAATGTCAATCTAATGACATAGAAGGGGAACACGCTGAGGTTATTAGCTTCCCTAAAGTACCACGGGAGGGACCCTTATGTGGCACTGTAAGTCTATAATTCGCTAATTCATTCTCTCAATTATCCATACTCTTGAAAATACACTCATTGACATTTTCTCTCATTTTAATGACTTCATATTTGCAATTTGTAACACAGGAGACAACACTACATGGAGCAAGAGCTTTGGACAATCATACAAACGTCTTAAGAAAGAAAACAGGACGATCATCTGGTTCAGGTAAAAAAGCAGGAGCGAAAGCTGTAGAATAATTTAAGTCAGTCTGTGGATAGGGAGTTTCTTGAAGAATTATCATCACTTGTTAGTTTGTGGATCAGAAATTACAAAACCTCTGGCTTTTGGTATACATTTCAAACTATAAGATATGACCTCAACTATGTCGAATTTGTTTTTGTTTTTTTCCCAGAATAATCACTAGTTCACTACTAATCGGAATTGATATTACCTTCTCTAGTGGGTATTTCACAATTTAACTTATGCCCTGTAATAAAGTAAAGTGATGCCCTAGAGTGCACTCTAGCAAATATTGCCTTTACTGAAATAGCATATTGAAATCGCGGACATGCTCAACAAATTTTCATTGCTTTCAAATTGCTGTTGGTTGTGCTTATGTGCTACTTCTAAATTTGTGGAGTAAACTAGCCTGGGTGGTGGTCTTATTAGTTTAAAAAATTCTCTTATAGTATCAATCAGTTCGTTCAGAGGACTGGGGATTATACCCTTTGTACGTAGCTTCTTAATTTGGCACAGTTCAATGTATATCCTCATGTGCAAATGTATGCTTATTAGTGCATAATATTTCTCGCATAAAATATTCCAGTTGTTTTGGTTGGACTTCACATTGTTGGTCCTCGTTCTTAATTTTTTTATTTTATATTGATTCTACCTTAGGCACATGTGTACATTGTACATAGCTTCTTAATTTGGCACAGTTCAATATATATGCTCATGTGCAAATGTATGCTTATTAGTGCATAATATTTCTCGTATAAAATCTTCCAGTTGTTTTTGTTGGACTTCACATTGTTGGTCCTCGTTCTGAATTTCTTATTTTGTCGTGATTCTACCTTAGGAACATGTGTACATAACTACATATATGCCTACAGCATATGTGGTGGGGATTAAAACTCCTATATTAGTTTGTTTTACACTTTTACATAGTATTTTTTTTTAGTTGTTTAATTTGATGTAGTAAAGCTGTAAAATGAGATTGTAATTTAATTTTTGATTTGTTCCTGCTTGAGCTGTCCTAATTATCGACACCCTGTTTGTCTTTTATTAGGTCCTCGGAGTACAATTTCCAGCAATGAAGTGACGGATATTCAGACAGATTGTACGGCATTGCGAAGTGTTACAGCAGAAGACTATCAACCTCTTTCTACGTTCCTTGTGAAACCCAGTTCTCGTGTTGTAAACGACACTGGAGGTAGACTTAAATCACTTTGTCACACCTTGTTAGATTAGGTATGTTGATCTAATGTCTTCGTGCAGGAGTGGTGGACAAACAAGTTTTGAATGTCTTTGAAAGAAAAAGGAAACAATTCAGAGGTTCAAGCAAAGAAGCATCAGTGATAGGTATTGAATAGTTTTCTGAATTACGAATACGATATTTTGACAGTTATTTGGAGTGATTCAAGAATCAATGTTTGCCTTTTATTACAACTGGTCAGTAAATAAGCATAAGTGATCAAGAAGAGGATGAACAAAGGTCTGTGTTTGGGCTTAACATCTTGCTTGGATGACTATGTGTCTATGCCTGATTAAAAGATACTGGCTTAAGGAAGTGTACTTTTATTCTTTGAGTGCAATTTGTGTTTTTCTACCTTACTCATGGATGCTTGTCTCTAAAACTCTGCAAAGACAACTATATTAAATTGAACTTATTTAAGTTTTCACTGCAGAAAAAAGGGTCTTCACTCAAACCCTTTGTTCATTTGGTAGGACCATAGCATTAAGGGCAATATTTCTCTTTACAAGCATATGAGCCCGTGCTACACATGGCTTAAATATAAGTTAATTCGAGTATTTTTATCATTCTAAATATCAAATAAAATTATATTATCGTTCTAAATATTAAATAAAATTATATTTGAATATTAAGTTTATATTTTTTATTTCTAAAATTTCTAAAAAAATTAGGATAATTGGGATATTTGTAGATTTTAGAATTCCTAATGAAGTAGGATACCTATAAATTTAGAAAACTATGGAAATTATACATTTACAGTATTAACCTTATTGTAGGGGTAGTTTAGTCAGTTTTTGGTAAAAGGTTTAAAAAACTCAATTCTCAGCTAATATGATTTGCCCCTGAATTAAGCTCAGCTTTATAATAGATGAATAGATAGATTCTAGAATCATTCAGTTGGTTTTGTAGGACTTCTTATTTGAATGCTCATGGTCAAATGTATGCTTATTAAGGCAAAATATATCTCAAATTAAATTATTCAGTTCATTAAAGTTCACATTATTGGTCCTTGTTCTTAATTTCTCATTTTAATGTTATTTTAGACTCATGTAAATGCATAATCGCGGAAAACGATTAGTGGATGATTCACTTGCAAAACATAGCCGTTTTCCTTTATATGATAGTTTCACAGTAATTTTTTTATTAATTAGATTGTCAGTTAAAAGTGGATGTAGTAAAGCGTTATATTAAGATTATAATTTGATTGTTGATTCAGCCCTCCTTAAGATGTTGCTGATGATGGACACTCTTTTTGGCTTTTGGTAGGTGTTGAAAATGAATTTTCCAGCAATGAAGTAACAAATATTCAGGGAGAAGATACACTGTTGCCAAGTGAGATTGCAGAAGAACAGCAGCCTCTTTCTATGTTCCTTGATAAGTCCAGTTCTAATGTAGTACAAGGCATTGAAGGTAAACTAGAATCATTTTGTCACACACTCACACCATGTTAAGTTAGGTTGATCGGCAATGTCTTCATGCAGGCATGGTGGACAAACAAGTCATGAATGTCTTGAAAAGAAAAACTAAACAAGTCAAAGGTTCAAGCAAAGAAGCATCAGTGATAGGTATTAATTTAGTTTTCAGTACTATTGAAGTCACTTTGTCACACACTCGCACCATGCTGTCGACAACATTTTCGTACTTTTAAGTCTCTGTCCAAACACTTTTTTCCTTTTGTAGGATGTGAACATCAAGCTTCCAGCGAAGAAATGCCAGTTGTTCCGACTGACACACAACTGTTAACCATCATTGCAGAAGAGCGTCAACCTCTTTCTCCATGCCTTCCAAAGTCAAATTCGTCTGTCATGAACAATTGTGGAGGTAATCTAAAGACTATTTGTAAAGCTTTTGATTGTTAAGCCAGTGTGGTTGATTATAAGTCCCTTCTTGTAGGAGTTTTTCCTGATTATCAACATCTACACAATGAGGCAATCAATCAGATGGATGCATCAGTGGAGAGCCTGCTACTTGGTGGAAGCTGGCCCTTCATCAAGAAATCTCATCTGTGGGAAAATTTTGAGTCTAATCAAGTCTTCAAGTTACTGCCACAGCACCCACATTTCCGGCCTCTAGAGCAATGTGATGAAGAGTTCCGTGAAGGGAAGGCTATAGGCAAGGTGTTCAACTTTATTAATTTAGTGGAAAGGACATTAAAGGCAAAACCGAACGAAGCTAGAAGCGTATTTGACAACAGGTTGAAGTTTCTTGTAGATTTGGAAAAGCATGGTTTTTGTGTTCAGCCAATACGAGTTCGATTGGAAGAAATACTAAGAAAGAAAACAAGCCACAACGAGCTTGGTGACCAGTTGAAGGTGGCTGAAAGGGAGTTCGAGGAGGGAAACCGTAAATTAGATCAGATAGACATGTCTATCATAGATTTAAATATGAAACTCCAAACACTTAGGAATGAAAAGGAAACGGTAAGCTCTACTTTAACTGAAGTTGAAAGGAAGATGGCTGAAATCAATGAGCAACTGCAGGGTGTCAATCTTGACTTTGATAACATGGTTGCATCCCCTCTGGTGAGCACAAATTATGATTGTAATGCTTTAGAACTATCTGTTGTTTAAGTTATGTAATTTAAAATGAATATTAGAAACTAATTGCAATGACATTGAGGCATACAGAATTGATGTATTTTCACCTGGTTTGTTTATACAGAGCTGCAATGTTGGTTACTGTGATACTGTTGCAGAGTGGGGAAGATGAAGGTCTGGTGCTGGGTGGCTGACAAGGGGACATTGAACTGACAGGGAATGTTTTTGGCAAACATACAACCTGGAAAATGTAAAACTGCTACTGTTATGTAATGGTTGGGACTCTGGAGTATGGTTTTTTGGTTTCTTGGTTGCTTATATGTTTGATGTACACTGTCTCTCCATGTACTCTGTATTTGACAACAAGCTATGATGTAAATATATGTTATCTGATCAAAAAGGAAAATTACTTGAGATAACTCAAAAACCAAGCTACGTACTTTCGCAATCGCCATCATGCCAATAATCATCCAGTAGTAGCCAAATTTTTGAGTTTCTGGTTCTGGAAATCAAAATTGCCCTCAAGGCTCACTTAGTCTTAGACAACTCATTCTCCCTTCTGTCTTGACAGAATTTCATAAAAATATTGGTCTGAAAAAAAAAAAATAGTGAATTTTTTTTTTGGAACTTAAGAAAATATGAGAAAAAAATTTGCTCTGGCAGTTTTTGCTACTTGTGTCTTTGTCCACTTACCATATAACATGTGGCACATATCTTAACAGAGTTAACGCCAATTCTAACAAAGAGATTTTTGCTTGAGAGAGAAAATATCGTTAGACTTGTGAATATTAAATTTAAGCCCAATCCAATAAGAGTTGGACTTGGTCCATAATAAAGGGCCTGGGCTAGCCTTGAGGGGGTTGGGTTGGGCTTTACTTTAAGCCATAATTTTTTTTTTCCCGAATCTCGATATAGAAGATCTTTTATTGTTTCGATTTCGAAATTGATGAAGAAACGGGGCAAGTTAAGTGTTAACTGCACATCGCACCATCGCTACTCGAAAAACTCTCAAGGATCACTCGGGAACATTTCATTCCTCATTTTCCCTCTTCTTCCTTCATTAATTTCCCGCCAAGTCACAAATCCCCTTTTCACTTTACTGAAAACCCTAGATTCCAAAATCTCATTAAATCCTTAATAAATCTCTCTCACACTCACCACATCAAACAAATTACTTTTTCTCAAAAGTCAAAACCCTAACTTAATTAGGGTTTTCGTAACGATGCCATCGTTAGTTTCGCCGGGGAAAATTCTCCGATTAGAACTCGAAAACTTCAAATCATACAAAGGATTTCAAATAATTGGTCCATTTTATGATTTCACAGCAGTAATTGGTCCAAATGGAGCAGGGAAATCGAATCTTATGGATGCTATAAGTTTTGTTCTTGGTGTTCGAACTGGTCAACTACGTGGTACACAATTGAAAGATCTTATTTATGCTTTTGATGATAAAGAGAAAGAAGAGAAAGGTAGAAGAGCTTTTGTTCGACTTGTTTATCAATTAGGAAATGGAATTGAACTTCAGTTTATGCGTGTTATTACAAGTTCTGGTAGTAGTGAGTATAGACTTGATGGGAAGATTGTTTCTTGGGAAGATTATAATAATAAGTTGAAGTCACTTGGGATTCTTGTTAAAGCGCGCAATTTCCTTGTTTTTCAGGTATAATATTGGATTTCAAATTTTTTTTATTAAATTGACGAGTTTTTTATAGTAAGGCAATTTTACCCTAATAAAAGTTACGCTTTTAAGAATTTGTGAAATTTGTTTATTGTAGTGTTTATTAGGGGAGAATAATAGCTAGGGTTTGATGTTGGTGCTTATACCTGATTATTATTAATTGTATTACAGGGAGATGTGGAATCAATAGCGTCGAAGAACCCTAAGGAACTTACTGGACTTCTTGAGCAGATATCCGGTTCGGATGAATATAAGAGAAGGTATGAGGAACTTGAAGATGAAAAGGCTAGAGCTGAAGAAAATTCAGCACTTGTTTATCAGAAGAAGAAAACGATTACTGCAGAGAGGAAGCAGAAAAGAGAGCAGAAAGAAGAAGCTGAAAAACATCTTCGCCTCCAAGAACAGTTGGTATGTATAACGAGACTTTACTGTGAGCCCAGTCTTTGTCATCTCTGATAAGTGCAGTATATATTTTGCGAATCCGCCTGGCCGTAGGGAGGTCTTTTGTCATAGGAAAGAAAAATCAATTTGTCCTCAATATACAATTTCTTCATTTTCCTTCATCTTCATCGGCTTCTCGCTCTTTCTTTCATCTTCACTCTATGACCAGTCTAAGCTATTTATTTCATGCTTGGATTGTTAATGAACTGGGCTGGTATATATCTTCTCTGCAGAAATCTTTGAAGACAGAACACATGGTGTGGCAATTGTCGAACATTGATAAGGATATGTATGATGCGAACAAAGAGATTGAAGATAAAAAGAGGAGTCGCGAAGATACTTTGAAGGAGCAAATGGAGCATGAAGTGGAAGAAAACTCAAAAAAAATGGAACAAGCTGGATACTTAAAAGAGATTACGTTGTGTGACAAAAATATTGCAGATAAAAAAAGTAAACTTGATAAGAAGGTGAGTTAATTTTTCTGTGGCTTTACTCATTTAAAGATTAATTACAATGTATTCAATATTCTTCTGTGCTTGGTTTTCTTCTGTTGTACGTGTTGCCATGCATACAATGTTAGGACGTAATTCGTAAGTGACGAGATTCTCAAGTTAATTGCCTTCTTAATTAGCTTGGGCACGTTTGTGATGATTGACTTTGTTTAGTGAGTTACTGTCTTTATTAAATTTATTGGAAATCATTTTCACTTTATTCACTTTTGTTTCTGCTCATTTCAAAAGAGAAAAAAAAGGAAATTAGTCTTATTTTTGCCCTTCTCCACTTTCTATTTTTCTATGTTTCTTAAGTTCAATTGTCCAACTTGTATCTTATTCTCTATGTTAAATTTAAGAAGTACATATTGAATGAGGATTTATCTTGAGAGTTGAGACAGAACATTAAATTAGATTTATCAGAGAGTCTGCTGACCATATTTGAAAAAATCGTTCATATTCGTTGAATAATGAATATATCCATTGTTTAAGGAATTGGATCGGATCAGATATCGAATCTCCATAGATATGTGGATTTCCCCATTTCGCAAAAAATTTGCAAGATATCGCCGAGATATAAGGTATTCAGCCGAAATTATCGGAATTTATTACGGCTTATTCTGAACAAATTAGATTATTATCTTTATTTTGTCAAATTAAAATATCCAAGACCAGATCTTCAATTCCTTCAATTAAAAGATCCAAGATATGGAAGAATAACAACAAAAGTTTAAGATCCGAATCAAACAGAAAGGGAGAATCTTACTATCTAAGAAATTTATTTCATTAATGAAACAAATTGCTATCATCTCTCGTCTCAACTTTGACTGCTGTTGCTGATTTCACAACTCAAGATTATCTTTCTTATTGGAAATTAAAGTGTTGTACTGGTTGTAATGTTTATTCTCACCAAGAAGAGTTTTTTAACAAATCAAAAGAAGAAGATGGGAAGGGGAAGAAGAGATAACTATCAACCAGCATTTGTGCTGTATAACACTACTTGTATTCTCTTAAAAAGGAAAGAGATAAGTGAAAAATATTTTCTCATATTACGTATTAAATATATATGAAACAGCTTAGTCAAAAGTCAACCTCCCCACCTCGACACATAACAAATCGGATTATACGGATTAATCTGTATTTGGGGAGAACAAAATTTCGTGTATAAACGGAATTTTCATCTATGCTGCTGGCTGTAGTTGTTTTAACTTTGAACTGATTGCTTTAAAGACATACCATAGTAGCTTTACTGCTACCGTGTGCTGGTAGGAGTATATATGATCTTATTATGCTGCATGCATATAGTGGACAAGTTGGTGGATCATATTTCTGCAGTCTTTAAGTACTGAAAGTCTGAAACATTGATACCCGTGTTATCATAGGAATATCTGAAGTTGCGTTACAGTTGAATGGGTAAATATTACTTAGAAGTAGTCGAGACATGTTGCTTGCTCTTGTCTTTTGCAAAAAAATAGATTTCTGAATCATGGTTTACTCTCTGTAATTTAAAATAGAGTACATCACAGATGTGTATTGAGGATTGTGGACACACTATATCCATGTAATATACAGTAGTTTCCTTCATATCTTTATTAGCCTGATCTAGTTTATGTGGTTTTCTTGTGGATTTTTTCTATATTTTTCTCTTAAAATTACGGTTTGATGTTTTCTCCTCCTTTTCATAAGTGGCTGTTGCAACAAAATCTGCTCTTTTGTTTCTAGTCGTAATATAGAGCATCTGGTTACATTATTGTGACAGCAACCTGAGCTACTGAAGTATAAGGAGGAAATTTCTCGCATCAATTCAAAAATCAATAGCAAAAGGAAGGATCTGGATAAAAAGAGAGAAGAACAAAGAATGCATACTGAAGAAATTAGTAAGCTAAAGAAAGATCTTCGGGATGTGACCGAAAAACGAGATGATCTCTATGGAAAAGACCGAGGTGGGGCAGAAAAACTTCAACTAGCTGACAATCAGCGTGAGGAATACAATAGGATGTAAGTGTTGTGTTTCCAGCATTTATCTGTTTTTCATTTGCTTGGACGGTTGTTGCGCAAGCACTTTTAGTACCATCACTGTCAGAAATTTATTAGTAGGACTTTGTATATAGCTATGATAGATGCATTTTGCCTTTTTGAATTTGAAGGTAAACAATTCCGTTATGCTGTGGAAACAGGTCTTCATAATGCAGCTTTTTTGGTTTTTGTTTTTCTTTAAGAAGGTTGTTTTTTTAACTGACAAGCCAATATTAAATTTTAACAAAGTGCAGAGTTGGTTGTCAAGTTCGACAATTGAATAATTGAATTAAAATGCTCGTTTACTTGGATCTATTATACTTGCAGTAAGCTTATTTAAACAATGTTTGTTGCAATATTCGTGGGGCATCAAATTGCAGTCTATGGCCCCAAAATAAATTGTAGCCCTGTTTGATTCTAAATCACAACTAATGTTATTATATTATTGTAGTAAGCAGAAGGCTGGGACAAAAACAGCAAAGCTTAGAGAGGAAAAAGATGTTCAGGATAGGCAACAGCATGCTGATATTAAAGCACAGGATAATTTGGAAGAAAATCTTCAACAGTTACGAAATCGGGAACAAGAGCTTGTGTCCCAGGAGGAACAATTGCAGACAAAACTGAAAGATGTTGTAGATGCATTTAGAAAACACGGGAAAGAGCTCGCGCGAGTGCAGAAGGAATTGAAAGAGATGCAAGACAAGCATCGTGAATCTAGGTTAGTGTATGCATGTGTAGTGCATCGGTTCATAATTGACATTCTCAATTGCTTTGGTCCATACCTCCCCAAGACCCCACATATATTTGATGCAACATATACATGGCCTTGGTATTTATGGACACCAATCAATGAACGAAATCCATGTCTTCTGTCTGAGATTGAGATACAACTTATCCCAATCTGTGCGCAAATTTTTGGGCTAGTCCCTTGCTCTAGAAATTCTTTTTACTTGATAACTAAGCATGGTTCCTCCACTCTTCTTTTTACAGGAATAAATATGAGTTCTTGAAAGTTAAGGTTGGTGAAATCGAAGATCAGTTGCGCCAACTCAAGGCTGATCGGCATGAAAGTGATCGTGATAAAAGATTGACTGAGGCAGTTCAAAATCTCAAGGAACTTTATCCTGGAGTCTATGGTCGTATGACAAATCTTTGTGGACCAACCCAAAAGAAGTATAACCTTGCTGTTACTGTGGCCATGGGTAGATTTATGGATGCTGTTGTAGTTGAGGATGAACATACTGGAAAAGAATGCATTAAGGTATGCCTTACATACTCATCAAATGATAGTCATGCTACTGAAACAGTTCCCTGTTGGTATAACTAACGTGATAGGATCTGCTACCTGGTTTAAGTAGCTAACTTATCGATAGGTATGATTGTATGAACCCAAATATATGCGGAGTTACCAGACCCTCTCTCTCTCTCTTTTCGAATTGAACAGAGCTTTTTGTTGCTAGATTGTCAACTACGTATTTTTGAAATTATTTTGTTGTGCACCAGTCCAATTTGATTACATTCTTTTTCTATCACAACCTGGCTGGATAATTGTGAAAACCCATGCCACAGGAGATAACTGTACATATTTGTTGGTATTGGGCTGAACTGGCCAATTTAATATAGTAGGAGAATGTCCCTTATGAGTACTAATTATATGCTGCTAGAGAATTGTATGTCCACTGTATGATGATATGTTTATTTTAGGTCATCATCTTAAGCCTTTTGTTTTAATTTGAACTTTTTAATATGGATATTGTTATATATTTAACTGTTAATAATTAGTAATGCTTTTCTGTTTTTCAGTATTTGAAAGAAAAGCGGCTTCCTGCACAGACTTTCATACCTCTACAGTCTATCCGCGTAAAGCCAATATTTGAGAAGCTGCGCACATTAGGTGGAACTGCGAAGCTTGTTTTTGATGTAATACGATATCCTGTTCTCATGGTTAATGTTTGCTCATGTTTTCGCCATGTCCATGTTGTTCTTTTGTGTTGATTTTTGTATTTCTAGTCTACAAAGAATAAGGTCAAATTAAATGCTTAGGCATTTCTTCTCTCAATGAGAACTTTTGACCCTTTTGAACTGCAGTATTTTATTTTTTCAAGGCTTCATGTGTATAAGTTAGGTGGGGTCAGTTGTAGGTCCGATTAACAAGTTTTCAGATCCATTTGACTTAGTGTAAGATAATGGGAACCAATACCTAGATTTTTGTCAAGATCGCTAGGATGCATTAGGGCCTGTATAATTTTATGCATAAGATGGTAACAGACTGCTCCTTTAGTGCCTCTTTATTTTAGATGTATTGCATTTTTGTTCAGAAACTATTACTTTTTTGCAAACTTAACAATTACACATTTGAGCCGTTCTTGGAGAAGGCTGTCATATATGCTGTTGGAAATACCCTAGTTTGCGACAATCTTGAAGAAGCTAAGGATCTTAGCTGGAGTGGAGAGAGGTCCAAGGGTAAATGCTTGTAAAACCTTTTTAAGGATTATTGGTGTTTAACTCTTAATTGTAAGTGGGAGTTTATGCTGGATGATTTTGCTTCTGTTTTAGTTGTAACTGTTGATGGGATTCTTCTCACAAAGTCGGGGATGATGACCGGGGGAATAAGTGGTGGAATGGAAGCGAGGTCGAAACAGTGGGATGATAAGAAAGTTGAAGGTTTGTGCTTTTAAGTATGCCATCTTATCTTAGTTAGTTCTGCTTTTGTAATTAAGTTAATTGATAGGAACAAGATTTCATTATTTTTTTTTTTTTGCTCTTCCTCTTCTTTCTTTTTTGTCCCTTATTTTCTGATTTTTTCCCCATTCCATTTGTGTATGTACGAAGAAGATGTTGGTGTTTTTTGTCCCTTGTCTCACCTCTCTTTGTTTTCTGATAGGTCTTAAAAATAGTAAAGAACGGTATGAGTCAGAAATGGAAGAGCTTGGATCAAATAGAGAGATGCAAATGAAAGAGTCCGAGGCACAAGGAAAGATCTCTGGGCTTGAAAAGAAAGTGCAGTATTCAGGGATTGAGCAGGTCACTTGTTTGGTTTATTTGTTTCATACTTTCGTTACTTCTTTAAGCGGGTGTTGGCTTCCATCTGTTGTGTGAGATGAGCTTCAGATGATCATAAGCTTTCATTTAAGCAGTTGTTTACTTACAATAGCTCTTTTGCAGAAGAATATTGAGAAAAAACTTCAAACCTTGAGGAATGAAAAGAAGAATATAGTAGAACAGATTCGTGCTAATGAGCCTGAACTTCAAAAGGTAGTTTGGCAATTCTAACTGTTGTTTTAACTTGTATTGTTACCATTTCACTAGCTAGGCATCTAGTTATTTTAATTGGCTTTAACTTCTTTAACAGTTAAAAAGCCAGACCACTAAAAGGAGAATAGAAATAAAGAAGCTTGAGAATAGAATTAATGAGATTGTGGACGAAATCTACAAAAAATTTAGCGAATCTGTTGGAGTCAAGAATATTCGTGAATATGAAGAAAACCAGCTCAAGGGTGCAGAAGAGATGGCTGAACAAAGAATTGGCTTGAGTAACCAGATGTCAAAGTTGAAATACCAGTATGTTTTATACTTATCCTGTAGCTTCTGATTATATATGCATGATCATGTGTTGTGTACATATCATTGAACAAAGAATTGGCTTGAGTAACCAGATGTCAAAGTTATCACAAGTTCACTAGTTGATTTTATCATATACTCCATATAGATGGATCGATTATATTTTTACCAGATGTCAAAGTTGAAGTACCAGTATGTTCTTAACTTATCCTGTAGCTTCTGATTATATATACATGATTAAGTGTAATTGTGTAAGTATCATTTGGGTTTTTATCTTTTACAAATGGTTGGCCAGTTAGCACAAGGTCACTGCTTGTTTTTATCATATACTCCATCTGGATGGCTATATTTTATTTTTACATGATTGAAATTTCCCTTTCTTTTAATGGTATTTGGTATATTTATTTTTGTTCTTTACCAGACTTGAGTATGAGGAAAAGCGAGATATGGCCTCTCCAATCACAGAATTGGAGTCTTATTTGGATTCGTTGGATAGAAAATTAAAAGAGTTGGAGAAGAAAGATCTTGAAGCTAAAGTTGTGACAGAAAAAGCTAGGGCTGAGATTAATAAAATCAGTAAAGAGTTAAAGGGTATGCTTTGCTTTAGATCTTTTAATTCTCTTTTTGTTACTTGTGAAAATGCTACCTCTCTGAGATAGCATAGTAATGTTTCTGTTTCTGATATCCCTGCATAGTCTCTGTGCACTTGCTTTCATTTCTTTCTTTCTTTTGTGGTTGTGCTTTTTGTTGTCCTAGGTTTGTTTCGCATACATTTGAAAGCTACCGTTTTTGTTTATTGATATAGAGTGGAAGTCCAAGTTAGATGAATGTGAAAAGATCATCCAGGAACTTAAGAAGAGAAGTGCAATTTTTGCGACAGGCTTAGGCAACATAAGTCGTGAGATAGCTTTGAAGGTTTGGTTATGTCGGACATATGTTAAATATGTATGGGGGTTTCCCTGTTTGTCAGATGTTGTGGTCTGACTGATCAAGTCACTTATTATTTCTACCAATCTGTTTGCTGTAACAGGAGAGACAGATTGAACAGCTACAATCACGAAAGCAGGAGATATTGGAGAGGTGTGAGTTAGAGCAAATACGACTTCCCACCAATGCTGACCCAATGGAAACTGGATCTTCTACACATGATCGATCACATCGGCAGGAAAGGAGACTGGCTGACAGGGAGAAGCTTGAACTAGAATTTAAACAGAAAATGGATACCTTGATCTCAGACATTGAAAGAACGGCTCCAAATTTGAAAGCACTTGAACAATATGAAACTCTGCAAGTGAAGGAAAGAGCAGCTATTGAAGAATTTGAACGTGCAAGGGAAGAGGAGAAAAAGATTGTCGATAAGTACAATTCGGTAAAGCGGACAAGGTAATGCCCAGTGCTATATCAGTTGATGCTGTTCTATATCTCGTCATGCTACAGGACACATCACCAACTGATTGTGAATTAAGTAACTAAGTTGAGAAATACTGAATAGGAAATTCATTTGAGATTTCGTTCTAACATCTTAGTCCTTCAGTAATAGAGTATAGAATGTGTTTTTTATTTGTGATGCAGGTATGATCTGTTTATGGAAGCTTTCAATCATATTTCCAGTGTCATTGACAAGATCTACAAGCAACTTACAAAGAGCAACACACATCCGCTGGGGGGAACGGCATATTTGAACCTGGAAAATGAGGATGACCCCTTCTTACATGGCATTAAATACACAGCCATGCCTCCAACAAAACGTTTCCGTGACATGGAACAATTATCAGGAGGAGAGAAAACTGTTGCAGCACTCGCCTTGCTTTTCTCGATCCACAGGTGCGTTCAAATCTGATATGTTAATATTTTCCATGTTAAGATAAGACATCCATTACATCAGGCATTTAGGCCTAATAAGAATATTTGTGCCCAGAAAGTGTAAATCCAAACAGGGAGTTTGTATACCAGAGATCTAGGCATGGCTAGCTTCATCCAACATTTAATCACCATCTTTTATTAATGGCTAAACCTTTAATAATTTTCCCAATCCCTTGATCTTTTATGAACTAGCATCAGGCATGGACTGAAAAGTCAGTAAACAATTCTCTACATGAATAGCTTTTTGGACATGAAATAGTTTTGAGTGTTGAATGAATAAGATGGCTTAGATTGCATTAAATTGTGTTGCGCACATGTTGCTAAGACAGCAATATCAAGTCTAAATGAAGAAAATAGGAAGGTTGCATCGCTTTAGAGCTCTAACAATTCCAACTAGCTTTGGCACACAGAGTTGCAATAATTTATACATTTCAAACCTCACAAAATCCCCCTTGAGTGTCGAGGAATATGTACTGGGGTGTATGTGGAACAATGAGTTATGGACCCACTGAGTTATGCTAGACTGGACCTTTGTAGGATTGCGTGCTATCCTTGTATGTGTTGTCGAAAGTGTCACCAAGGCAGTTAAGGCGACAGAAGACAGACCTTAGTGCACTAGGCCTTGCCTTGCCCTTGGCAACATTGAGTAAGATTTGCCTTAGCATCCATCCCAATCATCTATGCATTCACAATTATCCCAAGCAATAATACAAGACACAAAGTGATTGAAACTTAATGTACCTGCTGAAGGGATTTATTCTTCTTTCCAGTATTGACATGATCGAAAATAAATCAGAAGACAGAACCTTCTATATCTAGGAGAAAATATATTATAAATCATTGAAACTGTGACAAGGTTTCTTTGTTGACTGTTGATTGTTGACTTCATTTTTGTGAGCTGGTTCAGTTACAGGCCTTCGCCGTTCTTTATCTTGGATGAAGTTGATGCAGCATTGGATAACCTAAATGTTGCCAAAGTCGCTGGCTTTATCAGATCGAAATCCTGCAATAGTTCCAGGGGGGCTGAAGAATCTGATGGAGGGAGTGGATTCCAAAGTATTGTTATTTCTCTCAAGGACAGCTTTTATGACAAGGCCGAAGCATTGGTTGGAGTTTATAGGGATGGCGAAAAAAGGTGAGTATTTTCTGAATGTTTACTTCTGGATTTCCAATTCTTTTGTAAGGTTTTTTAATCATCTTGCAAAAATTGTAGTAACTGCTGTACTTTTGGCAGCTGTTCGAGAACGCTGACATTCGATCTAACCAAATACCGGGAGTCATGAAAGCCTCTTGTGACTGGATTTGTAGTAGGCTGCACATATTGAAGTACTGATGCTTGTATTTTCAAAGATTTGCTTTCTGTGAATATGTTATACTGTAAGTGTATGTTTCAAAACATCCCTCCATTAATCATATCAACGAATCTCATTCTCAACTGTTCTATTCCTTAAGATGAACATGCAATGATCTCCAAAACATGGACTTTGATGGTTTTTAAACGCTTGGCTCTTTCTTAGATGTGTCTAATGTTATAGTTGCACCTGATTGGGTCTTTCCTCTGATGTTACGAGAGGCCTCATGTATATGTAGATGATGATTTTATATCTGTATTTTTGGGGTGCCAATAGGTTTCTTGCAATTCTACTGATAATGCAAGTAAGTCACGTAGGATAAGAATCTATCTGTGTTTTGTAATCGCAAAGCATATGAATGATACAGTGTGATGTGAAAGTTATTCTCTGTTTCAAACACAGAAAGCCGCTAAAATAAGCACTTGTGAGAGTACTGGAAGACAATCTCTTGTATTCCACCCTATTTTGGCATGTTAGAACATGTAAATTTTAATGCCTATACTATTTTGGGCTTTATTTTAACCAACCTAACAATCACCACTCGTTTTACCTAAAACAGATCATGTCTTGTTGTGTTTTGATAATTTTAACACCACCACCTTTATACACACTCCAGTTTGTTGGTGCCAGTTATCCAATGGTTGAAGTTTGTTAGTATACTTTTGCTGACCGTGGTCATATTTTTCTCTTCCATTGAAAGAGGAGAAACGAGACAAACAGATCATAGAGGTACTACCTCAAATTCCAGAAATTCTGAGCATCTCTGTGCAGTTTTCCGGCAAGAACTATCTCCCAATGCCGGATTTCTGACTGGAGAGGAAGCTCTTGAAACGTCGTTAACAACAATGACAAATGACGGGGAAATGTCAGATGATACATTCTCTCATGATAGTCAAGATTTCCAAGAAAATTATGATACATTTGCGATTGAAGAAGCCAGCAGACGTTCGACCGAGTTAAAACCCTCTGTGAAGAAAGCACTGCTTCGTTTCCGAATCAAATTGCAAGATGCAATTTTGGGAAACTATATATATGGACGGCCACCAACTTTTGTTTATGGAATCGATTTTAAAGGGAGCTCGGAGGATATAAGCATTGATAGTATGGAACTAAGGGAAGATATCAGAGATATTTCTCTTTGGGGTATACCACTTTTACCTAGTAAAGGCCATGAAGGTACTGATGTAATCCTATTGAAATTCTTGCAAGCAAAAGATTTCAAGGTTAATGAGGCTTTTGAAATGCTTAGAAAGACATTGAAATGGCGTAAAGAATTCAAGGTTGATAAAATTCTAGATGAGATTATTGCATCCGAGCTTGAAGGTATGACATACATGGATAGTACAGATAGAGGAGGGCACCCTGTTTGTTACATGATATATGGGGCTTTCAAAGATAATGATTTGTTTCGAAAAGCTTTTGGATCAGAAGAGAAAAGCAAAGAGTTTTTGAGGTGGAGAATTCAGATTATGGAAAAGAATATCCAAGCACTAGGTTTTAAGTCAGGAGGAGCGAATTCTATTGTTCAGATAACTGATCTGAAGAACTCGCCAGGTCCAGGGACGAAGGATATGCGTGTAACGAGCAAGAAAGCCTATATGTTGCTTCAAGAAAATTACCCTGAATTGATATATAAAAATGTAAGCTAAACACAGCTTGTTCATTTTGAACTAAGTTTAGAATTGATCTATTTTAGTTAGGTACGATATTGATTAGTATGTTCTTCTATTTGTCTTGCAGATACTTGTAAATGTTCCATTCTGGTACTATGCTTACCACTCAGTATCTACGCGATTATTAACTCAAAGGATGAAAAGCAAGTTCATCTTTGCACGCCCATCTAAAGTTACGAAAACCCTGCTCAAGTAAGTATATTGTTGCTGTATACATTTATCTATGTGATTTCTCAATTCTTCAAACAATAGCTCAACTCGATTTCCTGGTTCTTTGTACGAGAATAGGTTCATACCCCCGGAGAACCTCCCAGTTCAATATGGTGGTCTCAAAAGAGAGAATGATGACGAGTTTCCACCGGAATATCCTGTTTTGGAGACGATTGTTAAGCCAGGTTGCATAGATAGCATCCAAGTCCCAATTCCTGAGGTAATCCATGTCTATTTCCTTCTAGAACGACAATTTTTGTCTATAATCAAGTCCTATATAAGTATCATTCTTACCTTGTTCTTTATATGTTGGCGTGATCAGCCAGGGGTGACCGTCGTGTGGGACTTAACAGTAGTCGGATTGGACGTGAGTTACAAGGAAGAATTTGTTCCAGACGATGATTGTTCTTACAGAATCCCAATTCAAATGGAGAAGAAAATGTCAGGGAGTGTTAGAAATTCGTTTTATATTAGTGAACCAGGAATGATACTGTTAACTATAGACAATAGCACCTTCAAGAAGAAGAAAGTTCTGTATAGGCTTAAAATCAAACCTACTGTCCCCATGTACATACAATTAAAATGACAGATATTTAACTATTTCTCTATCTTACATACAATTTTCCATTTGATGTGTTCAAATTCTGATTTTGATGTTTAAGTTTGAGCATTCGTCAATTAACGGCAATATAGGATCACCTAAATTGGCTTAGCTTAATGTTATTGATGAATCCACATAACTCACATTTCGAGATAATTTAGATTACAATTTAGAAATTTTATATTTATGTAGAAGACTGTTTTCATCATTAATCATCAATGGATCTGGCAATAAGTTTATGAACCAAAAAATTTAGAAAGTTAATGGATCTGGCAATAAGTTTATAAGTTGAAGGTTCTGAACAAAAGCATCATACACATAGCTTGAATCACATTGCATATTGCTTAACTCTCAAATAATAAAAAGCTTGAAGCACATTGCATAATGCTGAACTCTTAAATAAAGCCCGTATTACTTCATAATAATTTTTGGTTTCAGATGTACACAAGCAAGAAATAACTCTCAAAAGAATAAAAATTTCCTAAAATAAGTTTTACATACAATAATTAATCATATATGATTTTCCTGGAAACTGTAAAGTTCAGCTGAGTGCTGCAAGGAAGTGATGTCAGAACAATCTTTTCTCTGTTGTAATCGAAGGAGTAAGTGTTGTCTGCGGCCGAATAAGTAGCGTTCCGCTCATATTGCCAGTTTTTACCTAACAACAAATGGCAAGAACTCGTTGGAATTACGAAGCATGGAACTTCGTCTTTGTACTTTGGACCAATCGATAAATAAACCAAACAAGACTCGTAGACAAAAATCTCTGCACCATTAGTTAGTGCCCCTTGAGTTTGAAAAGGTTCTCGAATAGGTTGTTTCGATAACAAGCGCTAGAGGAAATAACCATATCCCACAACTTTCCACCAGAAGTGCATCGAGTGAAAAACACAGGACAACCAGAAGTATTTTCCTTGGGAGAGGGAGAACCAATCAAAGAACGTTCCCATGGCATAGGTTTACCAGAATCTGCAGGTGTGATGAAAGGAACATGCACAAAATCATCCTCTAAAGAGGCAGAATCACTAAAATATTCCTCAGAATCACTTTCTTCTCCAAAGTCATCATAATATTCGACTTTCCTTGGACAATCACTTCCTTCTCCAGATTCATCAGAAATCAAACTGGGATAAATCTTAACTACACCCTTTGAAGAGGCAGACGGAACACCATGATAATCTTCAAACTCACTTTCTTCTGGATATTCATCAAAGTATTCAACTTTCTTTTTGTCAGAACAATTAAATTCTTCATGGCACTCATCAGATATAAACCCAGGATAGATCTTAACCACACCTGCCTTTGTTGAAGCTCTTTTTCAACCTTAAAAGCATATTGAATAGCTTTTGGAATATCAAAAATATCCTTAAACGTAACTCTAATTTACTCTGAATAGATTTATTTAAACCATTCAACAAGTTCACAAATCTCTGAAAAGTCTGAAACTATGGATTTTCACAAACGCTTCACGTTTATTTATAATAAAGTTGTATTAAGCCTAATACGATCAGGAAATAAATTCGCCAATTAGGAAACATTATAGATTTATAGCGGTATGGTTATTTTTGGAAATTTATTAAGAAAAATAAAAAACCCTAATCCTAAATAACGGATTTTATATCCGAAATATCCGAATCATATGGGAAAAATCCGAAATCAGGTTATTTAATCTCTAAAAATCTAAATCCAAATCCAAATCCAAATCCAAATCCAAATCCAAGTCCAAGTCCAAGTCCAAATCCAAGTCCAAGTCCGAATTACCTAAAATATGGGCCAGGCCCAGGTTATGTGGACTAAGGCCCAGGCCCATAAAAGGGCAATTTAGTCAGTTGAGATTCATAGTTTTTGAAAGGTAGTAATTTTCAATAAAGAATAGGGATATTTTGGTCGTTAAAACTTTACAAACGGCTCTGACTGATAACTTATTTAAAACTGCTGTCACTTATCTCATCAGTTTCAGATGTGGTAAGAACATCAACAACATACACAGAGAAAAATGAGAGCTTATTAAGTGGAGTGAGTAGCTAAGTAAGAAGAAGCTAAGATGGAGAGAAGTTCTGTCAGTGTTCTGAGTCAACTCGTTTTCCTTGTGTTTCTTATTGGTTATGCAACAGCAACAACAACAACAACAACAACAACAATGAAGGGTGGTGGAAGAAAAGAAATGCGACATTCTGGATTTCTCTACACAAGAAACAGAGGAAGGTGTACACCTCAGTAAGAATTTAAATTTAAACTTTACCCCCAATTTAGATTTCCATGGTCTTACAATTACAACCTCTCTCTTAGTTTTCTTTAATGAAAATAACCTTAAATCAAGATGTTGTAGTGGTTATTTCTGTTAATTATTAAACAAACCAGTAGATTGAAAGTTTCTGTAAATGAAGTTTACAGTATTAGTTGTACTACTAACTCATAGTTATGGATCGGTGACTCAGTGGGTCCACTCACTTCCACAATGGAGATATGATATGATATGATTAGTCACAAATGTTATGTTGACTGGATCCAAATACCAAATACCAAATACCAAATACCAAATACTTACTTTCTTAAATGGAAGCAAAGGTATAAAGGTGTGTGATGGTGTTTCACTTCTTTTGTGATGTGCATCAATCTCAAGTTCTACTTTTAAAATTTTCTTGAATTAGAATACAAGATAAATATATGCTTTTTACTGTCACTTTTCATTTTGTGCTAGTTATTATTTATCTTCTTTTGTTGATTTTAAGGTAGTCCTTATGCTCATATCTGTATGTTGATTTGAGTCTGTTTTAGATGTATTTAGTTCCAAAACCATATTTACAAGACTATGACAATCATATTAAAATTACATTTTAGAGCTAACTTGATTAAAGTGGGGAACATGGTTTGGCTTTAGACCCAAAACATAGATCTGAATATCTGATACATAGTTATTTAACATCAGAGTCTAAAGTTTGTATTGTTTAGCTATGAACAAAAAGTTAAATCTAGCAACTATTTCTTGTTTGCTAAACCCTCACTGAAATGAGACGTCAAATAAAACACAACCAAACAACTTATATGAAATTACTACAACAACTGAACTAGAAATTTACACAAAGAAGCTTCAGCAGTCAATTGATAATTGAGTGACATGCATTGTGTAGATGTCCTGTTACAGCTTTTCGCCATGTCAGAGTGTCGAACAACATCCTAAGGATTGAATTTAACTATCCCAAAGGTGTACCCTAGGTGGCTATGTTTTCACTTCTATTGTTCACTCAATGGTATAAACCTTCAAGATAATATCTTAACAGTTATATAACTCTTCTATCTTCTCATGGAAGGGGAGAGTGAGTTTACTGCACTCCATAAGCGAGTGGTTGTTTTGCAAAATCAGGCAATGCTCTATTGCTCTTACTTTTTCCGGATGAGCATCTACATTCACTTCTATAATAATGGCACTGTCAAGTTGTTATGGCCTTTGTTGTTAGACCTAAGTCTACTTGTTTTCGGGTAATCTACACTACATCTGAAGAGTGTCCTACAGAATATAGATGCAGTGCTAATGATTTTGTCGCACACATGTATGACTATATCGGTTGTAGACATTCCAATGGTATACAAATAACCATCGTGGTGGCCTAAGTAGCTCAATGGCATCTAAATTAAAATTTCTTAAGCAACGTGTAGTCTAAGTAGCTCAATCTTCGGTTGTCCAGTGCCTTAACATTTATGACCACATTGCATGACCATCTTAACCAAGAAGAGAAACTCTGCAGGTTCTGGAGCAGCCGAAGAGAAGCATGGCCGAGGATGATCCCACAAACAGCGTCGGTATCCAGAATATTTGGATCTCGAGCCTTCGAGCGCTATAGAAATGATCTGACACTTTTGCAAGCCACCGAAAAGAATGACGACAACAATGCTTTCTCCAGTTTGCTGAAGCAATCAAGCGCTGCACTTCTCAACTCGTACACCAGAAAAAATTTCCCTTTCTCTGCTTGGGAAGTCAAGACTCTTCTCATTCAAGCCCTTGTATCAGAGAAAGCTGCAGCTCTTCAAGCAAAACGTTTCTCTCTTGCAAATGAAGCTTGTACTTAGCCAAGGTAAGGATTTGAATTTATTCTTCTTGAGTCATAATTGGGGAGTCCATTTTGATGTTTTACAGAAAGCCTCGAGTAATCACAAACAATGTGTCCTATAAACTTTTTTGTGTTTTGAATGTAAAGTGATGATAGCAAAATGTTCCACATTTCTTTCTAGCTAGGTTTGTTGTGTGTTGGCAAACTAAATCAGCATCTTGCTGCTATTTATAATTTAAGCAGGGTCTTAAGGTTTATTTTTTGTCCTATGGGTACCTATGTGATTGCATGTTTTAACTGCCATTCTCGGCAGAGACCATATCATTAACTGGAGACCCGAGCCATTAGGAACCACAACTGACAGTGTAACACCCTAATTCTGGAAGCTGGTTTCTTATACATTAAATTTGGAATTGAGTAGTAAGAGGCTTGAATGTGGGCTGGGTTGCATACTTCAAGCTTGAATTATTTTATACCTCAATCTCGAGTACGTCCACCTACTATAACACTCAATGGACAAGTGTGGGTTGGGTTGGGTTGCATTGCAAATTTTTAATACGATCACACATTCTCACTATTCAAGAACAGAACTTTCCAGCAAAAAAAAGAAAGAAAGAAGAACAGAACAGAACTTATTAGATGAACAGACAATTTTGTTTCCTCGGCCAACTAAAATGAACAATGAAGATGGAAAATATATCAATGCAAGTTTGTGACTTGGGACCCTTCAAGAATAACCATCACGAAACTCAAGGTGAATGGCCGAAAGGTGTTAGTGCTGGTGGAGATGGCCGCTTATAGCGCTTGCCAGGGTTGGCCTCTGGTGCAAGTGGGAGACGGTAGTTAGACCTCTTGCCTCTTCTGAACCAAGGGTGCCAATCATTTTTCCATGCAGGGTTCCTCACAAGCTGTGAATCATGAACATGCATGACAACATGGCCATAGCAAGAGAGAGAGCTGAGTGCCATAGCCACCCCAATGACCAACATGATTACAAGTATGTATGAATGATTAGCCATTGCATAAAATTGCATCGATAGGCATACTCAGAAACGAGTGGTGCCTTTTTCTTATAGTACAAGTGCAGGAAGATTAGTCTTCAGTATTGACTTCAGCTCCTTGACCTTATGCATCCAGTGATCCAGCAAATCTATCATGAATATGAAATTGAAAATTCTTCCAAGAAATTTGTGGTAGTACGGATGTAAATAAAATTTGTGTAATTTTCCACATTTATTAAGTCCTTGGCATAAAACAAAAACAATGTAGAAATTGGGAAATATGTTACATAATTAAAAAAAAAAAAAAAAAAATTAAAACTATCATTGCAGAACAAATTTACTTCTGGTTTATCTACAAAATACTACTCAAATATGTAGATGGAAATACAGGAACTCCTTTCAAGCTAATTAGTGGTGGCAAGGCGGTGGTGTCTTAATTATAGGATAAGAAGGTGGTAGTGGAGCCTGTGGAGGAAGAAACATATGACCAGGCCTATTCGGCTTCGGTGAAGAAGGTCTCCATGGTCTGCCTTTTCTTTGGCTTCGCTTTGCAAGCCCTTCAAAATATATTCCATTCGGCAAATCACCAAGAATGTGATTCTGATCAGTGATCTCCTTTGAGGTTGCTAAGGCAGTAACATATCCCTTTTGCACATAATTAGTCCATGACAGTGTTCCATAGATCATCAAAATTGAGAGCAAACATGATCTTAAATCCACCATATCAGCCACATTTACTAGATTGGAAAACATATTCAGTTGATCATATATACATAAAGAGATGAATAAGGACAACTTTCGACTTCCTACCTAACCACTGAAAAGTCAAGTAAGTACATGCCCATATAGGGAAGGCACTTTCCAAGAAGCCACAACTCAGAAGTCTTGGAATTGGTTTTATGACAACTGGAGTAAAAGGGTTTGACATTCAGAACAAGATGAGACAAATGTCCACAAAGAAAATTCAATTTTTTCTGCAAATACTTTAGACCAAGACTTAGTATTTAGCTTATAGCTTCTACTATTTCTGAGAAAGATAGTAGTCAGTTCCAATCTGCCAGAAAGTAACAATGAGGAGTATATGCAGATGTTGCTTTTGGTACAGAAGGAACGGTAGCAAAAAATGATAGTGGGCTTACCCTGCTACTAAAGGTGCACCCAAGGTTAAAAGAAATCTGAACAACAAACTTACATCACAATTTAGCAGGACCACCATTAAATCGTCCATTACATTTTCAAGGTGAATGATGATTGCAAGGAGGTGATGGAGATTGTGCCAGTATATGCAGCGATAGAGAAGGTGGCGAGTGTGGTGGCCCAAAGTGTTGTGATTGCTTTTCAGGATGGGCCCTCTTGCCTCTCCTGAACAATGAATATTCCTTCGTTAGCAATTTCCCATGGTGTGAATCATAAGCGTACATGGAATCAGCAGTTTCACAATAAGTGTGAGCAATGAGTGCTATCACCACCACCCAAAAGATCAACACATAGGAAAGAGTCCTCACTGCATCTGATGATAACTATTAAGTACTATGAAAAAGGGTGTCTTCGGTTTTATACAGAGATGAACTTCGGGAAGTGTACTTAAGCTAATCCAAAATAAAGTTTTATTATTACAAATTACCTAATCCTTATTAAAGTGTATTGGTGGGAGTGTGTGCAAGTGGAGTGGGTTGGACCTTGGAGGCACATAATTGCTCAAGAAACTCCATGAAATGCATTTGCTAGCTTCGTTTGCGTGTGACTTTATTTAATGCAAACACATGACCCACGCCATGCCACATGACTCAAATTCATAAAGGAAAGAGCCTGAATTATTCTTCTCTGATCATCAACTTGACAACTTGCATGGTAGAGAAACAAACAGGGAATACTAAATCGACGCCACCAAAATAAAGCGGTGCTTACTCTGACGCTATACGAGTGCTAAATCCAGGCCGTCCCAGTTTTTGAATGTTACCAGAACTACTGGTCCAATGGTAACGGAACTACAAGATCAACACTAACCCACTTACTGCATCTTTATTCCAACGCAGACAACTAAACCTATGCCCCCCCAACTTACCTCAAGTATTTCATAAACAGCAGGAAGAACACACCTTAATCATGGTTCCTGGTACATGAGAAACTCTATCCTCAATAAATTGTCAATAACGTTGTTGGGAACATATGACTAAATATCAATTTCCGTTCTGAGATTTGATACTAACACAACTTATCGCTTCAAAACTACACCACAAGATCTCGAGTTTTTCTTATCAGCTGCAACTAATTATGTTTAGGGCATTCATTTAATCTAGAAGCGATCAAACTCACAGAATCTATCACAATTTTCTTTCCTCTTTTTAGTTTTCCTACTAAAAATCTAAAATTATGAGAAAGTTTATAAGCTATCATCGTTGCAGCTTCCGCAGAAGCAAAAACTAAGACTTATTCACCAAAATATTCTTTCTCATTAAATGAGGTTTGATTTGAAAGGAGGATTTTTTATAAGATCGATAACTTCTTAAAGCAAAAAATCCATATTGTCTTGCCATATCGAAATGAAAATCAAATCAAACACACTTTCATACAGAATAAAGACGATAGCACAAGAAGTAACTTAAATTAATAAATATAGCCCATGAAGCACACCATTTATGTTTATTAAGAGGTGAAGCACACACCTTTGACTTAATTGTTCTTCGAAAGAATCGAATTCTTCACGTATTGAGAGGGCTTCACAAGCAGCTTCCTAGCACCAACTTAATTGGGCTTCCATCATACCCTTTTCTTTAGAGAAAGCAGACACCATCACTCGAAACTCAATTTTGATGATTTCCTTTCTATCTGAAGCAAATCGTGCCTTCAGAAATTGAAGCTTGATATTGTATTAACTAATGGTATACTCTACATTTACCTGAATCCTGCTCAGCTTCTTCCACTTTCATTTCAAGAATGTTTCTTTCGATAGTACACTTGCGACTGGCACTCTATCCTTCTATCTTGGCTTTGGAGTCCTTACTAATATTTCTAGCAACGCATTTACACTCAAATCTGAACATAGTAACTAAAAATGGTCACAAACCAACGTAACATTGATATAAATAAATTTATACAAAATTACCAGTAGTAATTTTGTTAATCCTTTGTAGCACACCAATTCTGCGCTCCAATGTATAGTTGATCACTTAATAAAGTGTAAGGCGTAGATGAACCTACAACTTTTTCATCCTAGTTCGTTCTGTAGGAAACTGAGAAATTAATGAAAACAAAATACACACCGGTAAATGTATACAAATAAATTACAATTGAAAAAGTCACAATCAACATAACTAAGATAGGAACTGACCTGAAAATCTTGCAACTTACTGGATAGAGTAAGAGAGTATCTTCTTGTGCTTTCTGAAGCCTGAAAGACAGCTAGCAGTGCATATGCATGTTCAATGATACTAACATAACAGACATACTCTTACTGAAAAACATCGGAATCCCCATAAAACGCCGTAAATCAGCTATACATAGGTGAAAACAACATGCCAAGGAAAAATTTGAAGAAAATAGCAGAAGGTATACTCCAAATGTACCTGGATCCTGCTCAGCTTCTTCCACTTCCATTTCAAGATCGTTTCTGGCGATAGTACACTTACAGCTGGCACTCTAGTTCTTCTATCCTGGCTTCAAAGTCCATACTAACATTTCTAGCACCATCTGCTGGCTGCATTTACACTTAGATCTTTTTCCCATCAAAGCACATGAGTCCTGACAGACCAAACAAAGTTTTTTGATAAATGGTCACAAATGTACATTCGAAGCATGGGAATATATAATATCATAGGATGAAAACAATGATATGGTTATGTTAAAAAGTATTATTACGATTTACGATACCAAGCAATGCGGAAAAATCTTTTAAAATAAACCTGGAAAAATATAGTAACAATCTGGTGTAATTAGATACTCATGCCAGGAATTTTAATTACCTTCTTTAGACATCAGATATCTTCCATGTAAAGATGGTGCTAAATTCTTGAATCTAAATCTCCAATCATCAAGGTATGACCTCTAATGATTTCGTCTATAACCTATTGAGGATGAAACACGTGCAGAAGGAGCTTCTTCAACATGATTTCCACAACCTCTGTTGCTTCAAAGGCACCTGATTCTAGAAACCTACAGACATATCTCCTCAGGGTGACAAGACACAGTTGGCCCTAGAAAATAAGTAATGCAAGTTAATCAATATTATAGTTAAAGAAAAGACATTCACTGCAAAAATATCTTCAGCACTGATACACAACAACCTTGATTCAATTAGAATTTAGAAGAATGCAGAAGGATAAGAAAATATTGAAAACAAAAATATTACCACTAGAGTGGTCTGCGTCATTCCCACCAGCTTGTAGCTTAAGAAAAATCAAATCAACCAGCTAAAGTTGCAAAACTAATAAAAAACCAATCAATAAAGTGGTTGATAAATTAGACCAAGAATAATAAGAAACTAAGTTTGAATAAAAAAGATCAAACATTGACGTGATTCCAGGATTAATTCACTGAAATCAGAGTGTAAGTGTATCATCATAAGAACACTGTTTAAATTTTAGCTCTCTTAGTTTGTATTCTAGAGTACCCAACTGATCATATTTTTGAGCATTCAAGTGCTTAACAAGATTTTGATTGTGGTATTGTAGCACTGCTGCACTGACCTGCAATACAATATCATATTTGTGTTAATTTTCAAAGTAAGACTATAAACTACTTTATAAAGGGAAACTTAATCTCATGATAAATCGATGAATTATTGATCAAGTTGGAGTAGGAACAATCAAGAGCGAATGCAAACAAGCTAACAAGTATGAAAAAGATAAACAATAAAGGTATGCAACCTAGGATATTAAATTGGTTCCATGGTATACGTCTGGCATTCCTATATAATGTTGTAGTAGCCTAAATATTCTTTCGGTCACACGCCAGTGGGAATCAATTTTTTATGTGATGGAGATGTCTATAAATGACTTCAAGCTGTTTTATCTGTGAATCAGGTAATCGTAGGATTCTGGGTTATGTAGAGTATTGTAGACTATAGGAGCCACAGATCCTGTGCATCACAGGCTTCTGTTGTTGCTACTCATGTCTCAAAATGTCCGCTGGATTGCATCCAATTTCATGTTTCAACAGCTGATGATGTAGCATCCAATTATAACTCCTTTATAAAAATTTCTTAAACAATATGTATATGTTATTAGCATTTGTTTGAAGGTGAATCGTGATTTCAAGTTTCGTATTGAACATACCTCTCTTCACATTGCTGTCTCTCGAATCAGCAAGGTGAGCTGACAAAATCATTTTTTGGAGGCTATATATAAGATAATATGAACCACTATTAATACATGAAAAAAAAAAAAACCCCAACAAAACACAAGACAGATAGACCTCACTCTAATGGTAGAAACTCCCAACTAGCTAGATTAGCACCCCTCCTCTGACATATCTACTTCCAATTTTCAACGTTGTTTCCTCAAACAAGTCGACCCACTTCAAAAGTTTAGATCAACCTAGAAATATCCTTACTACTGTATAAAGCAATATTAACATGTGAATGAAAACATAATGTACCTTGTAATTTGATTAGAGATCAAGTAATCTGGAAAAAGCTTGTATCAATATACTCACCAGAGTTACCATGGTAATGTTCAATTTAAACGAAACTCTCCATTGATGATTGATCACAAGGTAATTTGATTTAAAATACAATATAACAACAGTATAGATTAGGGATTCAAAAGGGGGAAAAAAAAACAAAAACAATTTCAGTATTCTAATTACTTCTTACATTAGATTCAAAGCATATATTACTCGTATTAATTGGAGGGGGAGAAGACTTTCAAGTTTTTCCATTACTCTCTTTCTTCCACCAATCAAGTTTGGATCTTTGAAGATCTAACAAACCCTAGAATTTCAAATTAGAAACTTTAGAAGAAAATTTGTATGGCTGGTAGAAGAAGAAGAAGAAGAAAAGCTATTCTGTTTCTGTACTTCAGGGAAGAAGTAGGGGTAGATATAATAGTGCCGGTAGCGTTAAAACAACACAACGCTAACTTATGTGGCGTCAATTTACTTGTCCGCGTGGCGTCGGATTAAAGCACATCTAAGATTTCCACCGCGTAGCGTCAAAATAAAGCAGAACTAAGCCGAGATGGCGTAGATGTCATCATGTAATAAACCGCATAGCGTTAAGAATAAAGCTAAGTTGGAAAGAACTTGATCCGCGTAGCGTTAAAATAAAGCCACATCACGTCACGTGGGGTATATTGTTGATCTAGTAGTCCCGGTAACATTCAACTAAAGCACCACCACACATAACACCGCGCCATGTCACGTGACTGTTGCTAATTCCTTTCTGATCATGTAAGTAAAGTAACCAACAACAGGGAGTACCAAATAACAATTGAGAGTTGCACTGTCAAGTTTCCTTAATTAGAAGTACGTACTACGTAGTAGGAGTGGTAATTGGAGTCCGATTACTTGCCAGAAAACCACCTTCGTAGTATAAATATTTATTCAAGTTAACCCTTAATTCACATAACTTCAGTAATTTTGGAGCTTTTGAGATTGAGAAAGACAGGGAGATATTTTTACCTACTACAGGAGTTCAGGTTCTATAGTTTTTCCTTCTTTTAGTTATTGTGTTTCAATTCCTTATTGTTGCATTCTTCCTTATCTTTTCAACATGGCTGGAATTCTTGAGTATTGGCGTGAAAACCTGAAACGTTGTAGTGATTCTGGTGATATATTTGAAGTAGTTGATAGGGCTATTTTTATTGCTGCTCTGGATCATCCTAAAGAGTTCAAAAACCATAGGGATGAGATTATCGCTAAGTTATACAGAATAGAAGCCCTACTTGATGATTTGCACAGAGAAAAAGAGAAGGTGGTCAATGCTGTTGGAAGTGAACCCAAAAAGGTTGATGAAGAGAGCCGCAGCAGCACTATTGATCACGTTGATGGTCTACATGATTCAGTAAAAAGTGATCATGTAGTAGTTTCCAATGAAACAAGCAAAAGGAAAATATTTCCTATTATTAGCATGAAAAGGGTGAAGAAGATGAATTCTCAAGATGGTTGGCGGGTTACTATTGTTCCAAGAAAGACAGAGGAAGGGGGTGAAGAAATTACCAAGTGCTATAATGGTGCTGGTGATTGTCAAAGGATTTCCAACGGGAGCACTCAGGAGATACCTTCAC
Source organism: Aquilegia eximia (assembly GCA_023053565.1). NCBI lineage: Eukaryota > Viridiplantae > Streptophyta > Magnoliopsida > Ranunculales > Ranunculaceae > Aquilegia > Aquilegia eximia. Next base: position 1,443,511 of record JALIGU010000003.1, read on the forward strand.
CTGTTCTGAAAGAGGAGAATAAGAACTCAAACAAAGAAGAAGTTCAAACTAGCATTCTGGAGATACAGGAACCTGTTCTCAAAGGGGAGAATAAGAACTCAAACAAAGAAGTTCAGACTAGCATTCAGGAGATACAGGCACCTGTTCTGAAAGAGGAGAATAAGAACTCAAACAAAGAAGTAACTACTAGGGTATTGTGTTCGGATGAGCAAGCGATGATTCAGCAGAAAATATAAACTTCCAAGAGAAAGCTCAAAGACGGATATCAAGCAGCAGCGAAGAAACAACATCTCATAAGAGTTTTGGATCCTCGTGACTTACCAAAAAGTTGTGCAGCCGCTTTACATGTTTCCCAGAGAAATCACAGGAGACCTGCACTTAGAAGATGCTACTGAAGTTGTTCCAAGGTCAAATCCAAGTGTAGCCATTTGTACATTATTAAAGCATACTCATTCACTTATTATTTTTTGTTGGGTACTTGTATTTTGTACTAAGCCCCACTAATGTACTTGAATTTTTGTCAGTAATAAAATTACAATTTCCATGACAAATCTGGCGAAAAATTGTGAGCTAGCTGTGGCTCATTGGAGCTTGTTTGTAACCCTCAGTTTGATAATCAAACTAGCTTTGATTTTCTATGATCATTCAGATCTTATGGGCATGCGTTGAACAGACAATAGTACAATACCATTGTCCAGTGTTATACTGAACAAAAAATAAAAACAAGACACAATCAAGCCGTTTATAAGATGGGTGATAAGTATTTCATGCAAAATTCACCATAAATAAATCTGGCACAACCCGAACCCCATGGCCACCCCTAATTTGCATCTTGGTGGCCCATTATCAAATATCAACTATATGAAATACAAGGAAAACAATAAAAATAACAATACACGCATCTGTAGAATCTGGCTTTTTTTATGTTACCTTCTGGGGGCATTTAAAGTAGGTCTTCCATGAAAGCTGTTTGCAGGTATGAAAATCTGAGTTTTGCTCAGCATAACCAACAATAACGCTATCTGCAGCTACTGGTCTTCTTTATGCTCGCTTCAGCCTGCTCACTGCCATGGTGACAGAATTTGTCAAGAAGCAAGTTTGTATGTAATTACAAAGCAATTATGCATGCAATTGATTGCAAAAGAAAAAATAAAATAAAATATATATATACACACACACATATGAATTATTTGCATTTGACACATTTCTCCTTTTTTTTGTCCGTACTTGTGTCATATAAAGTGGGCCACATGTATGTGAGTTTGTTCTGCACATGTGTACGCAAGTTCATTTTTACAAGACATGAGGATTTTGCACATTGTTGGTGATCAGAGACACAGAGTTAGTCCTAGACATATTCCAATTCTTATATCCTCCATTTCTACCTTGAATTACACAACTTCAACTTTCAAGTGCAACAAATTAGACTTCATACAAATTTAGAAAGAAAAACAATTGAATAGATAACACCACTAACCTTATAACAAGTCACAGGTACTGTGGCTACTGTTATGGTCATCTCTCGTCTTCTGTACTATTGTTCATGGACTGACTTGCCTCCGAACAATTTAGCACATCTCCACTCATACTACTTGGGTAACTCCGATCTCTCTTTGAGAACTGTGTGGCTGCAGTTCGAGCACCAGCGATTGCTGCACTCAGATTTGGTGGTTTCTCCACTTCATAAGGTTTCGAGCCAATGAGATTCGATGTAAGTGATCCAGGCTTCAATGAAAATGGATCGCGTGGATCGGGAAGGGGAAACTTTACAGGCAGTGGCCCTTTAACTCGAGATAGACCTCGAACTGCAGCATCATATATCTATGAGAATAGAGAGAAGTGAAAGATACAGGGGTTACATATAATGTATACATATATTAACGTATATGTGAATATTAAGGAATGATATCTACTTACCTTTCGCTCTAAGTTATAAACTCGCTGAAAACCTCGCATCTCAAATGGAATAATTAATTTCTGCATTAAATGATAGAATATAATATCATCCTTGGAGTAGAAATGCATAACACAAAGGAAAAGCCACTGACAGCTTCTTGCCATCAACTTAAAATAGAAACTGTAAGAACTTGTTCTTTAAAATTTTTTACCTCTGGATTTTCACATAGCCAGCAAAAATCAGTTTGCCCTTCCAGCCTCACCTGTAAACAATTGTCAAAGGATCAAACTGTGTCAAGACACATCACAAGAGACGACTAGCGCTACTATTGCAGGAATGTAAAACATGAAGAGAATATTTTAGTGAATCAGTGCTCACCCCTTCAGGTACCTCTTCCCAGCAAACTAGCTCTTCACATTTAACACACCCAACCACTTCCACACAGCCTGGAACCATAAAATGCATCCAAGAATTGAAAGAGACGATTAATACAGTAATCCCAGTAATAATCGAGACAGAACACATTGCGTCAACTAAAAAAAAAGTAAGAAGACAAATAGAATATGGAGTCAGGAACTTCAAAGTAAGAAAATGTCTGCATACCTAAAAGTCTAGAAACTGGGTAATGCTCTGGAAACTTGATGTCCATTATCCCATTGACTGCATAGATTTCCCTGTAGAAGTCCTCCATTGCTTTAATTGTTTCTGGCTCTGGAACCTTACTAGCAGCATGGATCCAAAGTCGACCTTCACAGAGGCTACCATTAATATCAGGATGCATATATGAAGATAGGCCAATCGTAAGGCATAATCAATCATAAACGTATCGTTCAATATAAAATTAAGGGTCTGTTGATTTGAGCAGAAAATTGATATTCTGGCAAAAATCATTGGAAAGTCAGATAACTACATGTTAGTTAAGACTTCACTAGAAGTCTATAGTCACTGAACCTGGATTATTTTCCAAGTTTTTACTTAGCGCATTTTTGCAAAATTTGAGCTCAATTTCCCTGTAATCAAACATACCCTACATGGAAAATTGTGGACCTTTCTGAAAACTGAAGAATTACTCTCTTTATATCAATAAAATAAATTCTAGCATTTTTAAAGGGGATTTTTCTTTGTTCCTGAATCCTGATTGTTGATAGTAACAATAAATTACCTATACCCGAAGTCAAAAAGTAAAGTGTTTTTTTTTTTTTTTTTTGCGAGATTAATGAGAAGAATTAAAATTGTATTGTTGAATTGTTGTTGGCAAAAACCATTGCGAAATCACATAACTGTATGTTAGTTAAGACTTCAATTTCAATAGGACTGAACCTGGATTCTTTATCAATTTTTACTAAGCAAATTTTCGTAAAATTTGAGCTCATTGTCCCTGTAAATCTGTAATCAAACATACTCTACATAGCAAATTGTGGACCTTTTTCTGAGAAAAAAAAATGAAAATTTTCTCTCTTCATATTAAAAAAATAAAAAAACAAATCTAGCTTTTGATTTGATATTGGCAATAAATTACCTATACCCAAAGTCAACAAATAAAATTTTTTTTTTTCTGCGATATTAATAAAATAATAATAATAATTGTAATTTTCATTTAAAAGGAAACTATTGTTGGTACTAGTAATGGTTGTATTGTACCTCGAATGGGAGAAGGCCAAGATCTTCCTTCAACACGCTTGATGCCATATACAAGTAACGAAGCCCATGGTTGATGCATCGTTAAGCATGGGTTTTTATAATTCCCACCATTCCTACTTTCCATTTCTCTTTCTCCTTCTCTCTCTTCTTCTCCTTCTTCTTCTTTGTTATCGATTCATCAAACAAACGAAATCTTGTTAACTTGTTACAGAATACAGATGTTGTTGACTTATGTTCGCCTGTTTTTATCTCAGAAGAACTACTCAAAAGTCAAAACTCAATTGCAGGCTTTCTAAGGCCCAATAACCTCTGCAATAATAACATACCACTTGACAGAAAGAACGTTAAATGTAGTCCCACATTGAGAAGTGAAAGAAGACTGTGTTTCTACTTAAAGTGAGTAAATGATACACAGAGCACAACTTGTAAGGGTGTTGGGGCGGGAGCAGATGGGTTTCTCTAAACCCTAAACCTCACTGGCCAAAACCAGGTGTGTATGCAACTGGCCAAAACCAGGTGCAGAAGACTTCGGGGCTTCGGGCTATCTGTCTGTCTGAGGATACCTTGCCCATGCCTGCTCATCTGAACTCCCACGTTGATGTGCCTCAAGAAGGCTTGCAGGGGGGCTGCCAATGTTTTCGCGGTATCGATTCCTTGCCTTCTTGGCCACCCTATAATTTTTTTTTTTCATTTCTTTGATAATCTTGCTTTGATTGAACTCTTTGATCAATCTTCCAAAGACCAAACCCATGACATAAGCCATACTTCTTCCAATATTCATTTTGTCGTCTATGTGTATATATTTACTATGGCACTTTTGGGGAGGAATGAGGTTCTTATTGAGCAAAAATGAAGATCGAAGTCATCAAACTCTAAGACAAACACAAGAGAACAGACCATTCTTGTTTACATTCAAAATACTCCTTGTTTATAAGACCATACTAATACTATCTTAGTGATTGATCATTCCATTGGCCATTTGCTTGTCAGAGCTTGTTCTGACCAATCAAATAGTCCAAAGAAACAGGCTTCCGCATAATAATTGTTTTGCTCACGAAGTGACCCAGTTCAATCCTATCTACGGATCATATCAGCAGACAGCGGTCAGGCACTCAGGCCAGGTCATTCTGGAGTAGTTGTCAATGTATCATGTATGAATCAACTATTCAACTCTACGACAGTTCACAGACTAACCCCCAACACTCTATGACTGAATGTCCCCAACACTCGACGTTCACAAAAATTTGAGAATTTTTTTTTTTGCATTTGCATGTGGTATTGTGGTTTATTGCACACTGATAAACCCCATTCGTAATATGGAAAGAGATGGTAGGGGCATAGTACAAAAAAGTCGATATTTAAGAATATATCGTATCTCTTTTAATCCGATATATCCGGATATATCCAAATCTATCGACGATATAATACAAAAGCAAAAAATCAGATATTTTATATAGCAGATCTCATTCATCGCAGATTTTGATCTAAAAAAACAGATTTGTATATCTTTCCAACAAAAACAAGCTACCTAAAAAGCTAAAATTATATAGATTTTTCATCAAGATCTTAAAGATTTTTTAATATATTTTTCAACAATTAAACAAAATATATTGTAGATCTCGATTCATATTTTTTTTGCTTTTTCTTCATCTCATCTTTGATAGAAGGTGATTGAAGATTTTAGAGATATGGTTCTCCTTATTCTCAGAAAAATGAAATAGATTGAACATCTCAATATCTAATTCATTTTCTTCATCTCAGACACACAGAGAGAGGGATAAGATTAAAGAGTTGGTCTACCATCCAGATCTGGTTCATCTTCTTCTTCAATCCAAATTAAAACTCTTCCAAATCTGGTTCTTCTTCTTTCATCTAAATTCAATTCCAGATCTGGTTCTTCTAAAATAGAATCAAATAAAAAATAGAAATCGAGGCAGAAGAGTTTGAAATTCAAAAAATTAGTTCATTCTATCACGATATTTTTGATATTTGTATTTTATCGCATTATATCGCGATATATCTATATCTATCGAGCAACATATTTCAGATACTTTAAGCTCAAAATAATCGTTAACTATCGCATCGTTTTATTATAAAAACGATATATATCGTAACTTATCGCGATTTTCTGTACTATGGGTAGGGGTACTGTTAGTTTAGGGACCATATGGTCTGTAGCATATGCCATATGTGGTCAGAAAAGGTTGTAACTTGTAACTTGCAAGAAACTAACACACTTGATAATCTGCTACAATAAACCAAAATCCATAATGAGGTTTGGCTATGGTGAATGACCTGAATGTGTTTGTAATTGGTCAACGGTCAAGTATTTAGAAAGGTCAAAAAGTCAAAACACTGCTCTTAACCTAAACGGACTGAAGGTTAAGAAAAAGGTAACTTTTAAAATGCAGATTATGTTTTTTTTTTGGTGAGGGTTCTTTTCTTTTTTGGTCTTCGCTTCTCTCTAAAGGGTTCAGGTGTCTCACCGCCGGTGCCACCGCACCATCTCTCTCTATGTTTTAAAGTCACAAAGAAAGCATAAAAAAGTTTCTCTTTGTGCTCTTTTGTCTTCTCTACTCTTTTTTTTTTTTTTTTTTTCTTTAAACCATCGATCGTGAGTGTGGAATGTTTGGAAAACCTTTCTTTTCCAACTCCCTCTATATATCTCTTATATGGAAATAAAGCAAAAGGCTATACCACCCAAAGGTAAAGTAGTACTCCATCTCAATCACATCTTCTTCTTCTAGCATGTAAGACAGCTTGAAAGCATAATAATACAAAGAAGAAGAAGAAAGAAGAGAAAGCAAATAGTAAGGAAGTTTGGGTATCTTTTAATTAATTTTTCAATTGAGTGTAAGAAGAGATGGATTCTGGTGTTTTAGATGGTATTATTAGTAGACTTTTAGAAGTAAGAAGCAGACCAGGGAAGCAAGTGCAACTTTCTGAATCAGAGATCAGACAGCTTTGTTTAGCTTCTAAGGATATTTTTATGCAGCAGCCTAATCTACTTGAGCTTGAAGCCCCCATTAAGATTTGCGGTAATACCCCCTTTATCAATTAATCAATCAATCAATCAATCCTCCCTTTTCACAATTTTCAATTGGTTTTTTTTTTTTTTTTTTAAATACTAGTTTCTTAGTTTAATTGAGAATATATGTTCTATGCAAGTTTGTTGGGAAGAAGAGAAAAAAAATACTGCTTTATGGAACCTTGAAATTTCTTTTGTGGGTATTGTTCTTATTAATCATTGTGAATAGGGTTTTCTTTCATTGTTTGAAATTTGTGGCTTGTATATTGCATTACTTATATATTCAAATAAAAGAGTTTTGGTGTTTCATTTTTGACATATGGTGTTTATAATTAGTCCAGCTACGTGTAAATTTCCACTTATAAGCAGAGACAACTGACACAAGCTTCTGTTAATAGCTTGTTAATGCCTCAAGTGCGCACAAATCCCTGCTATGATGGCGGCAGTAAGCCTTCAAACTGTAGGATATGGTATGAAGTTGGAAAAAACGCAGCTGAAATGTTAGGCTGCCGAATGCAGCATTGTTGCTTCTAATGAAATGGGTTTTGCCCCTTCTGAATTTGAGATTTTATAATTTTTGTAAGTAGGTTAGTGTTGACGATTATTGTTTATAACTGGGTCTTGATAGTTATTGATTTAATTTACATATTGAATTTTACTATGGTGGTTGAGTTTGGATTAATTTAGGCATTCAGCCTATTATATGATTTAATATTTTTTTCTATGAACTTCTGTCGAGTATCCATTATTTTGCCTTGTTTCTGTTTGTCGTTTTTTTGTGGTATAATTGAGACCAACCATCTGTTCTAATATCTTTCAAAACTAAGCACTCTTGGCTAATTAGATCTTAGGTCAGAGACGTACGGGAGTTTCCGAGAATGACTGAATGTGAGTTAGTGACCCAATAAAACATGTTATCTTAGAAATGCTTATCATCTTTCTATTGGAAACTTTCAATATGCCTCGACTCTGAGACACCCACCCACCACCCTCCTCTTAGAACAATTTTTTTTCACGAAACCTTACCAAAGAAGCCAAACAATCACCAAGTGGCATATGCTGATAGAAATATAACCTTAAAGTTAAGTTAATCAACTTGCCATCTTTAGAGCTCATGAACCTGGGTTGAAGTTTGGGTTTTGTGGTTAGGGGTAGTGGGAGTCTATTTAAAGAATGCATGCTGTGATTCTGGATTACTGAAATGGATTTGCATTAGTATGATTAAGAGGATGCAGAGGCTGGTTCAAGTCAGAGTGTAATGTTGGATAGTTTCAGGGAGGGAATTGACTCAATTGAGTCTAATTAAAGAATGCATACTGGAGATCTGGACTACTAAAGTGGATTTTATGTAATATGATTAGGAGGAAGAGAGGATGGTTTGAGCCAGAGCGTAATGTGGTATAGTTTCTGGGAGAGTATCTCAATGATGATAGATCCAATCATGAGTAAATGGTTAAATATGTGGTCTTGATGTTTGGATTGACATATGGTCTCTCAATGCAGATTAGAAGACGAAGATTGAAAAATGTTGGGTGATATTCAAGGTCGTCAGTTTACACATCATTTTTCACAAAGATGTAAAAGCTCAACCTTAACTCACAACTCAAGGGGAAGTGGAACATAATTCAGGTCATCATTGTGTGAAACGGATCAATGGGTGGATTCAAATGGTAGTGAGGCAAAGGAGTATATATAATTTATCTTCTTTTGCAGCTTGAATTTTCTTGTGGTAGTAGTTACTTGAATTGCTTAATCTAGTCTTGTTTAAGCAAAAACTTGATGTCAGTGCCCCTCTCATAAGACACCACTGAATTTTTCATCTAAGATAAGTTTGGGCTAGGTCATGGGGTTGGATATGAATTTCAATGAAAATTTGTCACATATATTATGTTTGAAATTTTGGATGAGTGTTTATTCAATTTATCTATGATATGATATTGGCATAATGTTAACATCTTTACATGATAAACGAACAACCATTCTGATCTATTATTTTCCTACGTGTGAGTGTCATTTTTGTTTTCAAACTTTTCCTCTAAACCTTTCTGCAAGAAATATGAGACATTTAAAGTATTAAACTGGAATTTTGGCTAAATGTTATATTATTGTGATTTTCCAAGGGTACAAAGTGATTGTTAATAAGCGAATAAACATTCTCCATCTGCTTTCTGACTTAATTATTATAGGTGCATTCCTCTATTGATATTCGTTGCTCAAAAGTATCTGGTCATTAATATACCGAATATTACACTTGTGCTTGCATTCCTAGTTTGGCTTATTCTTATGTATTGTTCACCACCGACAAAATTGAAAAGATGTATGAAAGCTTTGAGCTATTCTATTAATTTATTATTCATTTTGTTATATAGGTGACATTCATGGTCAGTACTCTGATCTTTTAAGGCTTTTCGAATATGGTGGATTACCTCCTCAGGCTAATTACTTGTTCTTGGGCGATTATGTGGATCGTGGGAAACAAAGCCTGGAAACAATATGTCTTCTTCTCGCATATAAAATTAAGTATCCTGAAAACTTTTTCCTCTTGAGGGGAAATCATGAGTGTGCATCTATAAACCGGATTTATGGATTTTACGATGAATGCAAGCGTAGATTCAATGTCAGGCTTTGGAAAATCTTCACTGACTGTTTTAACTGCCTACCTGTGGCTGCTCTCATTGATGAAAAAATTCTCTGCATGCATGGGGGTCTGTCTCCTGATTTGAATTCTTTGGATCAAATAAGAAATCTGCAACGCCCAACTGATGTTCCGGATACTGGTCTGCTATGTGATCTTCTGTGGTCAGATCCCAGTAAAGATGTGAAAGGTTGGGGTATGAATGATAGAGGAGTTTCATATACCTTTGGCCCTGATAAAGTGGCAGAGTTTCTTCAGAAGCACGATCTGGACCTCATATGTCGCGCACATCAGGTAAATATATGAATCCAGTTCATCTTGTTTTCCCCTGTCAACTTAACTTTGGTGGTTTGAACTAACATGCTCTTTCTTTATTCCACAGGTTGTGGAGGATGGATATGAGTTCTTTGCAGACAGGCAACTTGTAACAATATTTTCGGCCCCTAATTACTGTGGTGAATTTGATAATGCTGGTGCCATGATGAGCGTTGATGAGACTTTAATGTGTTCTTTCCAAATACTAAAGCCTTCAGAAAAGAAACCAAGGTTTAACTTCGGAAGCACAACTACAGCTAAGCCTGGAACTCCACCTGCAGGAATCAAGGTATATTCAACCTTTGTTCTTGAATGACGTGAAATGTTGTTTATTCTGGAAGGGTTAGTGGACGGATGTTCATGGTTCTTCTGTAGTCATTAATTATGTATTCTGGCCTACAATGTCCTGCATACACTCTTGTTAGTATGGCTTATTGCAATTTGTTTCAAAGAATGCTGCCATTTTGTTGAAATTATTGCTGCAATTGCCCGAACGACTTTCTTTTATATGTTCTGCTCAGCGTCCAACCATATAAAAGACTAGTTCTTGCTTGCGGGTGTCAGATCTTTCATGAGAGCTGTAATTGTCCAACTACCAGATTCGACACTACTGCAGTACTGCACAGGCCTTGTTAAACTAGCATTCATATAAATAATACACAAAAAGGTCACCTAGTCTTAAATGTGGCTACGATTTTAGTACTGTTTAATGTACATGTACATGCTATTACCTAAATTGGACACCAAATATGTTCTTTGAAACTAGGAACAGGGAATATTTCGTTCTTATAATTGTTTTCTTTCATATAATTATTTTCTTTGCTATTTGCAGTCATTCCTTGGTGCCAGAGCCTGATAATTTGGTGCTAGGATGGAGATTGAGCGCGGCACTAAGAACATGTCATGATGTCCATACTTAGAATGGAACTTTTCAGCAGAAGAGATTTGTTAAAACAGAACCTTCATCTGAGAAAGAATTCGGATTTTCATTCCTGGTACAGTTTGTAGATTTAAAATGCTGTAATTTTCTCTTCCAAACTCTCCTTGTATACTACTCGCTTTCATGTTGCTTTTGAAAGATTGGTGACTGCATTTAACTACTCAGTGCTGCTGTAGTTAACTTGATAACATTATTCCATGTTTTTAATATCTTGACAAGTTGAGTTCCTAGGCCTTGATATTCATCCAGTTATCAGTATGTTAGTCCATTCTTTGTTACTACAAGTTCTTGCAATGGTGATTGGTGGTTGACTTTTAGGCCCCAGTATGGGGTAGATGCTCTGAAGAGTTGCTCATTAAAGGTTATCATGTAAGACGGGCCAATTTAGTCCATGACTCTTCAAATTGTGTTCAACTTGTTTTTCTGGAATGACTTGTGCATGGTATTTTTCTATTGGTGTCTATGTTTAGAAGCAATCGTCGAAGAGTATATGAAGGGATGTACTTGCTGTTCTCCATTAGTGTATATTTTATTTTCGTAGGCAACAGGGAGCTGAGTGGGGAGGGATGTTGAAGATCTAATCTAAGATCTCGTAGCAATGATGTGACAAAAGTTGAATGACATCTTCCAAGTTTCAACCGTTAATTGAAATATATTTTTCTGAAAGTGCTGAGAGAGTGAGAGAGCACTCTTTTGTTATAAAATTGAGGATACAGTTGACTTGGCAGTGTATTTTATCAACAATTAACTTTTGAGAAGGACAGAGTCAATGGTCTATGCCAAAAGGACCATCTGCAGAACAATCTGTTCATGGTTTCTATGCCAAAAGGACAATCTTATTAGTCGATGTCTGTGTAAAGGATATGCAGTCTTTTTTTACTGTCTCAAAAGGACCAAAGAATTGTGATTGTAGGTTCAGTTTTGGTCTAATTCCAAAATTGTCTTTTTCTACTAGGGTTAATTACTTTCATAGGTTTAGGGTTATACGTTTGTTAATTGGATCAGATCTGATATGTGATTGGACCTCTGATCATAGTGTGATTAGGGAGGGTATTATCGTCCACCTTTTAGGATATTATCAATTCAAATTAAATGACCAATTTGAATTGGTTTAGTGATATCACCAATTCTGGCAATTGCTAACAAAGATTTAAGTTGGTGTGATTATCAGTTCAATTTAAATGACAGCATTCTCTTATTACTATCCACAAGCAGAAAACAGGGACTTTTGAAATTTGCATCTAGTGAATTTTAGCCACTGCCATCATTCCTGGACTTTCAGTACATATTTGGTGTCAACAGAAACTTCCATCTCCGCCATTACAACTGATTCGCAGTCCACTGTTATTCTTCACAAAGCTCGTAAGTCTAGTGATTTTAGAACTGGTCCACAGTCTCCAAGGACTGATGGCTCTATAATGCAAGATTTTAGCTAAAAATGTGAAAAGTACACCTATTCAATAATCATAATCGACAACGCTAAAACAATTCTTTCCTTTCTTGACAACAACTTTTGGAATTAGATTCAGATTGCCTACACAGCCTGGTAACTATATAACATTCTGAAGTGACGAGAGAAAAAAAAGCAAGGCCTTCCAATTTTCAGATTTGACAAGGTTCATAAAAAATATACTGTTCATCTCTGAAGTGTTTCATCCATTTTTAACATTGATCTTGTAATCCATGTATACAGACATCTAAAAGGTGACAGCAAACATATACTTAAAACACTTTAGAAGTAAACAAATCAGTACCCAATAAAAACCTTGACATACTTCCACCACTTAAAAGGTAAACCCATTTTCATTCCAAGGCAACAAGCATGACATTGCCACCAAGATACATGTTACACCAAACTAAAACATATAACATACATCCACTCTGTAAGAGAAACATATGTTTACAGAAGAACAAATTAACTAAAGAAATTTTCTAGCAGCAAGTGAGATGATAAACTGTAAGATAAAATGTATAACACTTTTTGGCCCGGTATATATCCGAGCAACTCATGCCACTCAGTTCTTCCTCATATTGCTCTCTTGATCTGGATACCCTTCTCCTGCTTGTATACATATTTGTTATGCTTATCTTACATCCAAGGTTTGAAGTCTTCAATGTTGTGCCCATTGGATACTCTTAATGTCTATCCCTTCCTTCACCATTTCATAAAGAGGACTCATCTCTCTCAGCTTCTCCACCTGTTTCACAGTAAGCTCGACTGCTCGATCAATCTCAGCTTCTGTAGTGAACCTCCCAATGCCAAACCTGATAGACGTGTGAGCCATATCCTCTTCCACTCCCAAAGCCCTCAAAACATAAGATGGTTCCAAACTAGCACTAGTACACGCACTTCCACTTGACACCGCAACCTCCTTCAATCCCATAAGAAGACTTTCTCCCTCCACATAAGCAAACGAAATATTCATATTCCCTGCATATCTTCTCTCCGTGCTACCATTAACCACTACACCATCAATCTTACTCGTAATTCCATTCAACAACCTTTCCTGCAACCCCTTTATCCGTTTCTCATCATATTCCATTTCCTTCATAGCCAATTCACAAGCAGCTCCCATACCAACAACCAATGGAGTAGGAACAGTCCCACTCCTAATCCCTCTTTCTTGTCCACCACCATTCATTTGTGGCTCAACTCTAATTCTCGGCCTTCGTCTCATATAAAGTGCCCCAACACCTTTAGGTCCATAAATCTTATGCCCACTTAAAGACATCAAACTCACATTCATTTTCTCAACATCAATAGATACTTTCCCTAAAGCTTGTGCCGCATCAGTATGAAACGGAATACCAAACTCTTTACAAATCTTTCCAATTTCTTCCATAGGTTGAATTACACCAATCTCATTATTAACCATCATAACCGAAACCAAACCCGTATCAGGCCTAATCGATTTCCTCAATAAATCAAGATCTAAAATCCCATCTTTACCAACAGGCAAATAACTAACATCAAAACCTTCTTGTTGTAAATGTCGACATGAATCAAGAACACATTTATGCTCAGTTTGAGTAGTAATAACATGTTTTTTCTTCTCTTTATAAAAATGCATAACCCCTTTAACAGAAATATTATTAGATTCAGTAGCACCAGATGTAAATACAATTTCTTTAGAAGAAGCTTTAATTAAAGAAGAAACTTGAGAACGAGCTAATTCAACAGCAGAATCAGATTCCCAACCATATAAATGTGTTCTTGAATGTGGATTACCATAACGAGATAAATAATAAGGTAACATTGAATCTAAAACCCTTGGATCAACTGGTGATGTTGCTTGCATATCTAAATAAAGTGGTCTACCTGATATTTTAACTCCTTTCATTGAAATTCCTTCTTCTTCTGTTAATGATGATGGTGATGGTGTAGTCATCAAAGCAGCTGTTGAAAGTGGTTGGAAACGAAGGGGTGTTAGGGTTCGTAGTTGGTTCAGTTTCGAGGCGAAAAGCTTTGACGCCATGTTTGTTTGATGAAAGTTCTAAACCAACGAAGAACTGAAGTACAGTAGAAGATAGCAAGTGATTCAGTTTGGATATTGGAATGTAGGTCAAATAATGGACTCAAGCCCAATTGTTAATGGGCCGGATCTTGATTGGTTGTTAAGAAATGAAAATGGGCCGGATCTGTATTTAGTGATTCTTTGATGTGTGGGCTTTAAGGATGTAGGGGTGTCCAACTGTCAAGGAGCTTTGGTTTGGAAATTGGAATTGTGTCATTTAAATGTAAGGAAAAACCTAAAGATCATCTCATCATCCTCTAGGGTTCTAGACACATTGCCAATTATTTATCATAATAATACTCACAGATAAGAAAATTTTATTTAAACATATTGAACAATTGCACGCTTATAGATGAATGCGCAATAATGTTAGTAAGTAACGCTATGTATTAGAATAGAAAAACTGATGTATGTCTAATTTTTTTCAAAAAGTTTTACTCTTATTTTTGCTAAAGAAACTGTAGTCGAATATATCTGATTAGTTGGAAACTTGGAATATCTCAATAATATATAGTGAACGCCGGAACACTCAGGAACGGGACGTTTTGGAGGTATGGTAATGGGTTATGGGTGGGCACACTCTAATTTGGCTTGACTAGTAGCTGGGTAAGATTTATGAAGTAGGACACTTTACTTTCCTAACTCCTAACCAAAGATGCCTTTGACTTTTTAGATACAGAATATACAATACATCAAATACAGATAGCAACCCATAGTTTATTCCATTGACATTTTTGTTTCAAATTTTCTAATGCCAAACATCAAGTGGTTACAACTTACAAGCTTTTACAGATTGATTGCAATCTCTTATCCATTAGAGTTCATACACTTTTTTTATTTTTATTTTTTTTTGTTGGTAAGCAAGATTGAGGACCCCTACCCCTTTTTAAATTAGGTGTGAAAACTTATATCAACAATCTACGTTTCGAACCCAAACCCACAACCTCTTCACTTTGTGAGAGGGGTGCTACCATTGAGCCACAGGCTCATTTGCCGAATTCATACACTTATGTATAATATAGTACGTTAGGCAAGTTAATGGTTTGATAGTTGATACTCATACTACCACTCAATCAGTATTCAGTATCAATTGATATTTTGAAATTACTTCATCAAGTCACACCCTTCACATACATTGAATCCCAAGTTCTTCAATTCTACCTGTACAACCATATCTTATTCCTCATGTTATTAATGTGCCATATTGTAAGCAAATATATCTTAATTAAAGCCTTAAACTAATATGCATTTGGTGAATGATTTTGTAATAGGATAAAAAATATTGACCAAATGGGAATATTGGCTCCTTAAATTTGGAGAATTGTTTGTTTTCCTCGTTTTTTTTTAGAGAGTTGAAAACGTGACAGTTACAATGGTATTACGAAAGTCTCCACGCAAGGCGATAAGTATGACTTTAAATTTCCTGACAATTATATTGGTATGAAACTACTTGCTTGTAGTAGTTGTTGTTGAGACTACTTGTTAACAGGGCAACAGGCACTTCACTTTATTACATCATGGCACAGCATAGGTTTTGTAAAGTTCATATAAATTCTCTGATATTATTACTTTTGGTCTTCAATTCCAATCCATATCTCAATTATCATACGCTCTTAATTGACTTTGAATTTTCAAAGTCTCTATAGGAAGAATTACAGATAAAGTGTTGCAATCTTGTTCTTGTCGCAAGGAGTAGAATTGAAGGAGAAGTTCGTTAAAGGGTGTTCAGAATATGTGGTAAAGATGAGCTCAATGCCTAGCTAAATGTCAAGACTTTTTAAGATATGTAACTCTGTAATCTGTCCTTTGAGGAACCTTAGTCTTATATTCGATATAATTAAGACATGTTGGCTGTTTGCTACGACTGTGAGGGTGATATAATCGTATAAACTACTGTGAGACCACACACATGTACATTTTAAGTCTATTGGAGTATATGGATGCAATGCAAGCTCAACGCAAGTGTCCTGAGTTACAAGTTCAGTCTCGTCTTGTGTGGGCATATAAAATGGACCATTTGAATTACCAGTAGTTCAGTTAAAACGAAATGCATGCTATGACATTTGAGGTACCAATTCATGTGTTGACGAAGACTTAAAATTACAGAGTTCCAAACTTTTTATGTTAGATAGATCATAGATGTACTACTTTCGGATAATTTTAAGTCAGGTGTTATTTGTTTTTTCAGTTATACTAGTTCTGATAGCTTATAAGCTATTAGAAAACCCAAATGTATGTTTTTTACTTCTAGTTAGGGTCTTATAAGTTTTTCTAGTAGAAATTGGCTAAAAAGATGGCGGTTACTATAAGCTCCATCCCCAAGCTTATAGCTAAGAGCTTAGAGCATCTCTAATGGGTCTCCTAAAATCTAAATTATAGGAATTCCGAAAAAAACCATTCCCTAACGCGTCGTCTATAATTTTAGCAGCCGGCTATCCACGTAGGATGTGGTGGGCCGGTCTGCTAAAACTTCGTCCAAAATCGAACCAAAGATAGGATTATAGGAATTGCTAAAATAAAATGTTCCACGCTGGTTCAACCAGCGTGGATGGAACATTTTTTTTTTTTTTTTTTATTCCACGCTGGTTCAACCAACGTGGAACATTTTTTTTTTTTTTTTTTTATTCCACGCAGGTCAAACCGGCGTGGAACCTTTTTTTAAAATTTTTTTTTTAACTTTTTTTACTGCCCCCAAGCCCAACCACGCGAAGCCCAAGTCTTCCACGCTGGTTGGACCAGCGTGGAACAGAAAAACATTTCCACGCTGGTTGCACCCATGGAAATGGTTCTAGGCCCTCATTAA
Source organism: Aquilegia eximia (assembly GCA_023053565.1). Classification (NCBI taxonomy): domain Eukaryota; kingdom Viridiplantae; phylum Streptophyta; class Magnoliopsida; order Ranunculales; family Ranunculaceae; genus Aquilegia; species Aquilegia eximia. Next base: position 1,460,285 of record JALIGU010000003.1, read on the forward strand.
GCACCTATAAAACACAATTGGCCCAACTAAGGCCCGGTTTGTAAAATTGGCCCTCATTAAGCATTTGTAAAATAAGAAAAGACCCATTTAACGTTGATATTGTAAAAACGGCCCTTTCACTACCGATAATACCCTTCTGGTTTATGCAAACAAATGTTTGCATTTTATGGTACGGGCTGTCTAGGCTGCCATCCTTATACTAACATCTATCTTGACAGCCTATCTAGGTCGTTACTTTAAATAAGATCTAACGGTCAGGATATATTCCATTCTTATTAGCTTAAATATAAAGGGTAATTTAGTCCATCCACTCTTTCTCTTCTCTTTCACTCTAACCAGTTTTGATCTCACTAAAACCATTATGTATCTCTCTCTCAGCAAACCTTCACAGTAAAAGAACTTCATTTTCTTAGATAGGGTTGGGGATGGATTTGTTGTTCTCTTCATTGGATTCTTTTCTAGACGGAAAACTTTTTGGTTCAATCTTAATAACATTCTTTTCACTAGTGAAGATCCCTAATAGATCTGAATTCACATATAATACTGTAAATCAAGGTGCTATATACATCAAAGCAGTATTTTATTTTGTGATGATTGTGTTTGGTAACAAAACAACTATGTTATTCTGTGTGATTTGGTAACAAAGCAAGCATTTGTAAATTGCAATATCAGTTCTCTGTTATGGGTGATGGAAAGAACTTTTAATTAGAGTGTTAAAATGAATAAAAATTTAGGAGTTCACAAAAACAATTACATAGATGTATTGAGAACTTTGTACTTTGATTTAAAAAATAAAATTAAAATTGAGATTGAGTTGTCATGATACGAAAATCATCTCTCTACTAGTTCCTATTCATATTCTTGAAAGTAAAAAAAAAAAAAAAAAAAATAGAGCTAAATGACAGAGTTGCCCCTTAGCTAATTTAGCTTACACACTAATTATATCTGGACCATCAGATCCTATTAAAATCAAGGGAAGAAGTGGGCTGTCAAGATAGATGTTAATATAAGGATGGCAACGTAGACAGCCCCTTCATGGTATGTCATTGTTTCGAGTATGCAAACAAGTTTTTGCATTTAATCTTTATGTGTTGTCACTGATGCAAACAAGTCTTTACATTTTCTAGTTTATCTTGTCGTCGTTTCGAGTATGCAAACAATTCTTTGCATTTACATTTTATGGTTTATGTTGTTGTTTGAAAGTATGCAAACAAGTCTTTGCATTTTATATTTGTATTGTGACTGATATAAATAAGTATGTTTTATATGTTTATGATATGCAAACAAGTCTTTGCATCAGTCGAAGGGTAAACTAGTCCATAAGACACGGAAATCAGCGGTTGGGCCTATTTTACCATTAGTTCCCTAACTGGTCCAATCTTATATTTCCACACCTTAATTGGGTCCGTTTTTTTTTTCCCTGGGTTGCACCAGCGTGGAAGATAAAAATTTGGCAAAAAAAATAAGAAACGCGTTAGGGATACCCCTGATATAGGTATGGAAGACTTGCTAAAAAAAGTGATGGGAAAGGATGTGGCACCTACGTGGAGGCTAAATCGTCCCATGTGTAGGCTAAATATGGGAGACCCATTAGAAATGCTCTTATAAGCTATAAACTATAAACTATAAGCTACTAGACAAAAAAAAACAAACAACACCTCAATAAATGCATTTTGAAATTCTGCCAACGCACTTAAGTAGTTCAGTTCAATATACCACAATAAACCTGGCACATTAGTGCAATACTAACAGTGGAAAAAAAGAGTAGATTTTTGTGAAATTCAATTACATTATTTTTTATTTTCTAAATTCACCGTACCAGATTGGAATTTAGAGGGAAAAAAAATAAACTACTAAGAGAAAACTAACTAGCAAATATGTGAAGCTAGATTAACATAACCTGACACGGTGGTAGCAGTCTGATCAGGATGTAAAAAAAAAAAAATAGCATAATTTTTGGCCAATAGGCATGATTCTTCCATAGGTGGACCACCCATCCATACACCATTTTTTCAACTTATACTTTGTCCTTTCTTCATTTTGGTTTGAAAGTGAATGCAACCTATAAAAACTAGGGGTGGGCAAAAAAACCGAAAAACCGAAAACCGAACCGAAAAAACCGAGTCAAAACCGGTCAAAACCGAGTTGACTAAAAACCGGTCAAGACCGGACCGAAACCGAACCGAACTATATAGCTATTGGTCCGGTCTCGGTTCTTGTTTTTATAGAACCGAGTGAACCGAACCGAACCGAAATAAATAAAAAAATATTTTTTTTATTAGTAAATTACTAAACTAGACATAGGAATTAGTAATTGGTTGTGGGCTTATGGTGGATCCATGGTTGGTTCATTGGTTTTGGACATTTTTCCTATTTAGTACTTGATTTGGTGTATGTCTTATTTTGTTTAAAGCCCAAAACTTAAAAATAATCATCTAAATTGTAGTGGACTAAAGGCCCAATAAAAAAGCCCAGGACCGAGTTTCGGACCGAAACCGGACCGATTGTATTTGGTCCGGTTCGGTCCGGTTTCATTCAAATAATTTCGGTCCATGGACCGAAACCGAACCGATACTTTCAAGTCGGTTTGGTCCCGGTCCTATTACATTTTAGGACCGGACCGGACCGTGCCCACCCCTAATAAAAACTACGATGTGATTTACTGATTTTCATCTTTCTACGCGTATATATGTCACCAAAGCCACATTTATGTGAAACAATCTTCAAACTATCTCAAAGGAAACTAAGAATATCTTCTTAGAATAATACATTTTTGGAATTATATATGACTTTAACCTCAATTAAACACCTAACATTGTCAGATTAATTCAAGTTTACATAGACACGAAACAGGGACACATAGACTTATCATCCCTATTAATTATTTTTTGTAAAAAAAAATTATTTGATTAAACTAATCTTCAAATTAACTAACGATTTCTAAGCAATTTCATGTGTGAAACAATAATTGGTTTTCTACGAGTATTATAAAACTACTACTATATGCTGAGGTATATGCGCCCTTGCCGGCATACATACATACCATTTAAAATCATTAATAAGAAACAGCAAAACAAGTTCACATTTAAACAAATGTTTACTGATTGTGATTATAACTTAAATATTTCATAATCACGACGAAAAGATAACATCAAATTATCAATCATCTTAAACAATGCTTAGGACAGTAGGACTGCCTAGGTGGTTTCTGGTGAATTTTCATACTATTATTCTTTTAAATTATACACTAATCATATACATAATAAATTATACGAAGGGTCATGATCTTATAAGATCGATGAATGTGACCTATAGTGTTGTTGCATTGGATGATTTCATAATTACTTCAAACACCTGACAAGAGCGATTACGCGTCTTTATATTATCAAAATCATTATCATGACTATTAAGAGAATAATTTTGATTAAGTATGTTTTTAAAAAAAATAATTCTAGATTCAGATACATGTCATGAGTCATGACCATACAAACAAGTCCAACAAATACACATGACACAATGAATATGTTAATGTGAAAGAAATCAAGTAATCAACCATAAGAAAGCTACTACAAAAAAAAATAAGAAAATAGCCAAACAGCTTAGTAAGACCATTGACCAAAAGAGTGAAGAATATACTAATTATGATTCTTTTTGAAGTTTTTTTAGTTTAAATACAGAACTTGCAAGCTTCACTCCTCTTCATTCCCTCCATCCCCATTTCTCCATTTCTCCATTCTCTCTCTTTAATACATCAAGAAGAGAAAAAGAGGTGAGTTTCTCTGACTTCTATAGTTTTGTTCTTGCCTTTCTTTCAGTTTAAACTTTGAACTCTGTTAACACATTCACGTACACTCGTTGTTAATGGTCTTGGCATAGTGACACTAGGGAACTTGTAAAGTAAAAGAGGGAAAACTTTTAAACCTCCAAGATTACATTTTTATATTGTTTGATCTTTCTCTGTTTCTTTGAAAAATTGAAACTTTTTAGTTTAATGGGGATGTGGGTCTTCTTCTTAAATGGTTCTTTTATATTAATTTATTGAGTTTTTTTTCTTGAATTCTTTTGTTCATGGAAAGTGCAATATCTTTTAAGAAATTGCTGATTTGTTAGAAAGTCATTCTTTCTTTTACTGTTTGATTTCTTTGTCATTATACTACCCCACCTTGCACAAAAGAACATTTCAACAAAAAAAAACCCAAATCAAACCTAATTTACTTCTCTTTGAAAATAACCCAATTATTTTAATTTGATTTTCACCAATATTTTGTAAATTTTTTTAATCATTTTGTTATTGAATAATTCTGTAATTTGATTTTCATGAAAAAGCAAGTAAAAGAATGGTTTCTGTGATTTTCTTGTGTGGGTTAGAGAGATATTACTTTATTGAAAAAATTGCACTTTTCTTGGTGGAATTTGTTTCTAAAAGTGTGATGGAAATTTGTTAGAAAGTAGTGTTTCATCATTTCATGTCATGTTCACATTTGTTGTTTCTGTTTAGGTGAAGTAAGGCATTGTTGTTTTTAGTGTTAAAGGTTTTCATGAATCTCTCTACTTTGTATTCTATTTCTTCCTTGAATTTTAGTTTTTGTTTTCTTCTATTTTTCCTGGAACTTTGGTTTTCAACAAGATTCTATACTTTTTTTTTTTTTTTTTTTTTTAAGGAAATTGGGAATAATAAGGTTTAATGGGTTTAAAAATAATTTCCTCTTAGCAAATTATTTATGTATCAACGGTTATAATTTTTCTGCAACAAGATGCTAACATCTTCTTTTTAGCTTTGATCTCGACAAAAGAGACAGAGGATCAGAGAAGAGTTGATCATCCATCACTCAAATCACCAAAACACATTGCAAAATAAATATAAAATTTCAATAATCAGCTGTGTTCTGGTCATTTTTACAAAACCCCTTTTGTGTTTTCTTGAATTGTTATATATGTATCTCTCACTCTGATAAGTGAGTCATGAGGCAAATACTTTGCATCTGCGATTTTTTTTTTTTTTGTGTGTGTGAATTTTTAGTGTTCTATATTAGTATATAGGGACAGTGAGAATTGTACCCATAAACCTTGATCTTTTTTATTTCTGTATTGTCATCATATCCTTAAGCACTAGAAATCGGTATAATGTTTTAAAAACCACTACGATGTTGAGTTAATAAGTAAAAAATTAAAAATATTCAATTTGTCATAATTTACTGGTAGAGTTTATCATGCTTTGAATTGGTCTCTTCAAATTATTGTGATGTTGATGATACATATGAAGTAATGAATTGTTGAAAGACTTGGGTGAGTTGACTTTGTCGGATGAGAGCTTGACTTACTTTTCAGGATAACATGATTCTGATTTCCTACTTATTCCATTTTCAGGAACTTTTGATATTGATCAAAGAAGACAATTTGTAGCATACAACTAAAGATTGTAGTAGATAGCCATGGCTAGGGATCAGTTACAGGTGCTTAATGCACTTGATGTAGCAAAGACACAACTGTATCACTTCACAGCAATTGTGATTGCTGGTATGGGTTTCTTTACCGATGCTTATGATCTTTTCTGCGTCTCACTTGTCACCAAACTGCTTGGTCGCATTTATTATCATGTTGATGGCCATGCAAAGCCTGGTACATTGCCGCCTAATGTGGCAGCCGCTGTCAATGGTGTTGCTCTTTGTGGGACACTTGCTGGTCAACTTTTTTTTGGTTGGCTTGGTGACAAGATGGGCCGAAAGCGTGTTTATGGCATGACTCTTATGATCATGGTCATTTGCTCAATTGGTTCTGGACTCTCCTTTGGGAAAGAGGCAAATGGCGTCATTGCCAGTCTCTGCTTCTTCAGATTTTGGCTTGGATTTGGCATTGGTGGTGACTACCCCCTTTCGGCGACAATCATGTCTGAATATGCTAACAAGAAAACTCGTGGTGCATTCATTGCTGCTGTCTTTGCAATGCAAGGTTTTGGAATTTTAGGTGGTGGAATGGTTGCAATCATTGTGTCTGCTGCATTTAATGCGGCATTTAAGGCTCCTACTTATGAAGTTAATGCACTCGATTCTACAGTCCCCCAGGCTGATTATGTTTGGCGAATTATTGTAATGTTTGGAGCAATACCTGCTGCTATGACCTACTATTGGCGTATGAAGATGCCTGAGACTGCACGTTACACTGCTCTTGTTGCCAAGAACGCAAAACAAGCTGCTGCGGACATGTCAAAGGTGTTGCAAGTTGAAATTACAGCAGAACAGGAGAAGCTTGAGCAGATGACACAAGAGCGTAACAGTCAATTTGGTTTGTTTTCTAAAGCGTTTCTTCGTCGCCATGGACTTCACTTGCTTGGAACAACAAGTACTTGGTTTTTGCTTGACATTGCTTTTTATAGTCAGAATTTGTTCCAAAAGGATATCTTCAGTGCAGTCGGGTGGATTCCACCAGCAAAGACCATGAATGCAATTGAAGAGGTCTATAAAATTGCAAGGGCGCAGACACTGATTGCTCTATGCAGCACTGTCCCAGGATACTGGTTTACAGTTGCTCTCATTGATCATATTGGGAGGTTTGTAATTCAGTTGATGGGTTTCTTCTTCATGACAGTATTCATGTTTGCTCTGGCCATACCTTACCACCATTGGACTCTGAAGGAGAACAGAATTGGTTTTCTTGTGATGTATGCATTAACTTTTTTCTTCGCCAACTTTGGGCCTAACAGTACTACTTTCATCGTGCCGGCTGAGATATTCCCAGCAAGACTACGTTCCACATGCCATGGTATATCAGCGGCTGCTGGGAAGGCTGGTGCCATTATTGGTGCATTTGGTTTCTTGTATGCTGCTCAAAGCCAGGATAAAAGCAAGACTGATGAAGGATATCCACCGGGTATTGGAATAAAAAATTCACTCATTCTACTTGGTGTGATCAACTTTTTAGGCATGTTGTTTACCTTCTTGGTTCCAGAGTCAAAGGGAAGGTCATTGGAGGAGATGTCAGGAGAGAATGAAGAGGAAAATGAACCAACAGAACTGCAGACTAGTCGTAGTACTAGAACTGCCCCTATTTAGGTAGGATTGGTTGATCGAATTAATATTTCCTGTATGTTGTAAGTGTTAGTATAAGTATAAGAGCACTAGTTACCCTCTGTTTCAATGTTTATCTTGTGCCGAATAGCTGTTTTTGTCTCTACAACTTATAAATATGCAATTGATAATGAAAATTTCCATAGTATTTCTTCTTATACATTGTTTGAATTGGTTCTCATCCAAATATCGATACACTAACAGAGTTCAAGTGATTTACTGTAATATTGCACTGCAACTTCAAATTGATGATGTTATAACAGCTCGGGTTTTGATTTGAAATTTATGGTGACAACAAGGACATAGTAGCATAACTTTCTCTCTCTCTAAAATCATAGAGGCTAACCTCCGCGCTTACCAGCTGAAAGAGAATGTTATTCTATTGGAAATATTCAAATATTGTTATTAATTTCTATGTTGCTTAGAACTTTTAAGTCTTTGAAATCACCATTTATAAACGCAAGTAGCAGAAGAAAAAGATAGTGTGACACAACTATAACACCTACTTTGGGCATGATGAGCGCAAATTGAAGTTGGCATCTTCTGCAAGTTTACCAGGAAGCTAGACACGTTCATTTTAGTTGCTTATAGACACAGATTAATACACCATGATCACAAATACCATGGTGAGCTTCATATATGGTATATAAAATACAGACAATCCGTGCCATGGTGAGCTTAGAAGGTCATATGCCTGCAAAGATCGGATTAAGAGAGTGATATAAACATAATAATATTATTGATAAACAATAAGGATCATGAATCATATAATTAATCACTACACATACCTTTGTCCATAGCTATTGATGATTTGAGAAGTTGCACAAGATCTCTCTCCTTGCCTCTAAAACCTTAATATGTGTTGTAATAGTAAGTGTACAAGGATGGAGATCATACACCTATTTATAGAGGTGGAGAGAGGACCTAAATCTACAAAACCTAAACCCATTAGATCTAGACCATCCACCATAGTTAAGATCTACGGTAGATATGACTTCCACATAACCTATTACTAATTAGCTTATTTTTATATTAAACCAATATTAAATATACATGGACCACATTATGGGTTGGGCTTTTATAAGTGGAAATTCCAACAAGTGATTTATTTCTTAGTGTGACACAACTACAACATGTACAACAGGGTCTGATGATCATACAGACGTACACTGAAGTTGACACTTTGCCACAAGTAGTATACGTACACTGAAGTTGACACTTTGCCACAAGTAGTATAGATATTAGATACCAGCATTGACATTATAGAAGTCTAATTAAACTGCTTAACACCCGACGTTCACACACATATATTTAAGATAATAAGATATTAAGAACATTGTCTATCTAAGGAATAGTTATAGTTGAAGTTTTATGTTGCCAGAACATAATCTAACTGATGAACTGAGACCACCCCTTCATTCACTCAGGGGCTAGGAGTCTAGGACTATAAGCAAATTAAGCAAGAGGTAATTAGCGATACCCCGGAATTCAAGGCAACATAGCGATACCCCCCAACTCCAAAAAGATTTGTGTTACCCCCAAAATTATTTTTCGGTGAAAAATAGACTTGAACTGCCATAAATACCTTTATGCCACGTCAGCAATGGTTTAGGTCAAATTAAAAGTCTGATGTGGCATAAGGGTATTTATGGCAGTTCAAGTCTATTTTTCACCAGAAAATAATTTTGGGGGTAACACAAATCTTTTTGGAGTTGGGGGTATCGCTATGTTGCCTTGAATTCCGGGGTATCGCTAATTAGCTCATTAAGCAAAATGAGTATCTTTGGTTACTGTTAACAAGGGCAAATAATCTTTGACTTTTTATAGGTAATAGGTACGTGCTTCCTTGTGAGTGTTGAGAACATATATAGTTTTGAATTGCAACTGCAATTTTATATAGATTATTATACACTCTGAATGTTCAAGATTATAATAAAGTCCACGGTTTGTGACAGATCAGTAAGGCCATTGTTTATATTACTTATAAGTGGATATGCTTGCAAAGATCCGGTTATGTGAGTGATTTTTTCTCTTTAAATAGCAGTCATATTACATTTCCCCTGCATCCCTTCTGCGCTATACCAATTATATACCTTAGCCATGCCTAGGGAGCAATTACAGGTGCTTAATGCACTTGATGTGGCAAAGACACAATTATACCACTTTACAGCAATTGTGATTGCTGGTATGGGTTTCTTTACCGATGCTTATGATCTTTTCTGCGTCTCGCTTGTCACCAAATTGCTTGGTCGCATTTATTATCATGTTGATGGCCATGCAAAGCCTGGTACATTGCCGCCTAATGTGGCAGCCGCTGTCAATGGTGTTGCTCTATGTGGGACACTTGCTGGCCAACTCTTTTTTGGCTGGCTTGGTGACAAGATGGGCCGAAAGCGTGTTTATGGGATGACTCTTCTGATCATGGTTATTTGCTCACTTGGGTCAGGACTTTCCTTAAGCAGCGAACGAAACAGTGTCATTGCATGTCTTTGCTTCTTTCGATTTTGGCTTGGGTTTGGCATTGGTGGTGACTACCCCCTTTCAGCTACCATCATGTCTGAATACGCCAACAAGAAAACTCGTGGTGCCTTCATTGCTGCTGTCTTTGCAATGCAAGGTTTTGGAATTTTAGGTGGTGGAATGGTTGGAATCGTCGTATCTGCTGCATTTAATTCTGCATTCAAATCTCCCACTTATGCGGTTAATCCAATAACCTCAACTCCCCCACAGGCGGATTATGTTTGGCGAATTATCGTAATGTTTGGAGCAATACCGGCTGCTTTGACATATTATTGGCGTATGAAGATGCCTGAGACTGCACGTTACACTGCTCTTGTCGCCAAGAATGCAAAACTAGCCGCAAGTGACATGTCAAAGGTGTTGCAAGTTGAAATTACAGCAGAAGAGGAAAAGCTTGAGCAGATAACAGAAGAGCGTGGCAATCAATTTGGTTTATTTTCGAAAGCATTTCTTCATCGTCATGGACTTCACTTGCTAGGAACAACTAGTACTTGGTTTTTACTTGACATCGCCTTTTACAGTCAGAATTTGTTCCAGAAAGATATTTTCACAGCAGTCGGGTGGATTCCACCAGCAAAAACCATGAATGCAATCGAAGAGGTTTATAAAATCGGAAGAGCACAAACACTTATTGCCCTCTGCAGTACAGTTCCAGGATACTGGTTTACAGTGGCTTTCATTGATCATATGGGGAGGTTTGCAATTCAACTAATGGGATTTTTCTTCATGACAGTGTTCATGTTTGCGCTAGCCATACCTTACCACCATTGGACTTTGAAGGAGAACAGAATTAGTTTTGTTGTGATGTATGCATTCACTTTTTTCTTCGCCAACTTCGGGCCTAACAGTACTACTTTCATCGTGCCGGCTGAGATATTCCCAGCAAGACTACGTTCGACTTGTCATGGTATTTCGGCTGCGGCTGGAAAGGCTGGTGCTATTATTGGTGCATTTGGATTCTTGTATGCTGCTCAAAACCAGGACAAAAACAAGACTGACGCAGGGTATCCACCTGGTATTGGAATAAAAAACTCACTCATTGTTCTTGGTGTGATCAACTTTCTAGGCATGTTGTTTACTTTCTTAGTACCAGAATCGAAGGGACGCTCGTTAGAGGATTTGTCTGGTGAGAATGAAGAAGAAGGTGAAACCGAATTTGCACAACAGACAGGTTCTAATCGGACTGCTCCTGTTTGATAAAGGTCATTTGGCCACCCTTGTCCCTCGAGTTGTTTTGAGTTTCATAATAATCTTTGTGATCTTTCTATTGGTTCCTTTAAATTCTATATTTGCATGCTAAAAGAGTTAAATGTTCTATTGAGTGTACTATGTAGTTTGTTCAGCGCTTGGGGTTTAAAGAAATTTTGTGTGCATCTAATCAACCACGAAATGAGCTAATTCTTATCCCATGATTGAGAATTTAGGCTCTGATAGCATTCCTCCGATGCCATGTTCAGTTGCTAGTAAAACTAACATTCTTTCAAATGTTCAAGTACAATTAACAAAATTCAACAACGCAAATATAAGTTAGAAATCACTTTGTTTTTATATGTTTAATTTGTAAGGGGATTTTTTTTTCTCGAAAAGCTTACATAGACCAAGATTGTAAAGTCACCCAGAATTTTGTGCTCCTGAACAATTAATATCGAGCTATCCAGGCAAGAGGGAGGTACCTGACATAACAATATTAGGAGTAAAACATGCATATAACAAGCAACACGAAAAAAAAAGCTAGAAGACCCACTTTCAAGTTTCAAGGCCTTCTTTCCTCCTGTCCATATATAACATCTTCTTCACTTAGTCAAGATGACACTACACATGCTCGTACTGAGGAATCTATTACAAGTTCCACTAGCATACGTCAATCCAAAAACATCATCCTGTACTAAATTTCTTGTTTTTGCATTGGGACAACACTTCCCTTTGTTTATAGTATATATATATAAGAACCCAGGAGTGATCTTTGCATTGCAACATCTCTGAGCAATTTCACTATCCTTGTTGTAAATTGTAACATAAATCGATGAGAAATATCATGTCTGCTAGCTCCCAGTTGTCAACTTGTCGCTACATGTCGTGTGCTGATCATAATCTATGCACCAACTTTGCTACTTCTATATACTTTTGGTCCCCAGTCCCCACCCCCCACACACGCACACCCACCCTGTTATGATATAAAACGGAGAAAATTATTTCATATGGTATATAAAGTAGTATTACCGGAAAGAGATTGTTATTCCATTGTGGTTCTTCATTATCAAAACTTGCATTTGACATATATAGATGTTGCAAAGCAAGTTGCAAAAGGAAAAGATAGTGTGACAGTGTAATACAGGTACAACACCTACTTTAGGCACTCTTTTTATGGGTATATGAACTCTTATAAATTCTTATTATCATAGAGGTATTAGTTTTCTATCTTGAGCAAAACCATACAATCTTCAATTCTCATGCTCTAAATAACAATCAACATGAACTAAAATTTGATTCGCTACCAGCCCTAACCAAACTGCAAAAGATAGAGAACAACCAAACACTCACAGCTCTGACATAAAGCACATACAAGGATGATGAACCCTGAAGCCTAGAGTAGTACTACCAGTAAGCTAGACACGTTCATTTTTAGTTTAACCCGGCCACCACGTTCACACACAACATGGTGAGCTTGATATGGTTTATAATACAGACAACCCTTAAGCAGAATGTGTCATATTGTATAGCTGCAGAGACTTCGCGGTTGTCACTTGCCGGAAGAGAATGTCATAAATCTAGCAATTGTTAATATATCAGGTTATAAATGATCGAATATGCCTGCAAAAGATCCGTTTAAGAGTGTGACACAACTACATCATCTACTACTTTGGGAAATGATGACCGTACATTGAAGTGCATACTTCGCCTCAAGTATACCAGCAAGCTAGCTAGCTAAACATTGACAATTAGAAGTCTAATTAACACACCACGTTCACACACTCAAATATTAAGAACATTATATTTACCTTAAGAGCACTTAAAAATTGAACTATTATGCTGCGAACAGCTATAATTGTGTTGTCTAAACTCTAACCACCCCTTCATTCGCTCAGGGGCTAGGACTAAAAGCAAATTAAGTAAACCGAAATCATTTTGGTTACTGTTAACAACGGCAAATAATCTTTGACTCTGTATAGGTACGTGCTTCCTTGTGAGCGTAGAGAACATATATAGTTATAAATGACAAGTGCAATATAATTTTCATGATTATATAATAGCAGTTATAATGTTCTCCATCAAAAGTCCATGGTTTGTGATAGTTATGAATGTCTTATAAGTGGATATGCTTGCAAAGATCTGTTTTAAGAGAAAGATTTTATTGCTTTAAATAGCAATCACTTTTCATTCTAACATACATTCCAACAAATTTTATCCCTCTTAAGTCTTAACTGCTTTATATAGTAAGACTGTAAGAGAAGCTAAGGTGAGCTAAACATTTTAAGCAATAATATGTCGACTGTTATCTGTTATTTTCTTATTGCTTTATGAACTTTTTTCATGCTTGAAAGCACCGTTCAAAACATCCAAAATTTCATCTATATATATATATCGGTTTTTACCATAGTATGTCATAGAGTATACAGAACCAGAATTTTTGGTCTTTTTCATTTGTAGGTAACGTAGATACCGATCGCTGATAGTGGAAAATTGTGCTGTAACAACCTATTGGCTTTTACCAAGCACTCCAACCGGTTGACAAGCTGGCATGTTGAACATAATCAGCATCCTGGTTTATCCACTTGTCAAAATGACTGGCTGATTAACAAACAAGATTAATATTTCTCATCACATTAACAATAGCCTAATTGTAGTTATTGGCTACTGATTATTCTACTTTAGAAATTTATTTATATGGAGGTTGGACTCGTACATCTTTGAGAATTGAGATACAAACTTCTTGAATTACACACTGATCACTTTCTTGATAGCATCTTGCAGGAAGCTAGCTAGGAACTTTGTAATTGTGGTGCACTATATACTTAGCCATGCCTAGGGAGCAATTACAGGTGCTTAATGCACTTGATGTGGCAAAGACACAATTATACCACTTTACAGCAATTGTGATTGCTGGTATGGGTTTCTTTACCGATGCTTATGATCTTTTCTGCGTCTCGCTTGTCACCAAATTGCTTGGTCGCATTTATTATCATGTTGATGGCCATGAAAAGCCTGGTACATTGCCGCCTAATGTGGCAGCCGCTGTCAATGGTGTTGCTCTATGTGGGACACTTGCTGGCCAACTCTTTTTTGGCTGGCTTGGTGACAAGATGGGCCGAAAGCGTGTTTATGGGATGACTCTTCTGATCATGGTTATTTGCTCACTTGGGTCAGGACTTTCCTTAAGCAGCGAACGAAACAGTGTCATTGCATGTCTTTGCTTCTTTCGATTTTGGCTTGGGTTTGGCATTGGTGGTGACTACCCCCTTTCAGCTACCATCATGTCTGAATACGCCAACAAGAAAACTCGTGGTGCCTTCATTGCTGCTGTCTTTGCAATGCAAGGTTTTGGAATTTTAGGTGGTGGAATGGTTGGAATCGTCGTATCTGCTGCATTTAATTCTGCATTCAAATCTCCCACTTATGCGGTTAATCCAATAACCTCAACTCCCCCACAGGCGGATTATGTTTGGCGAATTATCGTAATGTTTGGAGCAATACCGGCTGCTTTGACATATTATTGGCGTATGAAGATGCCTGAGACTGCACGTTACACTGCTCTTGTCGCCAAGAATGCAAAACTAGCCGCAAGTGACATGTCAAAGGTGTTGCAAGTTGAAATTAAAGCAGAAGAGGAAAAGCTTGAGCAGATAACAGAAGAGCGTGGCAATCAATTTGGTTTGTTTTCGAAAGCATTTCTTCATCGTCATGGACTTCACTTGCTAGGAACAACTAGTACTTGGTTTTTACTTGACATCGCCTTTTACAGTCAGAATTTGTTCCAGAAGGATATTTTCACAGCAGTCGGGTGGATTCCACCAGCAAAAACCATGAATGCAATCGAAGAGGTTTATAAAATCGGAAGAGCACAAACACTTATTGCCCTCTGCAGTACAGTTCCAGGATACTGGTTTACAGTGGCTTTCATTGATCATATGGGGAGGTTTGCAATTCAACTAATGGGATTTTTCTTCATGACAGTGTTCATGTTTGCGCTAGCTATACCTTACCACCATTGGACTTTGAAGGAGAACAGAATTAGTTTTGTTGTGATATATGCTTTTACTTTCTTCTTTGCCAATTTTGGTCCTAATAGTACTACTTTCATTGTACCTGCTGAGATATTCCCGGCAAGGCTACGTTCGACTTGTCATGGTATTTCGGCTGCAGCTGGAAAGGCTGGTGCTATTATTGGTGCATTTGGATTCTTGTATGCTGCTCAAAATCAGGACAAAAACAAGACTGATGCAGGGTATCCACCGGGTATTGGAATTAAAAACTCGCTCATTGTTCTTGGTGTGATCAACTTTCTAGGCATGTTGTTTACTTTCTTAGTACCAGAATCGAAGGGAAGATCGTTAGAGGATTTGTCAGGTGAGAATGAAGAAGAAGAAGGTGAAACAGAATTAGCACAACAGACACGTTCTAATCAGACTGTTTCTGTTTGATAAGGTTTCTTTGATCACCCTCGAGGTATTTTGGTGTTTTTTCAGTGTTTGTTTGTGATATTTATATTGGCTTTTTATAATTAGTCTTTCATGTACAACATATATGTTGTCCGTTCTCTTTTCAGAAATAATCACTTCACACTAGAAGTGAAAAGCTTACTTACAAATAGTAGATAGTAGTTAATTTCTTGTGTTTATCCTATTAAATTATCAATTCTTATATTGTTAATCACTCCTTATTCTTCTACTTTTGTGTCGATCATCTTTGGTTTTTCAAATATTTATAGGGCTGTAGGTGCTTACAAACAGCATAAAATTTGAATTGCTGATCTTAGCACAAATTAATTGCAAGATAGTTTAAGCCGAATGTAAAAAAAAAAAAAAAAAAAAATTGCAAAAGATCCTGCTGTGCGAAGCATAGGCAGACCGCAGACCCCTACCAGATTATATAAGATACTGCTGCACGGAACATCCAGTAACTTTCCAGTTGCTCTTCATAAGATCCTATGAACATGTCAACTTTGTCCTCCCTATTACATTTCCCTGCGACACCTGTTTGCATGTTTTCTTTTAAAATGAAAGAAGTTTATATTGGGCTCATGGTAAGGCGTGGGAATTGAAAAACCCATCCTAACAAAAGCCCATGCATACAACTAACTGAGCTAAGCAATGGCCTGTTTAGGGCCCGTTCGGCAAAGTAGCTTTCCGAAAACAGGAAAGTAGGAAGCTTGTTCCGTAATGCATTTTAACGGAAGTTTCTATAGTTAGCTTTTTCCTTATTACTTTCTTCTTCTTCTTCTGTGCCACGCTTTTATGAAAAGTCATTCCAAATTTTTTTCAGTTGCCGAACGACGGTGAGTCAAAAGTTTTGACTCAAAACGACCAAAAAAAGCTTTGTTCAAACGGGCCTTAAGAGAACGTGTGCCGTTAGCTTGTCATTAGAATAACGAAGTCCAACACTGATCTCTTGAACACAGTAACCAAGTAACCTTCCTAGGTCTCTTCAGCATGCAGAGAAACAATCAATAGAGAGTACTATCAATCCCTATTTATCATGTTCAATCGTGATCAACGTTAGACACATTGCATGTATTTAGCTTGGAATACATATGTAACAAGAACAATCATCGATCAAAAGCCCACAAGAACCCCAAATGACACCATTTACTGGACACATATATCAATATATGTTCCCTTGGATGTGATCTTTCACTTATTCCAATTAAAGTTAGTTGTTGCTTCACCAATCACCATCATGTACTCGTAATCAAGGTCAGGATTCATGAATGCTTGACACATACAGCCATGGCTAAAGGACAAACATATGTAGCACATAATCACATATAGCTCTCGAAAATTTAATTGAATTTGGATTGATTGTTCTTGGAATTGAGATTACATGACATGCATATATAACTGGATAATTACTTTTTTAATTGGATTGGATAACCAATTACTAACCAATCAATAATGGACCCATATATTTTCTATAGATTATCCACTTATCTTATCCTATGTTCTTTATAATAACGAAAAAGATGGAATGATCTACCTAGCTAATGTTCTTGCTAATGCTGATGATATGGGTCGAGAAACGCTAAGTTTCTTTTGTAGCTTCGTATTAAGTTGTTCAGGTTCTCTCTGTCCATTAGACACCACGTTGCATGGAAGTTGATAACGTGTAAGTAACTGCTTACTAACCTAGTAACAGCTTCAGTCAAACAACTGATCGACACCTTGAGTCCCAAGATATCATCATAAATCAATAATTCACTACGGCATTACGGCCAAGGACTTCTGGGACCCAAGAATTAGACCAAAACAAAGATATGCACCATCTGGCATTGGCATTGTGGTGGTTCATCACGGCTCTCCAAAGACTCCAAGTTACTTGGTGACTCATGGTTAACTTATATTAGAGTCAAAATGAAGCTAATTTAATATTTTAGAAATGTAGAAGGGAAGATGCTAGATGCCCAAAACTAATTCAACAACCAATCAACCATGCATGTGATAAATTGCCACCAGTCTCAAATACTGAAGATGTGAGACAAAATTAAAATGAAACGTACGGTATAGCATTCAAAGCATTCAAGTGGGCCTGTTCATTTTCAAAATTATCGATCGATTTTTTATTGACTCAGTGAATAGAACCGAGATCGCTCTACTTCGATTGATTGAAAAAACTGGCTCTTAAAACCATGCTTTAGAAAGAATAATCAGTGGTACGTGATTAACGGACAAAACAATGTTTGACCTAGACAATCACCAAAAAAACTGGAGAAAGTATTGGCTGCATGATAATCCAAAATACAAGATATATAGGCGAATTGCAGATGAGGATGGCCGGAATGATGGATTGGAGATGTAAGACTCAAACTTAGAACTTACCCCATTGTTTAGAAAAAGAGCTCCACATAGCCACATAAGAAAATTGTGTCCTTCATCTAGCTACTTTTTAAGTTTATGTTTATGCCAAGGAGGAGCAACTGAGCAAGTGAAGTCAAGCCAATTTTCACGCTATAAAATGTGTCAAGACTCAAGAGCATGACAAAAGCACTCTAGCGTGCTCCTCACACGTGTTGTCAGGAGAAATGCCGTGGCTCATGCAAGCAAGTCTAGTTTAATTTCAAACATACATCATACATGATACATGATACATGATGTGTGTGTTTATAATAATAACCAATTAATTAAGGGAACCGTGATGCTTAAGCTACTGAGCTACAATATCCGCATTATAAAATAAATGTGTGATCCATTTGGGACCGATGTCGCCTGAGTACTGCACATTGCAGCTGAAATTTACCCTTGAAAAGTTGAAAGTCCCCAACTAGAGATAGGGGCTCTACAATATAAAAAAAATTTAACTAGTTTATTCCAATTGAATACCAAAATTTTCAACCAAAATTTTCTTAGGTTTAACCACCTATATAATGGATGCGTTACAATTTGACAAACAATTGGCTATATTATAATAATTTTTGATAAACAATCCAATTATCCAAATTATTCTTTTCTTCTTGTTGTTCTTATTAAGGCTAATTAAAATACATACATGGTCCCCGGTCAGCAGTCAGCTGATTCATCGTTACATTAAGAAATCAAAGCCAATAATGGAGGTACATCGGTATCAGTCAAGTCATGTTTGTCCCCCACACTAACGTCACCTATCTTGGGTAACATGGAAAGAAAATTCATACTACTACTTATCAAACTATTTCAGCAGTGATAAGCTTTCAGATCTTCTAGAAGAGAATAAGTTGAATTTTGATCTGCTTATTACCCTAGTCCACCGCCCAAACCTTATATTGTACACCCAGATGGCCAGATACAGAAGAACCTGATGAACGCCAATTCTGTTGTGGCAGCTTTGTGCGTTTCCTTCTGTTTCAGCATTTTCACTCTTTTTTTTGTTGTTCAACACAACATTTAAGCTCCATGCATAGTTCTGATATCAATTTTTTACCAAAAAAAAGAAAACAAAAAAAACGAGTAGTTGTTCTTCTTCTAAACATTGTGAAAATTTTGCATACCCCCTTATCATGCGTTTACGGCAATCCTAGAGTTGAACCACAAGACAGGAGCAGAGGATTTGAGCTCCTGTGAAAAAAAGACATGGGCTGAAGTCCCACTCCCACCCATAAATATTCACCATCTCCCTTCTTCTTTTTTAATGATTCATATTCCATGGTGCAAAGTATTGTCAATTCGTCACTTTCTTCCTAGTAGGACCTTGTCGATATCAGACATGCTATGATAACATCACATTTCTAAGGAATCAAACATTTAATCAAACACAAAGATTATTCAAAGCGACACAACATACAGTTGCAGTAAAGCATTTTAATTCCTTTTCTTCTTTCCATCTCTTTCCAAACACAGAAGAAAGCATACATGAAAAAAGCTTCCATGAAGGAGCAGATAGCACTCACAAAAATATAGTGGAATTTTCTCTCGCAGTTTAAAGGAAAATTATACAGGAAAAAGCCTCCATGTGTATTTAGGAGGAGATGCTTCCACATGGTGGAATTCTCACTCACAGTAGTAGTTGTATTATACAGTCAAAAGCCGATTTTAGCTGGATAGTATCAGTCTCTCTACTAAAAGTATTTAGAGATGAACTTCTCATCAGTCTTCTCCATTTCATAGTTTTGATCTATTTATCAGTCATCTGTTTCCATCTCCTTGGTTTTCTTTTTCTATGGACTTCATAAGCCACCAAAGCCGAGTTGTGTCGCCCATTCCGCATCCAGGGTACCGTAAACATACAGTAGTCAGTAGAATTGAACTATTCTTCAAAGAGATACCCAGAAAAGTATGTTCAGGTAACGTCCGTCATGGATCTTGCTTCAACTCCACTTACTATCCATGGATGCCCTGTAAATCAAAGCAGATGTTTGTGAGTACTAAATCAAAGTATCTCTTAAATGAAAATGAACTAAGAACATTGAATGTGGAAATTCTAAAAATTCGGGATTTCAAGCTCAAAATAGATTTAATTGCGATGTTAAAACCACAATGAATCTAGACACAATACAATAAATAATTACACAAATTTACAAATACATTGCAATTGTGGAAAAATTTAAACCACTACTGTTAATGAAAATTGCAATTAACCTCAAAGAATATGTCTTTTGAACCTATATGATTGAAAGATCTGTGACAACATTCTGACTCTAATAATTTGTATAAATTGAAACCAAAAACCTAAAAAATAGGGAAGAACATTCTGAAAAATACTTACTTAAAACTTGTTCCACTGAGAATCTTTTTGAAACATCCTTGCAAAGCATTTTCCTCAAAAGATCTTTCGCAGAAGGTGAAATAGAGTGGAAATTTCGTGTAGGAAACCTTAGATTGCCACGAAGAACAGCTTGGAAGATTTCAGTAGCAGAATCACCATAAAAAGGAGGAATTCCGGCCAACATTATATACAAAATAACACCTGCACTCCAAACATCAACTTTCTCATTATAATCTCTCCCTGAAACAACCTCCGGCGCTACATAGTATGGTGTACCGACGAGTCCACTCATCACATTTCCATTACCAATGAAATCAGCCGATCCAAAATCAGCGAGTTTCAACCGATTTCTTCCATCAAACAGAATATTATCAGGTTTAATGTCACGATGAGCAACACCACGACGATGACAATGTGCAATCGCTTCCATCAACGGCAACATTACAGAAACCGCTTCAGTTTCAGAGAAAAGTCGTTTAGTAACACGATCGTACAAATCTGAAGACTCACAGAGCTCTAGAACCATGTGTATTGAGTTCTCATCTTCATAAATGTCGTAGATTTGAACAATATTAGGGTTTCCAGAAACAAGATTCATGATTTTAGCTTCTTTCTCTAAGCATTCACGATCAATTGAATCAGAAAGAAGATTCTTGTCAATAGATTTACAGGCAAAAAACTCACCGGATTCCGATGAATAACACCGGAAAACGGTACCGAATCTTCCCCGTCCGATTTCCTCACTAAGTTGATAATCTCTTCTTAAACTCTCGCTCATCTGCACTTAGTTTTGTTTTCTCTGTTTCTATCTGTAACGCTCTTCTCTCTGACGGTCTTCTTACTTTATAAACCTTGAGAGAGGGTTTCGGAATTATTTTGGGAATATTCGGTTTTAACCTGAACAAGTAGAGAGTAGAGACACGCCACGTATATTAATTCAACGGCTTCGATTTAATTAAGTCGGCTGGTTATGTTGGGTTAGTTGGAATTACAAAAATACCAAAGAAGCTGCTTCTGTTGAGAAAAACCGTATTTCCGTGAGAGTGATTTGTCGACTAGCAAATACAATAGACACGTGTTTGGGTGTAGCGTTTTCAGTTTTATTTGTTTTTTGTTATTTTCTACTACTGGTTAAAAAAAAACTACTAGTTTAAAACGGGTAAAACAATCGAATATAGAGTTGTCAAATGTGTTGAACCCATTTTTAATGACTGTTGCTATCTGCAGCCAAGGTAACGGGTACCCATTTAAGTTGGTTTACAAATTGATTTTTTTTTTTTTTTAAAAATAGTCTGTTGTGATTTGTATCCAATCCTAGTAAGATTTAAGCAGGTTCTTTGGTAATTTTACAGACATATTGGTTTTTTCATTGGTCTAACAGATTTAATACCAAAAAATCATAACAGATCAATATTTCGTGCTTAAGAGTTTCTTGCCCCGTTTATATATTTTGTGCATTACCATATACAAATTTTTTTACTAAGAACAATGCCGATTCATATATTATTATTTTGAGAGACCAACAAAGCTCATCATAACTATAGTTTTCAATTCAGGCAAGTGTCCACTTGTTCTATTTTTCCATAACTTTGGGTTCGTGTTTATATGCTCTATATTCCATTTTCAATTTTTTTATGTTAATTAACTATTTAACTTCATCACCTAATTTTCACAAAAATTCTTGAACTAATTAATTATTAGTTCGTCAATATATTTATGAATATAATATTGAAAATGCTATAGAGCACCACTGGCAAGCTACTATAGTATGTTAATTAAGATCCTTTTAAAACAAATAGATTACTATATACTGTTTTCTTCTAAATGTTAGATATAAATATTGGATTGCGCATAAAAAAACATTTTCTATGTACTTAGGATATTAGACTACTATTGTTTATCTTTGTTGTATTATAATCTAAAGAAAAATTGTAAACAATTTGGTTGTTTTGAATTATTTGAACTTGTTTTTTTAATTGTGCCGACTGGTACAAGGTTATCTAGATATGCACAATGGCATATTTGCTACTGGTGCAATGGACACCCAATATCACCAGAAAATGAAAAAAAAGGAGAAACTCAAGTACTGATTTTTAATTTGTATAAAAATGATCAGTAATAAACTTATCCTATCTAGGAAGGTTCAGTGTTAACTAGAAGCTGCAAATTTTATAAACACACAACCAGCATTGCCTTTCTGCAGATCGATAGTTAATCGCAGAGCTAATTTATGTTAAGTACATGCAGGCCTTAAAACCCATTTTCTAATATTGGTATTAGTGTATTACTGTACTACTTATTTAAGTAGATATTTTTTTTTTTAGTTTGTTTCATAGGTGAAAATATCGTTCTTGCCGATCGGATATTCGCGATATTTTCCGTTTTTTCAGAGATCGGCACGGTACGGTATACGGCATATATTCGGATATTAAAACACCCCATGCCGGTCGGCATTTATCGGATATCGCGGCATAAATCGGCAAAAACCGATATTTATCGAAATTTTGGAAATTTTCGATTTTAAAATTAACACATTTATTTTTAATCCCCCCGAACTAGAATTTTCGATGAGATTATAAAAAAAATGTCCAAAAGGCACTAGACGTTTGGAAACTTTCGCGACGAACTTGATGGCCCTCCAAGAACAATATATCAGAAAGAAACGAAAAAAAAGCACGCCCATGCCAAAATGAAGTTCTCTCTCACTTTTGGCAAACCAGTATACTGTTTGTATCCAAGGTTTGTTTTTGTGTAATGAATAATTGGTATCGAATTGGTAACATAGGAACCTCCCAAAGTGATGATTCCAGTGTACCATCCTACCAAACCCAACCAGATGACAGTGGTTCTTGGTTTCCTAATATAGGGAGTTGGTTGGCCCCAATGACAAGTGGGTCCGACGTGCAGTCAGCCGATACATTAATGCCGGTTCAACAATACTCGAGATTTCCTATACTTGAATCATTTGCTCCGTATTGTATGGATCAAGATGCATATGATATGCATATTGACCAATTCAGGTCGTACGAGCAATCAATGTCATGGGAATATTACTGTACTGAGTTCGTCCCCACACGTATGCGACTCGAAGCTCATCGGTTTGACAAGGGGCGTCTATCATTCTGGGGTTAGCATGTCTTTTATTTTGATTATTAAAATAAAACTATGGGTTGAGTTGTAATAAGGTTGTTTGTGTTTACAAATATAAAATTTCTATGAATATCCGCCCGATATTTACGATTTTTTCACCTATGAGTAAAACTATCTTGTGTAATAGTTCCGTTTTAGCTTCCTTGTATGATTTGTCGTGTGCTTAATTTGTAATGTATGTTTTTCTTTTAATTATAAGTTTATATATCGAAAAATTCAAAAAAACACGGAAAGTGCAGAAAACCTCCCAATTTGTCGAATTTTTCGCGAATATTCGCGAATATCCGCGATATTTTCCGGTTTTTTCGAATTTGCCAAACCTCAAAAATCCGACACAGGAGGTCGGATATCCGCGATATTTTCCGTTTTTTCACATGTCGGATATCCGCCCTCAAACGATATTTTCACCTATGGTTTGTTTCATACGGAGTCACGAGTTCAATGACATAGAAGGAATATTCCTGAAAACCAATACTGGGCAGCCAACTGTTTTACATTTCCAGTTAACCATAAATTAGATCAGGTAAGCGATGACGTTCAATGACATGTCTATTTTGCGTGCACAATATGGTTGCGATAATTAGGTTATATACTTATATAGAAAAATATACTAGACGAAATGTGTTTCTGGGGGAGGGGAGGGTGGGGGGTTGAATTAATACTGAATGATGCAGGCATCCAGCCCATCAATTATGCATGAACCTAGCTTGTTATACTATAATCAACAAAACTTCATTCACCAAAATAAATATACTTATTATTATATTTCATTATAGGTCACACCACACAAATCTCTTATATACCACATCTTTTATATGCTAAACAAAGGTGGTTTACAAAAATTTTTATGTGGTGTGACTAAGAATCTAAGATCTCCCTTCATTATTCTGCATGAGACCTTAAGTCAAATTCAGTTGACCGGCCTATATTGCAGGGCATTTTGGAATACAAATAGTATGTCCTTATTATAAGGACATCTGAACTCTCTCTTTTTATGAAGAAGGACATCTGAACTCTGAAGTGTTTTATTAATAGGGGAAGGGTATATATATGCATTATGCATGCCATTCGGTGTGTAATGATGTGGTACTGTTAGCTAGATACAGTGTGGTTTATGGAAACGGGAAACACCGAAACACTGAAACAAGACAATGTGAAGGACAGATAGAAATGGTACGTGGAGCAAGTTCATCTCAAGATATTTCCTCTTATTATATGCTAGATGTTAACATGTTAATGAAGTTATCAAGTTGCTTATTTGTCTTTCACTTCTATAATATAATCACGAGTTAGATGACTGCTCATATCTTTTGTTATTTGTGTAAGCACCAATCTGTGTCAGGTGGAGCACTGAGAACATAGGAGTCGGATAGGGAGAGCAAACCGTGAAGTACCCAATCAGAACACGGAACATTCTAGAGTATCACGGATAAAACACGTGATGTCTGGCTGTCAAGCATTTACCCCATAGCATGTGATGGAAAATGAAACACGTAGGAGATGGGAGAACCATAGGATGGATAGAAAGATCCTACGGTTGAAAGAAGGCGGTGAATACCGCTATATAAGGAAAACGTTAGGGTTCGCATAAGGTAACTGTTCATTCTTGCTAAAACTTATTTTCTAAACCTAGCCACTTTACTGACTTGATCGTTGGAGCTTTATCCACCGGTCATTGTCCGGTGGTCATTGCAGGTACTAGGAGTGAGGCAGCTAAAGAACACAGGAGATTCAACCCTTTGGATCACAGCAAAGCTCATCAAGAAAAGGGCTTACAATTTGCAAACAAACAAATTAAAGGCGTTACTTTCTACTACAAGTAGGTTAAAAACATCTTACTTTAGATAATCAAACAGATATTAGCTTGTACTTAGTGAAGGAAAAATCCAAGTTTATTGTAAATTTATAACTGGCTATTTAACACTGCCAAAGGTTATCCAACTGTCGAAATGTGGATCCCAGAGGAATAAGAACCATAGCTTATATAACAATCGTTATATGTCAATATCTTGATTTTAGGTATTGTTGGGTAAAGCATTAAAGCAAGGTTGGCTGGATTCCAAGGGCATAAACCAACGTACATACCCTTCACTTATCACTTGTAGAATCGACTGTCCTTGCTTTTGTACTGTGCTGTACTCATATAGCTTTTCCCACTAAAGAAACCCGACATTAGTGGAGATTAGTGGGGCAAAGTAAATAAATCACCACCTAAAAGATATCCACTCCCGATATTCCTAAAAAAGAATTATTTCATAATCCAAAAGTTATTTTAATATTATGGACTATAGTTTTTCTCATGATAGTAATGTGAGCAATCTGATTATTTACTAACTTATGCGTGGATAAAGCTAAGCTTTATTTGAGCAATCTGGTTGCAGTTTACCATTCATATAAGCAACATACAAAGCCGAATGTCCGGACAAAACACCGTTCCCATGGTCCAAATGTTCTATATTGGCCTTAAAACGTCCCGACTAGGCCTTGTAGATCTTGAGGTTTAAGATTCCAAAACAAGTGAGTTTCGTCCATTTCCAAGTACGGAC
Organism: Aquilegia eximia; assembly: GCA_023053565.1. Classification (NCBI taxonomy): domain Eukaryota; kingdom Viridiplantae; phylum Streptophyta; class Magnoliopsida; order Ranunculales; family Ranunculaceae; genus Aquilegia; species Aquilegia eximia. Next base: position 1,485,954 of record JALIGU010000003.1, read on the forward strand.
CGAAATCCGAGTAAATGCCGACCGAACGGACGGACATAAATCTCGTTTTTACGGATGGAACGTTGTTTTTTCACCTTAGAACGCCCCGAGTGGAGTGGCTAGTCTCTTAGGTGTATCGTTTTCCATTGGGAAACATTTGTGTTTCGTCCACTTATAAGTTCAGAACAAAAATCGAGTACAAACAAAGCCGAATGTCCGGACAAAACACTTTTACGGTGTTTTGTCCGGACATTCGGCTTTGTATGTTGCTTATATGAATGGTAAACTGCAACCAGATTGCTCAAATAAAGCTTAGCTTTATCCACGCATAAGTTAGTAAATAATCAGATTGCTCACATTAGTATCATGAGAAAAACTATAGTCCATAATATTAAAATAACTTTTGGATTATGAAATAATTCTTTTTTAGGAATATCGGGAGTGGATATCTTTTAGGTGGTGATTTATTTACTTTGCCCCACTAATCTCCACTAATGTCGGGTTTCTTTAGTGGGAAAAGCTATATAGAGTACAGCACAGTACAAAAGCAAGGACAGTCGATTCTACAAGTGATAAGTGAAGGGTATGTACGTTGGTTAATGACAACAAGAATTTTTTTCTTTTATTATAATTTGTAACAGCAACATTTGCTCATTTAACTGTGAAAATGTATGGGTATGTTTGATTGGTCGTGGGAAAAATTCCCACATCAAACATTACCCCCAAAATTCCCAGATGCTTGTTTGATTGGTAAAGTTGGGTCGTGTAAAAATTCCATGATAAAAATATTTCTCACCAATCTTTCCTTGACCCACCCCTAAAAAAAATTCCCTTAGTTGTTGGGGAATATTTTTTTGCCTAATCAAACAACCAAAATCTTTTCCAGATAAAATTTTCCCCCATTTTTTATGTCCAATCAAACAACCTATTAGTAGAAATTATTTTATGTGGGAATATTTTTAACTATAAAAATTCCCACGAGTAATTATTCCCACCAATCAAACACACCCATAAGCAAAGAGAGAGACAATCGGCAATATCCATATCTTAACTTCTTGACCATACCAATTGCTAGAGTGCTAGACCCAAAAACTAAACAAACTAAATGATTTGTGCAACAAGGACTCTGCTTATTGTCCTCCTCCATCACGAAAATGTCAAGAAATTTAGTGGTGCCAATCCTTATCATCCATCACTTGTTCTCCACCAATGTACCATAATAATTGTTTACTTAGCAAGATAATGCAATAACAACAACATATCAACTGAGACCAATTTAATGACAACAAGAATTTTTTTCTTTTATTATAATTTGTAACAGCAACATTTGCTCATTTAACTGTGAAAATGTATATTAAATATTTATCCTTAGATCCAGCTCAAAATAAAACAAGATTTCTTACTATTATTTTTTTTTTTAAGAATTTTTGTTACTATCTGATACGGAGTATTATAATCCAACATATCCTTTATTCAGCTTTTTGATGATATGGATCTTTTAACACTTTTGATATAGAATTATTGTTTCAATAATTAACCTCAAATATCCTTAGAAAATTATTAAGGAATATAGTTAATCACATGGTATATATCTGTAATAGAATTCAAAATCAAGACGAATTTGTTATCAGATAAAACAGAAACCGAACTCATATATAACACCACATCAACACGACTACCACGTGTCGACTGCACAGTAGCCAACGCGATACCCACTCGTACGGCGATACTCTTTCAAGTTAAACCAATTTTTCTCAACAAAAAAAAACTTCTTCAGAAGGGTATTCCAATAATTTCGAAATTAAAAACAGAATAAACCGCAACGATTGAGCAATCACAGCCGTTTATTATAACACGTGGTCGCTTCCTATTGGAATAGTTCAAAAAGCGAATATTCCTTTAAGCATTCGGAATCCTTCAGGGGTTTATGCTTTTTTTTTTTTTTTTTTTTCTATAAAAGAGTTGCTTTGGAAGGAATAGGTTTGAGTAACAGAGATAGATAGAGAGAGAAAGAAAGAGCAGATGAGCGAGAGTTTAAGAAGAGAATATCAAGTTGGTGAGGAGATCGGACGGGGAAGATTCGGTACCGTATTCCGGTGTTATTCATCGCAATCCGGTGAGTTCTTCGCCTGTAAATCGATCGACAAGAATCTTCTCACTGATTCAATTGATCGTGAATGCTTAGAAAAAGAAGCTAAAATCATGAATCTTGTGTCTGGAAACACTAATATTGTTCAAATCTTCGACCTTTATGAAGATGAGAACTCAATCCACATGGTTCTAGAGCTCTGTGAGTCCTCAGATTTGTATGATCGTGTTACTAAACGAGTTTTTTCTGAAACTGAAGCGGTATCTGTTATGTTGCCGTTAATGGAAGCAATTGCACATTGTCATCGTCGAGGTGTAGCTCATCGTGATATTAAACCTGATAATATTCTGTTTGATAGCAGAAATCGGTTGAAACTTGCTGATTTTGGATCGGCCGATTTCTTTGGTAATGGTCAGTTGATGAGTGGACTCGTCGGAACTCCATATTATGTAGCTCCGGAGGTTGTTTCAGGGAGAGATTATAATGAGAAAGTTGATGTTTGGAGTGCAGGTGTTATTTTGTATATAATGTTGGCCGGAATTCCTCCTTTTTATGGTGATTCAGCTACTGAAATCTTCCAAGCTGTTCTTCGTGGTAATCTAAGGTTTCCTACAAGAAATTTCCACTCTATTTCATCTTCTGCGAAAGATCTCTTGAGAAAGATGCTTTGTAAAGATGCTTCAAGAAGATTATCAGCTGAGCAAGTTCTAAGTAAGTTGGATTCCCTAACATTGTCTTCAATTTAGTCTAGTTATATTTTGTTGTTGAATATAATTAGGGATTTGAGTACTCAAAAGCAACTCTGTTTTGATGAACAGGACATCCATGGATTCTAAGTGGAGGAGAAGCAAGATCCATGACGGATCTAACCTGAACTACAATTCCTATTGTACAAATTCTGTGCCACGTAGATCTGAATCATCTAGTCTTGAGGCTTATTGATGTGTGTTCAGAAGCCCAGACAGAGAAAGCAAACCAGTAACCAGTTGGAGTGAAAGACTATGAAGACTGAAGAGAAAAAGTTATGTTTTTTGGTACTAAAAACTATAGATTGTATATATGATGATGCTAGTATGCTACTAACAAGTATGGAAGAAAGGCCTTTTATGAATACGGCTTTTGGTACTGTGTGAGAGAGAATCCATGTTTTACTTTTTTGGGTTCTATGCTTTCATTATAGCTTGGAAGCTTGTTTTGTGTTGCTGCAAATTTTGTTTCAATTTTGGTTCTTCAACAATGATCTTGAGTACTAGAGCTTCTTTATTGTATGTTAGTGTTATTAAATTTCTATTTCAATTGAAGAGAAATCCAAAGATCTAAAGAACAAAGAGAGGAACTAAACTCTAATTGATGTAACAAGAGAGAAATTGTTTTTCCACAAAGTGTCAGAGAAATTAAAATTTTCCTGCAAAATCACACAACAGTAGCATTTCTTATTTCTGGTGTACAGTCGCAAGCAAACATTATTTTTGTTAGTTTAATTATTAAGATGTCAGCCGTTCAAGATTCAACTTATTTTTTGTTTTTTCTAGATGGTTGAAACTTGAAAGCCTATCACACGCAATTTTATAAGTTGTGCAAGGAATTTGATAAGTAGTGTTAGTTTTCTTCCCATGTGAGTGTGGAAAACGTATGGTATTCAACTATTTTCTATTCTAGAATGGGGACCGGACCAATGACTTTGATACCACCATGTTCTGCTTTTGGCTGTTCATGGGGAATAAGTTATTAGCTTGTAGACCCTACTACTTAGAAAGCAATTTTAAAGACGGCAAGAATATGGTTTATTCTTAATTCGAAATTACTGAAAATCCTATACAAAAACTTAGCATCAAGGCAAAACCTATGTAGAATTGAGGCAGCAAATAGTTTCTACTTTCTAGTGAAACAAAATTGGTTGTAAATGATACCTTCTATGTTAAACTATTCCATTGTCCAGATTACTGAGAAGTTGCTAACAGCACACACAATCAAATGACTAAGCTGTGTTGTCAGTTTGTGTGTTTCTACTTTATGACATTGGTTTTGAACAGGTTTCTTGGTGACTGATTTGTGTTAGGCTGATAGAGGATCCCCTTGGGACCTACTCAATGTCTCGAAGCAGATTTGTGATCTTTGTTCTTCACTTAGTGTCACGTTAACCTTAACTGGTTTATCAAGAGACCAACACTGGCTGAATCTCCACAATCTATATTCTTAACTCGTGTTTCAAGGGGCCACAGTATTATAGGTTGCACGTCACATTAGGCAAGGGCAGGGGTCACCATCCCCACACCAACTTCATCGTTTTCTATTTCTAACAAACTGGCAGGGTCCTGCAAAATTTCCATTTGGGGATTTTTTTCATACCAAATATCAAAATCAATTCTAAAAACAAACCCTAATTAGTGATAGATGTAGGGAGATTGCCCCCTAGGCAATATCCTTGAAGGTTTTGAAAATTCTCATATTAGATTATTATAAAGCTTCGATTGCTCAGGGTAATGGATATGGAATCCCATGGCCTACATTTACAAAAAAAATAAATTTTTTGTATCAAAGTACAATTAATTTGTGTGGTCGAGACGTTGAGTTATGGGGTACTGCTTAAGCCATGGGCATTTTCATCAGTTGTCCTCTGAGAGGCACAGGTAGTTTTAGTATAACGCAAAAAAAATAACAAATAAATAAAGGTGATCAATAGTTCAATACAACCAATAAGCATGATGGAAAGGTAGCAGTTGTAGCACACAAGCTGATTGCTCAAATAAATTATAAGCTTATAACAATAAAATATTAAAATCTCTTTAAACTGAAAACTCAACAAATTACCATGATCTGTCCATAATTATTTTTATAATAAATCCAATTTCAGTCGGAAAAAACCATGAGAAAGATGGAAAAATTAATAAATCAACGCAACCTTCTAGCTTCTCGTTCAGTCTCGAGAAGGCAAAGAACATCCCCTTCTCTAACAGGTCCTTTGACATTCCTCATGATAATTCGGTTTGTGTCATCCAGAAACTTGACTCTAACCTGAGTCACCTGTCCTCTCGAACCTGTTCGCCCAATCACCTTAATCACTTGTGCGTTCTTTGCTCCAGAATCCATTGCTGCTGCTTCTTCTTCTTCTACAGAGCTTCACAAGAAACAGAGAAAACGGCTTCAAGACAATCTGGTTGAAGAAAGACACTATATATAGGCTTTGCTCTAGGGCTTCCGAAATATATATCAACTTCTTGTCGATGTTCATGTTTCTCACATATGGGCCTGGATTTGCACATGGTCCATAACTGCAAATTATCGGATGATGGGCCTTTAGTTGTAATAGCCTTTTTGTTAGAGAGATCCCTGAATCAAGCATGTAGGAATCATATTGTTTAAGACATGCACACTACCAACCAATGCAACAACAACAACAACAACAACAACAACAAAAAAAATACCATTGCAAGTTTTAGATAGCACAATATATCATACCTAAATTTGTATAGAACCAAAACAAAAAAAAACAAAAAAAAAACCCTTTATTATCTTCTACAGGAACTTAATTGTTTTTTACATGAAAGAAAACCTTACAAATTTCATTTCTCAAGGATGATTTCACTGCTCTTGTTCACTGATACAAGAAAAAGTTACAATAAAGAAAGACTAATCCCCTCCCTCCCCATCGAGTGCTGCTTGATTTGACTTCATCATCATTCTTTTCGCGTAAGTTGAAGATACTCAAAAAATCATAGAAGGCCAAAAATAGCGTGGTTGGATATGATGCTGTATCACTTGATGCTTATCACTTAAAATTTACAAACACATCCTTTTTTATTGTTCGAACATTCAAGGTATAGTTGACTAATAAATTACGTGTTGCATTTTCACTAGGGCATTTAGATGATTGTGATCTTACCATTAGAGCTTGTACCATGAGAAAACTTGCATAAGGTTTCAGTGCTTCTGTTCATCAGCTAATCAGCAGCATCCTGTGCTTCGTGTGAGGTGCCTGCCCAGTGTTGGTGGTCTATTAATTGCTTATCTATGTTTCAGTCGCCGAGAATCTCCAGCTTCACACCTGTCATCCATGAGACATGTGTCAAATGTGTATGCACATCCATCCAATCTGCATATTCCATACTCAATATATACCCATGGTATGTACATGCTCTGGTGACTGGTGAGTAGGTAAAGAAATTTCAGCCATGGATGAGCAAGGGTGAATAGAATGCATTAAGTTGATGACAATGAAAGAAAGGGGGAAGTCACGAACAATATTTTTAGATGATACAGTATTATATCTCATTTTGTCAAATGATAGCACATTTAAGGAAACTGTAGTGTTCATAAATTTGATCATCTAATTTATAAGTACTCACTTGTTTTCTCCTCAATAATCAGGCAGGCTTCTTGTCTCCCCCCCCTGCAATTCAAGATAATATGAGCACATCTTCTCCCAATCCCATAAAATAGCAGTAACATTTAAAATTTCTTGAAAACAAGCAGAAGAAATTTTTTCGACAAGCTAAAAAAAACAATTATGTGGTGTAACGCTAAAGTTTATAATACACCACCTCTCAGCTAATTGATCTTCGAAACCGATAAGCAATTTTCTCAACTTAAACAATCAAGGGCAAAATATATACATATACAATTCAAGAAATTTCCTAGCTTTCAGTGGAGCAGTCAACTAATAGAACTTTTCGAATTCAGCCTTTAAGCAGTGGTAGGTACAGATATTGTTATTCTCTGTTCACAGGTAACATTTTGCTGAAATTGAATGGCCAGCTAACAAATAAAGCACCTCAAGAGCTTCTACAAGTATAACTGGATTGCAAGATATAATGAGTGCATCCAACAAGGACAAGAGGATAAGGGAGTCATGACCAGGAAAGGTGGCACATTTATTTTAAAATAAATGCTTTGGGGGATTATAAGTAACACAGTAAAAAGCAATGATATATGAACACCACAGAAGAACCTAAGTTGTTTCTCAATGCGTAAGCGTAACATGTTTGAGTTCACACCAATTTCAATTTTTAGTACAAGTGAAACATGGTAGCACCCCTCTCACAAAGTGGAGAGGTTGTGGGTTCAAAACATGTCAACAGCTGATTGTTGATATAGGTTTCTACACTTAATTTAAAGGGGTAGGGGTCCCCTCAACCCGCTTACCAATAAAAAAAAAATATCTACCAAAAAAAAATAAAATTGCAGCTTACCTTCTTTGTTTGGAGCTCTTTTTATATCGTCATGTCCTTGCCATGGTTGTGCCGAGTCATTACCCCCACGCTCATTCAATGGTTTGTCTCTCGACGAGGAACACAAAGGTGAAACTGAAAACTGCCTACCTGTGCTCTGCTTTTTGCTTGAAGAAGATTCTGCAGTAGAGCATAAGTCTTCATCTGTCAGCGAGGTCTCCTGTCTGAATGTGTTATTGTGCAGCTTATCACGATATGGTCTCTCATCTACCCAGCAATTAGATCGCTTCCGCTCACAGGCTATACCCTTTGAACTATGAAATGAGGGAACCTTCTGATCATGGGAGGAATTGGTGCTGCAAGGGGCGATTTCCTTTAATACAACCCTAGGAATGTCCAGAATTTCAGTGTATTCCGAGTTTTCCATAACAACTTCCTTTGTCCCATTTTCTCGTGCAGCCCTTGAAGCCGATTCTGATTGCCACATTGTAGCTATAGCATCAGTCAACCTCTGACTAGCCAAATCTATATCAACGATAGGTTTTGGGTAATTTAATCCAAGCTCCACTCCTGCAGATCTTAGCAAAATTGAGGGAGCATTCCATGGATGATGGATCCATTCAGTTGACACTCTTGAAAGTTCAGGCAGCCAATGCCTCACATATTCCCCTTCTGGATCATAACAGCAACCTTGAACCTAATGAGAAAGATAAAACAGCAGAATAGTGAACTGTAAAGAGTAGTACAAGCAACATCTATACATCAAGTATGAAGAATAGTAGGAAATAAATGTGCGCCAACATCCACAATATTTAAATTTTCTTGTCAGTAGAGGTCTATAGGTGTTTCTAGAGTAATATAGAGTTTTCCATACATCAATTGTTCTGAGATTCTAAGGTTCTAAGGTTTTCTGGTTTCGATCTTCAATGATACAAGAGATCAGCCTGAATGAAGTTGGATATACAAAATCTTTAGTGTTACAAAGCGAGGGAGCACACCTGTGGGCTGTCAAGACGGCCAAGTTCATGACCATCTGGTAAGCTCCCAGATATATACTGCCAACCAAGGATATCGCTTTCCAAGTCGGCATCCAAAAGCGTGTCCCAGAAGTACTTCATGCCCCAGGTCCATGGAAGAAGCAGGACTTTCACCAAAAAGCTTGAAACAATAACTCTGATCCTGTTGTGAATCCACCCAGTCGCCCAGAGCTCTCTCATTCCTGCATCAACTAATGGGTAACCAGTCCTACCCTGCCTCCATGCCTTGAAGTATGTCTGATCTGAACACCATGGAAAATATCTCAAGTTTCCCAGTAATGATCTCTCGTGAGTAAATGGAAAGTTAAAACATAGGTAACGTGAGTATTCTCTGAGTCCAATGCCCCGAAGGAATATGTCGACGCTCTGTTCCCCTTTCTTGTTTTCTTCTTTCCTCCATAGTAATTGTTTCATCCGTACAAACCGTATCACTTTCTTCACACTTAATTCACCAAAATGGAGATAAGGGGACAACAATGAGGTAGAGTTTCCTTCTACTTTTATCCTATTCTCCAGATACTTGATTAGATGCAGGTCAACAAATTCGGTCAACGCTTTGTCAGCATTGCTCCAACCTGGGGACCATCCTCTTCCTAGCAACGCATTGCTAGATTTCTCTAGTTCATCTTCGAGGCCCAAATCCTCAATAGAACAGCTTTCAACAACTCCTGTCATTTATAAACAGATACACTTATTATAGATTGAAATAAGAACCCTTCTCATATATTGTTAATCTCCTCAATTGGAATTTTAATTGTTCGTTACATGGAAGACCATGATAGACACACTATAAGTTTTCAATATACACATTTTTTTTCAGCTTCCATGGTTGATGTGTTTTTTTGTGAATTGTGAATCACCTACAGGTACAAAATTAGGAGCACATCGATAATTGTAGTAGTAGTAATCCTGACTTGAAATACATAATACTTTACTGAATAATACTTTACTGATTTAAACAGTGTTTGTGTGTGCGACTGATAAGTAGATATGCAGCCATAAACTAAGGTCAGACCTGTAGGAGGAACCAAACGCCAGGGGGGAAGAACTGAAACAGGTTCGACTGGCAAGAGTAAACACTTTTCCCAATATGCATCAAAAGTTGTAAAGGCATGCCCCATTTCATTATATACTTCCCATGGTTCATACATTACGTCACCGTTAAAGCTCTGCACACTAATTCCATGCTCCACCAGCTTTTGTTTGATGTTGTGATCACGAACAAGTGAAACAGGATCTGGGGAAAGAAACCAAGGATGTAATTCACTTCCAGTTTCAAGTGAGTAATGTTAAGGCGCAAAAATCACATGCAACCAATATGAACACAATCTTTTACAATCTATAGAGGATTCTCCTTTTTTTAAGTTTTTTTTTCCTGTTAATTCTCTGGTTGATTTTCATGCCCTCTTTCTTGTTAAATTTCTATTCCTTCTCTTTTTCTTCATCCAGTTTGAGGTATCCATACGAAAAATGCCATAAACCTGAAACAAGCTATCCATATGAAACCCTACTATAAACCTACAACCTTATGTATCTTAAATAAATTCTTTCATAACATTACGGAAAATGAAATGGCTAGATTCGTTACAGAGGCCAAGGCCACTGCGGGATCCGATCTGACCCCGCCAAGAAAATCAAATAAACCCAGCCAATCAAACAGGGGTGTAACTTTACCAAAATTGTAATGAAATTTTCAACAGGATATCAGAGACATACCATAAAGACTGTTAAATGCTATTCTTGTCGCCCCAATGGCATTGGCGATTTGTAAAAGAGAAACAAGAGTGCTTTCAGATTTAATGAGAACAAGTGGAGCTCCAAGTGATTGCAAGGACTGATTCAAGTGCACAAGTGACTGCTTTAGCCACCAACGAGAAACCCGACCAGGGTAGAACTGTGCTTCTTCTTTGGGACACCATATATAAACAGGTAAAACACAACCATCCCTAGCAGCTGAAGCTAAGGAAGGATTGTCTTCAATCCTAAGATCCCTCCTAAACCAAACAATAGTGACTTTAGTATTACTATCCATATTCAAATAATTTGTTTCTCAAGTCAAACCTTAGATCCCTCTTATCTGATATTCTTTGGTAGGTTGTTTTCCCCTATAACCATGAACAAAGTGGGATCAAAAATCAAACTAATACTTGATTCCCTTCTTTCTAATATGATGCCAGAACTTCACCAAACTACTCAAAAAATTAATCAACTACCTACAACAAAATTCCCAAATAATAAGCATATTCTACATAGTATATTCTAATTGCAATTGACAACAAAATTAAGCTTCTTGTCTGTAATCCCCTAATATCCAAATCTAAGACTTGTAGTAAGGTTTTTGGTGACCAAGACAGAAATCAAAAGAATATGATTGAGAAAATTTTTGCTGACAAGAACTGCAATTCAATATCAAATTAGTGCAAAATTAAAAAAAAAAGATACCAAAGGGGAAACCCTTCATTGTAAAAGGATGGAAACAAAACAAAAGAAAACCCAATATCAGAAATCTATATACAAATCCAAAGAAACTGTCTCTTCACTTTGTCCATAATAATTGAACAAAAATAGAAATATCTCATTAATAGAAAGAAAGAAAGAAAGAAAGAAAGAAAGAAATGAAATTTCATGTGACAAAAGAAACTGGACATGAGACAAAAAAATATATGGAAAAAATATTAAACAATCTTATTCATAATAATGAACAAAAATAGTAGCTAATTAAACAGAATGAGTAAATAATTAACAACCAGTAAATAAGTGTACCACTTATAAAGACTGAGAGCTACGTTTGCAAAGCTTTTGGGTGTAACTGTAACTGTAATTAATAACAGATACAAACAACAAAACGTCCTTAGTCCTTACCCTTACTTCACGTGGGACGGTAGGCAAGTAGGTACTAGGCAGCCCATGTCTCTTCATTTCTCTCCAACTATCTTTCCCTTCATCTCTCTCTCTCTTCAACTCTGTCAAGACTCGATTGACTACTAATCAGAAACTAATCATATCAGTAATTAGGGCAGTGCCGATGGGAAGTTTTAAGGGAGGTTTCAGTGAGGTTTTAACCTTTAAAAATAGTTCAACCAACGGTAGAGTTTTAAGGGGTTTTAACGTTGTCAGTTTTAAGTAGGTGTGCACCCACTTAAAACGCACCCACTTAAAACTGACACCGACAGGGTATAAGTTATTTGTCAAAAACTGTGGCTGATAAGCTATCTGCCATAATTTGTAGTAGTTAGTGTTATCCGCTAGAAACTCTAGCAGTTAGTGTTATCCGTCAAAAACTGTGGTGAAAGAGATTAAGTTTTTGCAGAATTGCATACTGATGTGTCACCTAACTTTTTTTTTGATAAAAGTCTAGGGTGACACTTTTAGCCTTGGCATTGCTCTTAGTAATTAGAGTACAGTATATCGATGTCTGCCCTCAACATATTTATATCTATACCCACTCTATCCATTTGGGCCGAATGCAAGCTTTAGCTCGGGCCCATGGTTTAGTTAACGGGATTGGGTTTGACTCGGACTGCTTACAATTTACAGCTGGACATGGACTTAACGTTTAGTAAACGGGCTGGGTTACTGCTGGGCCTGTTTGTGTAATTTAGCGTGTATGTGACGCGTAATCGACACCGAATCAAAATCTAATCCGAAACACTCACTCTTTATACAAACCGACACGCGACGAATCTCTGTCTCTCTCTTTTTCTCTGTGTCGGACGTACAGTTGGCGCGGTTTTCTTAGCAAAAAGATATACAGTAGATTAGTAGAACTACGCTACCCAAACAAACACGCCACTTTCTTTCCTAACTTTTCTTCTCTACTACACATTACGAATCTCTCTAGTCTCTACTACTTTATTTCTCTCTCTTGCTTGCCCATAACCCCATAAGCAAAACCAAACAAGTAAACTTTTTTCTTCTTTCGGGAACGAGAAACATCGCCATGTCTTTCCGTATGGTAAGCATCATGCTCCTTAATTTATTTTTACAATTTGTTGCAATTATTGATTCATCAAGTGGATTAATTTCTGAGATTGTGAATTTTTTTTTGGTCAGATTAGTGTTTAATGTTCTAGGGTTTTGAGATTATTAATTTTATGATTTTTTGTTGTTTTAATGGATTGATTTTAGATTCTACTTTATAAAATTTGTTTTGTTTTCATTAAATTGTATATTTATTGGTTTAAATTTCATCTTATTATTGAAATTAGTTGCTTTTATCTAGAACAAGTTTTGTTTAAATATCACTGATCAGCTAGACATATAAGATTATCCCAGGAAAACGGGAAAATTGGTCATAACCCCCCAAGTTTTGACCGGCTTTGGCGTGAACCCCCCAATGTTGTTCAACATTGGCATTAACCCCTTCCGTTGAGCACCCCCCCTAAGTTTCCATCCATTCAAAGTTTGACTACCCATTATACCCCTAATTCAAATGATTTGTCTAAACCCTAAAAAAAATAGTTATCAGAACTAACTTCAAATTTGAATTTGGGGTATAATAGGTAAGCAAACTTTTGGGGGGTTTAGACAAATCATTTAAATTAGGGGTATAATGGGTAAACAAACTTGAAACTTTGAATGGACAGAAACTTGGGGGGTTGCTGAAGGGGGTTAACGCCAAGGTTGGACAACATTGGGGGGTTTACGCCAAAGCCGGTCACAATATAGGGGGTTTTGACCAATTTTCCTTGTCTGTTCTTAACCATAATCACTTTTAAAATCAGCCCCCACAATGGCTTTGAATCGAAACATGGCTAAATTTTATTGCATCCAACTTTGATTTGTATAATTTCAAGTTCAGTATTGTATTTTCGCTGACTCTTGACATCCTACTTGTTTAACTAAGATCTAGGCACAACCCCACACTTGTTATAACTTTGATCCTCAGGCTGTTATCGATCAACTTGAACTCATATACTTAAGTTTAATTTGTGTCACGTTCCTATAATTTCTTGCTTACATATTATTCTTAACTCAAGCAAAAGTTCTATCCAAATTTCATATTCCAAGCCGAAGCTTCATGTGCGACTTTTTCCTTTGAATTACAACTATGCACACTTCATATAAAATTGTGATCACCTGAGGAGCATCAGTAATATTTGGTGATTATGTTGTTTTTGTTCAGTTTATAAGAGATGATTCGAATTTTGAACATGTTTTGTGTAGTCTCAGTCTGGGTTTTTGTTTGTAGTCAAATGCTTCTTCTGGCATGGGAGTATCTGATCAAAGCAAGAGTACTTTTTTGGAGCTGAAAAGGAAGAAGGTGCATCGCTATGTGATTTTTAAGATCGACGAGAAGAAAAAGGAGGTTGTGGTGGAGAAGACTGGAGGTCCAGCTGAGAACTATGATGATTTTACTGCCTCGTTGCCCGAAAATGATTGTCGCTATGCAGTCTATGACTTTGACTTTGTAACTTCAGAGAACTGCCAAAAGAGCAAGATCTTCTTCATTGCTTGGTAAATTTTATTTTCTCAAGTATCACACCTTTTTGTATATAAATGCTACTCATTGTTTGCATTTATAGCTCGTAATCATGATATTTAGGTTTGATATTGTTTCAACAGACGCAGACAATCACACACATGTCTATTACACACACACACACAATAAACCTTGACGGGGATTAGTAGTACTAAGTATACTTGGCAGTATCTCATGAGGTTAGAAATCATTTAATCCAACGCTCACAAGCAGACTTTTTATGTCGGTGTCAGTGCAAGTCTGTCTTTGATTGAGAGTTTATGAGGTGTTTAAGCTAGGTCATTTGCCCCATTCATCTTAGAACTACAAGTGAGAACAACTATGCATTTTGGGTTGATGTATAATGTGGCTTGTCAGACATAATTAGTCATTTGGGATTTCCGAGTTTTTTCTTCTGATCGAGGTATCCTCTGTTTCACCCAAAAAATTCCCTTAAACCATCAATAAATTTTCACCCAAAAAATCCCTTAAGCCATCAATAAATTTTTACTAATTCGATTCATGTAAAGGTGAGTAAGGTAGTGAACACCAGCCTGACCAGATGGGCAGCTTGACAGTGAAAACTGTCAGTTTTTCTTTGATTGAATAAGTAAATTTGTAAATTTTAGTTTTTTGCGGCTTTATAGTATGTTTCTATTCTGTGATGACTCGGAATACCAAGCTATCATGCATATTTTCTTGGATGAATTCCAATTTCCAAGCTATAGTATGTTTCTATTTTTGCTTGTAATTTAAAGGCGTCTACTGAATGACTAATGTGTTAGTGTTCTATTGCATACCCTTCCGATGTATGATATGCATCCCTTTGAAATTACGAAAGAAAAGAATGACTCGATTACCTTTATAGGAAAACATGAATAAAGTCTACCTGAGTATTCCGAAAATTGGTACAAAAAGAAGAGAAATATTTCTAACAATGTTACCTGTAGGGAAAACACCACTTTACAACTCTGTATTTATACAAGTGAGTGAGTTATTATTGTATTACCTAATATGCAATTTGTTGAACAAGCATGAAGTTATGGCTGTCTTCAGACATATGCGTGTCACTAATACTCATAATATTTTTTTTTATCTGAGTTAATAGTTTTTCTTGAGATATATTTCATTCAATGTCATCTCTTACTCAACTAGTAAATAACCAAGTATGAAAAGGTGAAGCAACATAAACATAGTTGATATGTGTACTGCGTTGACCTTTTTGTTCTTGTACAATGAATTTGTTTATGCTTGTTGTTCCAATACACATAAAAAGTACTCTGACCATATTTATGTGTTTTTGTGGAATGCATGTATCAGGTCTCCTTCCGTCTCTCGCATTCGAGCTAAGATGTTGTATGCTACATCCAAAGAGAGGTTTAGGCGTGAGCTTGATGGTATCCATTATGAGATTCAAGCCACTGATCCTACTGAGATGGACCTTGAAGTGATCAGAGACCGTGCACACTAGACAATTTCTGAGTGAGAATGTTACTGAATATTAACAATAGGAAAGCCCCATTGCTTCAGGCTTCATCTAGTGCTTCAGGCTTCATCTAGTTAGTGATGTATATATAGATTTTCTATTATAGACATAAATGCTTCAAAACTTCACTAAATAAAATTGTAACCTTGGAGGCTGATAGGAATCCCTTGTTAAAGTGCAGAAGTGTTTGCTGAATTAACTTGGGCTTTCCTCACTGTCATGATGCCTTCTTGGGTTCACTTGTTGATTCTTGACATATTATCTTCCATTCTGTTACTTTGTGGAATGGTTGGGCTCAGGCCATTACTTCCCGTTATCAGGTAGTGTAGTAATTTTTACAGCCAGTACATGCTTCGAGCAATGTTTGCACTTGTTTTTTTATTGTCAACTTTAAGTGGCAGGAAGGGAAGCTTGGAGAAAATTTTATCTCCACAGATACTTTTTTTGGGGGGGGGGAAGCTTGGACCTGCATTTGGTAAATATTCCATTGGCCCTAATATCTGAATCCATAGTCTAACAATAATAGTCTTTCCCATTTTGTGTATCATCAGAGATTTCAGCTCTTGCTTTATTTTACAATATCAAGAAGAATTCACAGAACTGATACCATTAGGTGTGACATGACTGCATTACAGAAATTTTCTGTCAAGTTCTTACATGATCTCATTATTTTTTAACTACTACAGCTTTTTTGTTTTTGGTAAAAATCAAACTACAGCTAGGGTCTGCATTAAGTTTGAATTATAAATTAAGTTAATGATAGGTTTGTTAGTAAAACACACTGGTATATTCGCTCATGGATGATGAAAGGCCAAATTTTGAGTAGGTAAAATTAAAATAAAATAAATGGCCAAACTATGAGTTAGTAAAACATTTATAAAACAGAAAGAAATCATTGGTCCATCATTGTTATTCTCTAAACAAATAATTTTGTTAGAAAGAAAATTAATTAAGATCAAGATCAGGTTAGAGTCATCTCGGTCTCAGGTAGACTTAATAAAGTGGAATACACGCATGTTCAGTATCATAGGAAGTAATAATTAATTTGTATGTTTAGTGAAGAACATTGTGGTTGAGAGACGAGTTAAAGAAAGAGTCACCAGACATTCATTTTATTCATTCATTACATTATTTAATCAAGTATTTTTGCTTTTCTTAGTCAAAAACTCAAAATGGTCTCTCAGGTCTTCATTTTTATTGTAAAATAAAAACCTCAGTTATCTTAATGTAGTCTAATCTAATTAAAATACTAAAACCTTTTTTGTTTGTTGAATGACTTCATTCTGGCAAGTCAAGTAGATTATGCCAAACACTTTGATATCTTAAATTAAATAAGATTTGGTATTAGAAAATGACTATGCAGCTGATGAACTTTTGAATTTGGGATGCAAATGTGGAATGCAATGACATTGAGGGTGGATATAACCTTTATTTTGATGGAACTTTTTTACTTACTTTAATTAATGTTTAACTGTTGTGAATGAGCCTGTGGCCGGGCTGTGGCTCATGGTAGAACCCCTCTCACAAAGTGGAGAGGTGGTGGTGGGTTCGAAACACGTCAACTGATTGAAGGGTAGGGGACTAGGGGTCCTTTCAACCTCGTTTGTCAATAAAAATAAAATAAAATGTTTAACTGTTCAAAAAATATTATCGCTTAAATATCAAAAAAAAAAATAAAATAAATAAAATTAAAATGCACGGGTGCAATACTACACAAATTTAATTTAAATCCTATGGTTTACTTATCAATGTATCATATTATCAAATCATATGTACAACTTGTATATATACATTATTATCTACGTAGTACTGCTAACCGATACGAACATACGAATATGATGATCCTTTAATCAAGGGAAGACTTGAAATAATGGGTCTTTTTTTAGTATTTTTGCATGCAATTATATATATTTGCTGGCAGTCTGGCATTGCAAAGACTTGACTTCCATTTGCATGGTGTATATAGTATACACAAGTTGACAAACGTACTGTGAAAGGAATCTTCCGATCGAGTTCATAATACCACCTTATCTTCTTACTCGTTAAAGAGTAGACCAGACTGGCAGAGTGGCAGACCAGGTCACAGATCGATTTTTTTTTTTTCAATAAGCATATTCTGAATCAACACTTGTGTAATTGTGTATAACTGTATATCATAAGATATTTGGATATTCCTGAATCAACTTGTGTAGTTGTGATAAGACCATCTCGCGGTTGCTATTCACTTAATTTTTTTTTATTTTTTTAAATCCGTTTTCATATATAAGAAAATATTTTAAAATAGCAATATTAATAAAGTATTCTGCAGTTGAATAATGATTGATAAGACGAATGACATCCAATAACCTTTCACATATGTATATGGCTGGTGACATTATATAGTTTGGTACTCTTTTAATATGTTGGTATTTCAAAAAATTTAATATATGTTAAATAAAAGGTGAAAGGGTATATGGGTAAAAATATACGTGGACGAAAGCTTGCGAAGTTACGATGATATGTTAAATTAATATTATTTATAATCAGCCATTGTGCGAGGAAAGCCGGTGGGGTAAAAAACTAAAAATAAGAAAATGGGTTGGAGTTGTTTTTGTGGCTTTGCTATAATTATAGCAATACAAAACTACAAATAGCAAAATAAAAAAAAAATCTACTGCAGCGGTTGGAGATGGTCTAACTGTATATCATAAGATATTTTGGATACTAGCTAGCGAGAAATAGTAAATCCTGCAGCGCAGTAGCTCGATCCATATTAGCCAAAGACATATAAAGTTTTTTTTTTTTTGATAGAAAAGACATATAAAGTTTGAACCTAGCTTTCAGCTACCCTGCATGCCTGCATTAATCCTGCCTGCATGGTGCATGCATATCTAAGCTACTTACGTGGATAAGTGATGGATTCAGTTCTCCCTTTGCATAGTGCTATTGATCAATTGTCAATAGTGAAACTGGTTACAACATTTGGTCAAGCATTTGGGATCAAAACTGATATTTGATCTATTCCCTAGGGCCTATACCTTTAACAAATAACACGTTTTTGTACTTGACAATAGTGATATAAATCCTTGTCTTTTATTCAGATAAGGGTCATAATTTCGTTGGCACTTGGGCACTTGGCATGCAGTACTTACTTTCTCTTCTCTTCTTGTTTCTTAACTCCTAGTGCCGTTTGTATAACATATAGTCAAAATGTACCCTACAGCCCACAAAAATTAACGGAAAGGAAATGAAAATAATAATACATTGAACGTACGTATTGTATACTAATTAGATTGTTAAGGAGTAATCACTTGAACGTTGTCGATTTTTCCATAAACTGGGTGGGTTTTTTTGGAATTAGATGGCCCATCCCATGACCATAATCTCAAAAGTTACAAATACAATTCAAACTTTTCTTCCATTAAAAAACTGCAGAAATTTTGAGGGTATATGATCATGTACTAAGCAATGCAATCAATTTTATAACATATATTGTGTTTTCAATTCAAGCTTTTTATTAGAATATATTATGGATTAAGTAAAGCTGAGCAATAGATAAATTTTAAAAAGATTAATTAACAGTAATGATCAGTTTCAGGATACCAAATCTACTGATTCACTAAATAATTCTTTAAGTTATCAAAAGAAAAGAAAAAAAAATCTTAAAGAAATATTAAAGTATGAAAAGAGAGAAAGAAACTCAATCCAGTTGATCATCATACTTCGTCCTTGAAAGTACATAAAGGTAATACACTGTTAGAGTGAGTATGGTGGTGGGGGGTGGCAAGAAATGTTGTTTTTATCAAATTATGCATGCGTAGACTACTAGCTCATTTTAAAGGGGTGAATTATATATACTTACATATAAAGATTTTACCGGCCTATCTTTCAAGGGACATATCTTGTGTCGGTAAAGTCATGGATTTGTCTATTGATGACTTGTTTGTGTCTATAAAGCTACAGCTCCACTACTGAAAAATGTACATAGATTGATGATGTATTGAAAAACAAATAAAATTATTGTAAAAAGCTATTTCAGATAGGGAAAGAGTTGGAAGAACTACTCGATCAACACAAGTCAAAATATTAGTTATGAGAAGTTGAAAAGTCACATACAGTATTAGGTTCTTAATTTCTTTTAGGTTAATTAGTTTATCAAACTGAAATAGACCCTTTCATTGTAATTGATAGCAATCGTTCAATTATATTAGTTGCGATCGAAAAACCAAAAGATTTTGCATAGACTAAAACTCAATGAATTGATCAAAATTTTCCATAGTAGTTGTTACATACTAGTGACATCAAGATTGCATCAAATTGGTTAATTAAAACAACCAGAGGTAGTAGTACAAAAAGAATTGGTCCCATGTAACTGAATTAGATAAAAATCAGTTGAACAAGTTTTTGTTGAAGTTTTCCCGCGTTATCAATCTAAGTATGCCTCATAGTCAAGAAATAGACCTAGCATCTTCTTTGTTCATATATAGAGTTGCTGACTGAAAGCACTTCCAAAACTACTTTTAGTCCTACACTTCACTTAAGTCTTCAAACTTGAAGCAGGTAAAGTTGCAGTAACTACACGTACATTCATCAAACCAAAATATAAGTTATAATGACTTTGTGTATGAAAATGATGGATGTTCATATGTATTATGTTTATTCATTAATTGTCACCTGATATTTTTTTTTTTTTTTTATCAATAATGTAACAATATATTTAACAGCAAGAAGATTTACAAGCCTGATCAGCACATACAGAGAACTGTATATCGTCAGGTGGACTGTTAATCAAACTCACATATACACCTAGCTGTTGATCAGCACATAGTAGTTTAGTAGCTATAATCGGCACTGGCAACCAACCAACATGGTGCTCAGTAGAACACCTCATCACCACTGTTCCTGCATACAGTAGCTCCAGTCACGAAGTAAGTCAGAGAACCTGATGTCCTTCCTCAACTCTGACCCATCTCGATCACAGCCTAACCATGCCCACACAGCTGCTTTAATCACAATCCCAATCTTAGACGCACTATGGTTGTTTCCCTGAAAAATTACTTCATTTCTTGCTCGCCAGACACACCACAATATTGCATACGGCAAAATATTCCAGATCTTACCTTTGACACCCTGTGCATTCAAGGCTGGCCACCAGTTCAACAGCTGTTATGGAGTCTCCACAGTGTGAAATTCAGCGCAAGCTCTAGCACAAACCAAAATTAGATCCTGCCAAATCTCCTTAGTGACTGTACATGTAAAGAAGAGGTGTCTTGTGGACTCAGCATCACATTTACATAACTCACATCTGTTTGTCAAGACCATGCCCCTTCTTTGGAGTTTGTCAATTGTCAAAGTTTTATCCCACATCAAACCCCATACGAAAAATTTGACGTTCATAGGCACCTTCGGTTCCCAAACTGCTTTATAAGGAAACTCATATGGTTCGGAAGATCGCCTTCGACCAATGTTCACTAGGCTTGAATAACAAGACTTCACTGAAAAAACATTGTCCCCCGACAAGATCCAATCCCAACCATCCTCCTCATCACTCAGAGAAACACCCTCGAGAAGATCCTTAAGATGATCCAATTGAGTAATTTCATTCCCATGGAAGCGTGACCTCCTCAAATGGAGCTCCCAAATCCCCTCAACACCACAATGATCTTTCACCGTACCATCCTTCATAAAAGCATACTTGTATAACCTATGGAACCTCCTTGAAAAGATGGTATCACCTAGCCACTTATCATGCCAAAATCGAGTCTTATCCCCTTTGTTGACCACATGCCTGATGTTTTCAAAAAACTCCTCTTGCACAACTTGGATCCCGCGCCAGAGACTACACCCATAAGGTTGAGATACCTTCCTCGGTTTACCACTATTATCACTCTCGCCATACTTAGCCTCAATGACTCTTCTCCAAAGTGCAGATTTTTCCCGCCCGTATCTCCATATCCATTTTGAAAGGAGGGCTTGGTTCATGGTCCTCAAATCACGAATGCCCAAACCACCCTCTTGCACGGGAGAGCATACTGTATCCCAAGCCACAAGGTGCATTTTCTTCTTATTCTCACTAGAGCCCCAGAGAAAATTCCTTACTATCCGCTCAAGTTTCTCGGCAATGCTTGAGGGGATAGTGAAGAGGGACAGATGATAGATGGCAAGACCCGCCAAAGTACTTTTGGCAAGAAGTAGTCAATCACCCTTGGACATAAGTTTTTGATTCCACCCACTCAGCTTCTTTTGATACGACTCAATTACCGAGCTCCACACATCCACATTCTTATAATGTGCCCCTAAAGGTAACCCAAGATACTTCCCTGGCAACTGAGCCACGCCACACTCCAAAAAACGAACCAAATCCTCAATGTTATGAACTTCCACAATCGCAAAAATGGATGATTTGGAAAGATTAACTATTAGCCCAGACACGGCTTCAAAGCAAGTAATCACTAACCGAAGCACAGACAAAGCCTGGATCGTAGGTTCAGTGAAAAAAAGGGTGTCATCTGCAAACTGTAAAACTCCCACTGTAACACCTCCATTCCCAATCTCGAAACCCCTCAATAATCCATCATGCATACATTTCAAAGTGAAGCGGGACAAAGCTTCCATAACCAGGATGAAAAGAAACGGAGAAAGTGGGTCCCCCTGACGAATACCTCGTTGGGCCTTAAAATTTCCTTCCGGTGAGCCTTCAATGATCACTGAGAAACGCGCTGTCGACACACAAGTATGAATCCATTTCCTCCATCTCAATCCGAACCCCATCCTACTTAGCACATAGTCAAGAAAATTCCAGTTCACATGATCATAAGCTTTACTGATATCAATCTTACACAAAATCCCTGGATCCCCTTGTCGTAATCTCGCGTCAATACTCTCATTAGCAATGAGTACACTATCCAGTATCTGTCTATCCCCAAGGAAAGCCCCTTGAGTATCAGACACAAGAAAATGTAACACTTGTTTAACCCTTGATGCGAGCATTTTAGAGATAATCTTGTACACTCCACCAATAAGACTAATGGGTCGGTAGTCCCCAACGGAAAGAACACCCTCCTTCTTTGGAATTAACGTGATAAAAGTAGAATTTACCCGCCAGTCAAGGAAACCAGAGCTATGGAACTCACGCACAATGGCAAGGATAGCATCCCTGAAAATGCTCCAAAACACTTTATAAAACAGCATGGGGAAACCGTCCGGACCCGGCGCTTTCTCTCCCTCCATATCATGTAAGGCTTGGACCACTTCCTCAACTTCAAAGTCTTTTTCCAGACCCTCCCTAAACTGGGAACCCAAAGAGTCAAAGAACAAACCATCAAGCTTAGGTCTATTCTTGAAATCCTCCGTGTAAAGATCAGTGTAGAAATTCACAATGTGCTCCCTAATCCGATCACCATCTCGAGATACTGAACCATCAATGGAAAGGCAAGCAAGACTATTGACTCTTCTTCGAACATTAGCCATGACATGAAAGAGTTTGGAATTAGACTGACCTTCTAGATAGTACTTAGAACATGACTTTTGCCTCCAACTAATTGTATTCAACCGAAGCCAATGAGCTAAGTCATCCCTAAGTAAGGTTCTTTCCACCAAATTGACATCGGAGAGCGGGTCCGCCTCCTCTAACCCATCAAGCTCATTGATTCTATCCAATCTTTCATCAATCTTCCTATCAACCCTCCCAAACACCTCACGGTTCCACACCTTAATCTTCCCTTTAAGAGCTTTAAGTTTCTTCCACCACACAAAACTAGGCGAGCCGTCAAAATGAAAACCTTCCCACCAAGATTTAGTCAAACCACCAAAAGTTTTATCCTCTAACCACATCATCTCAAAGTGAAACGGTCTTGGTTTCCTCTTAGTCTTGCTTGTGTCAAAGAGAATCGCCCTATGATCGGATGTGAACTTGGGCAAAGCTAATTGCTTCGCATCACCAAACACCAAATCCCAATCAACCGAAGTAAGAAATCTATCCAATTTTGACATAACCGGCACATTTTGATTGTCCGACCATGTGAAAAGCGCACCTTCAAGATTATGTTCAATCAAGCCATTTCGGTCCTCAAATTCCGCAAATGTTCTCATTGCTTTAGTCAAACGACTACCACCCCTCTTCTCGTGACAAAACCGAATAACATTAAAGTCACCCCCCAAGCACCATGGAAGATCACACCAAGAGCGGACTCTATCTAACTCTTCAAAAAACGACGAAAGAAAACTCTTATCACATGGCCCATAAACTCCGGTGATCATACATTCCACCTCCGACCCCCTAACCGTACCCCGAATAGTTAAGGAGAACTCACCCATGAACAAATCCACAACATTAAGAACATCGGGATCCCAAGCTACTATCACACCTCCGGATAGACCCCTTGATAGTAAGCATTCCCATTTCCAACTCCTTGGCCACATTTTAGTATTGGCAAGGGTTGACTTGTCTTGAACTTTAGTTTCTTGAAGAAGTACTATATTAGCTTTGGCAAACTTAATGAGACTATTTACACTACCTTGGGCAGCCGAGTTACAAAGCCCCCTTGCATTCCATGAAGCAATTCTGATTTTACTAGCCATCACAAGTAAGGTCCCGAAGTGACTCATTACAATTCACGTAATTGAGTCGCTCCCTTTCATCGTCACCCACTTCTTCAACACCTTTATCCTTTAACTTCTTTAACCCCATCTCAACGAAGAAATTTTCAAGAGACAAACTACCCAAATTGGATGAAATTTCCAGCTGCCCTTCACCTGCTTGAACAACTCGTTTTGCCCATTTGCGTACATCCACCGCGTTTCTCAAAGTCCCACAATTCTGGCTTAAAGAATTCTGAAAGTCCAGCCATTTCTGCACCACAGTACGACCTTCGAAACCCGGTGGTGGACTAGTAGAGACTGATTGATGTGCACTGTCAGAATGTTGTATGGTATTGGGTTGATATAGCGGAGTGCGATTAGATTCTGGTGTGCTATGATTCTGTCGACACCTTGCCGAAGAGATATCTTCCCTTCTAACAATCTGCCATTCTGGTAAGAAAGCCGAGAAATAAGATTCAGTAGCAGCCCGAGTTGGCAAGGTAGGAGTATTTCGCTGCTGCTGAGGAATGGTTCTAAACTTCTGTTGATCAGGATTGTTTCATACCAGATCAACATGAAAGATCGAAACTAAACCCTAAAACGTAACGATGAATGCTTCTTTTGAGTGTTGAGGATTGTTTTGATCTGGTCATTCATTATTCAATTTGAGTTGATTGATAGGAGTTATTAGGGATGGGCACGGTCCGGTCTGTTCCGGTCCTAAAATGTAATAGGACCGGGACCAAACCGACTTGAAAGTATCGGTTCGATTTCGGTTCCATGGACCGAAATTATTTGAATGTAACCGGACCGAACCGGACCAAATACAATCGGTCCGGTTTCGGTCCGAAACTCGGTCCTGGGCTTTTTTATTGGGCCTTTAGTCCACTACGATTTAGATGATTTTTCTTAAGTTTTGGGCTTTAAACAAAATAAGACATACACCAAATCAAGTACTAAATAGGAAAAATGTCCAAAACCAATGAACCAACTATGGATCCACCATAGGTTTCCTAATTCCTATGTCTAGTTTAGTAATTTACTAATAAAAAAAATATTTTTTTATTTATTTCGGTTCGATTCGGTTCTCTCGGTTCTATAAAAACAAGAACCGAGACCGGACCAATAGCTATATAGTTCGGTTCGGTTTCGGTCCGATCTTGACCGGTTTTTAGTCAACTCGGTTTGACCGGTTTTGACTCGGTTTTTTCGGTTCGGTTTTCGGTTTTTTTGCCCACCCCTAGGGGTTATGAATCCATTGCCGTGTAGTTTGAAGGAGTTATGAACCCAATGTTTCCAAACCATGGTCGACCTGCGAAATTTAAAGAAAATATAAAGGATATTAAAATTTACAGTACTGTACATAATTAAAAGTAGGGTCAATATGCACATTATGAAACAAGAAAATACAAAATTTTGTCGCAATGAATATTGCATTAGTGTAGGAAATTAGGAATAAATTTGCCCAGTTTTCATAAAATGACAATGTGCCATAAAGTCAGTCAGGTTTGACTAGTAAAGCTATCTACAAATGATTTGTGATTGGTCAAATTGGGGGAAAATATGCATTTCAATGGCTAAGAAATTAATTGAAAATAACAAAGCAGGACACCAGACAAACACAAGCCTCTTTCTTTGACCCCAGACCCCAGTCCTAAAGCGGAAATTTCCTTAAAAATAATACATCAATAGTGTGAACTCCCCTGTACTTTTGTGACCAACTTCCTGTATACTTCTTAGTTTCTTATAAAAACATTCAATTGCTTAGCCCCACTTGTATGATCTCAAATCCTCTTTTCCTTACTAATCCAAAATAAAAATAAAAAAACAGCATAGTTTTTAACAAATATATCACTAATTAGATAAATAATCTGCAAAAACTCACGTTTAAATTGACCACTTTCAATCAACTTCACTTAGTCACTTGAACATGTTTCTTGATAAAGACTTATATATATATATATCATGCTTGAAAACAATGTACTGGGCGTGAGAAATCAGATTGTGGGTTCACTATTTTGTGTTCTGTATCTTGGTAAATTGTCTCATTCTAATACGAATGTGCTTTGCATTTAAACTGGTGATCTATGGTAGGATCAACTGACGATACAACCTCGGTTGTATGTTGATCAGGAATGTATATGCTTTTATCTGATGTTAATAGAATGTTAACTTTAACAAAAAAAAGAAAAAACTATAAACTAAAACTAATACATACTATCATGATATGCAAGACTAGAAGAAAATAGTGAAGTAAATTAAATTGTATGTATGTATATATACAGAGAGAGCAGATGATCCTGTCAATTTTCATAGCAGATGATCTGTGACTTATGCATGTATTTTGTTCTACCTACTAATTCAAATTTAACTGGGACTGGTTTAAACTAAACTCAAGTTATGACTGAGATTAATTATTTAATCAAAACTGATCGAGTTCTAATACATGCACATATAGAATATACAAGACAAAGAACAGGTAAGCAAAAATGACTTTTATAATTAATTTACTTTATGTTTGGCTTAAGCCAATCCATATAGGCACAGTAGGACCATGCATGGCACTCATTGTGTAATGTTTATATACCAAATCAAAGTTAGAAACAAACAAACTCTAATGACAATCACTAAACAATTTTAATTAGTTGTTGCAAAGAGAGTTGTGACTTGTGAGTGTGTTAGTGAAGAGATCGAAGGTGCTGGGACCCATTCTTCAAAAAGAAATGGCTGCCTATTTTGAATTTTTGATGCTTTATTTGGACTATTTGTCTCAACACGTTTTGTAAAGCTTCTAGTATAAATAGCCACTCATATCCATAAGATACTCTTAGGCTTTCTCCTCTCACCACCAATTAAATCATCAGTAAGCTAGAACTACTAAAACTTGCAGAGAAGGCTTTTTTAGCTTGTAAGCTATATATATATAGACTGAGAATAACCACAATTACATAAAAGATGGGAAGAGCTCCTTGTTGTGAAAAGATGGGATTGAAGAGAGGGCCATGGACACCTGAAGAAGACCAGGTTTTGATTGCTTTTATTCAGAATTATGGTCATGGAAATTGGCGAGCGCTCCCCAAACAAGCTGGTAATAATCACAAACTTCATATATATAGAAGAGAACATTTCCATGTTATTCTTCATATAGCTGTCTTTCTTGTACAGTTTTTAACCTTTTTTCTTCCATTGTTCAGGCCTACTGAGATGTGGAAAGAGTTGCAGACTACGTTGGACAAATTACTTGAGACCAGATATTAAGAGAGGGAATTTCAGTAATGAAGAGGAAGAAACTATCATCAAGTTACATGAAATGCTAGGGAACAGGTGTGTATTAATACAGTATACTTTCAATTTGCAGTTGCACTGATTACAATTTAGGAACAAAGCATTACACAAAGGATGAAAAGAGGATAATATAGAATAGCAAGAAAAAAGTATAAATTAAAAGTACTATACTTAAGAACAAGACCTTACAAAGGACTTAGGAAAGTTCCTTCTTGTTTGTTGTATTTGGCCTTTGTATAACAAACACATGATCTCGTGTTCCTTCATGCATGAGCTATTCTGTCCTATATATGTAGTTAAGACATTGCATGTTGTATATATACTGTGAAGTATGAATGTGGTCATCACTAGCAGTTTTTGTACTTGAGTTGTTCAATTAATATTCTTATGTTATCTTTTCTTCTTAATTTGCAGATGGTCTGCCATAGCTGGAAGATTACCTGGTCGTACAGACAATGAGATTAAGAATGTTTGGCACACTCATTTGAAGAAAAGACTCAAGAAGAATCAAACCACCCCAGAGAAGAAACAGAACTCGACTGAAACATCAAAGTGTGAAACCAGTAATTCAAGTTTGTCAGAACCAGCAATCAACTCTCAGCCTCAATCAATCACTGAAAATTCATCAAGCTATGATTCAGTATCTCCACAACAATCTTCCAGTGAATTCTCAAGTGGGGCAGACTCATCCTCAGTTATTTCAGTCGACAATCATGACATGGGCACTATGGGTGAATACAATGAGTCTTCTGATAATTTCTTTGACATTGATGAAAGTTTCTGGACAGATGCATTAGCAGTTGAAAATTTTAATATGCCAGGCGACTTCTCACCATCTGCTAGTAATGAAACACAAGTTCAAAGTTCTATCTCTTCAAACAGCTCGAACAACGATGATGGTATGGACTTTTGGTTTGATCTATTCATACAGGCAGGAATGCAACCAGTATTACCAGAATTCTAATAATAATCTCGACTACATGCTTCATTGCACAAACTTGAGAACACACTCAGCTCCTTTCCTCGTAACAAAATTGAATCGTAATACAAATTTGAGTTCGACCGGATTTTCGACTGTTCTGGTTCATCAGGCATGGCAAAAGTTCAAGATGGCCAAATCGTCCAACAGCTTGCTGTGGACCCCTATATATCACGGAATTATCTTAGAAGTTTCCAGAGAGGATTTGCAGATAAAAGCCAAAATGACTCGAGAGTAATTTTTGTATAGAGTCGTAGGGATAGATTATTCCAAGCAGCAGGAAGGTGACTTTGACATAGATGTATTTACTAACACAACAGAAGTAAGTAAACCTTAATGCTGTATGATACTATATATGAATATATGATATAATCTTTGGTCCCAAACCTTCAACTGTCTTTTCAACAACATCTGTTCATTATCTGTCTGTGATGTGAAATTTGATATATTCACGCTCAAATACATGACTAAATTAATTGTTCAACTAAAAATGTTTCTCATTATACCATGGTGGATCAATTTCTCTGATAAATATACGTACCCTTCACACTTCCGCAGCACACAAGGGCTCAAGAACAGGCAAGTTGCCCTGTTCATCAGCTCCCCCGACACCTCCATAATAACTCAAGGGGGCCGCAATCTGAAGCACGGCCGGCCATGAGATTTAAGTATTGGTCTACAAGTGTGTATTACTGCATGAAATACTAGTCTATAACGATGGCGGCAGGGATGCCCTACCTCGTCCATACACATGCAATGAACAACTCAAATTTGTGGTACTAGGCACTTCATTGTTGTGGATAATCCAATAATTGTCAAAAACATGTACTGTATTTTGTTCATATATAGAAGAAGAAAAAATAAAGTGAGCTAAATTTTATGATTGCATTAACTGAGAAGAGTGCATTTCCACGTTAAAATCTTAATTGAAGAAAATTGCTAGAGCCTGTAATTGGGTAGACATTGGAGCAAAAATCATAATATTTCAAATCAAGGTCACTTTCTTTAATTTAGTTCCACTTAATTGTTTCAAATTTCCAACATGATGAACTTACCAAGTTTCACCAAAAATGTTGTGCCTCGCTCTATATGTCATATTCATATACTATGAAGATCAGACTTCCCAAAATGCACGATGATGTAGTGCTATATACTGCTGTATGGTCCTAACGCGTTCTCTGACTCCACTCCCCTGAATTTTTTTCAAATCAACTTTAATTGATTGTGAAGTCCATTTTGGATTTAATAGAATTTTTAGCATTATTAGCTCCATAGATTTGAAGTCTCTGTATTAACCTATTTCTAGATTAATGCATTAACAGGGTCAGGTCGTTATGGAGACTTGACCAAATGGGTGAGTTGGAGATTGGGGTGGCTGCACCTCGTTGAGATCGAGATTGCCTACGTACTCTAGCTCGGGGGAATTGAACTTAGAGATCAAGCCATCGTAGTTCTGTTTATATAGAAGATGGAAGGGCGTGGATCGTGGATCTTGCAGATTCTCCGCCATCATAATGACTATTAAATGTGTAACGCGCGAGGATCATCCCTGTGAATTAACTCTGTAACTGAAGAGGATATTCTGTGCATTAATTAGGAGCACGTGTGAGTAGCAGGTCGTTGGTCGTTGTGTAGCCTGGTCGCTTTAGTCGAGCTGCTAGTCGGTTGAGATGGTGGCGACCTGACAGATTGATGACTGTGCCACGTGGCTGCTTTTGATTGGTCGGAGTATGTAGTACCCCTACATAAGCCCCCTCTTTTTAGGTCGACTTATGGGAGTCGGGCTGAAAAGACTAATTACTCTTATCGATGCTGATTTGTAGTTTGCTTTTTCGAGTTGCTGACGTGGTGGTCATGCAGCGCTGTCTGTGGTAATCATGGCGCTGTTATGGGGAAGTGGAGGAGTTTCCTCGAGCAGTTAGATGTGTGATTATGGCAACTGAAGCACGTATTGCCTGATTTGCTATCTGTCTTGCACGTGGATTTATCCAACGGTGGATGTGAACCGTTGCGTGAGTGGAGAATGACTGTACTGCATATGGATCATTTTGTCGATCTCAGCCGTTCGTTTGATTCGAATCGATGGCTAGAAATTTTCGAGCTACAGTATATAAACTTGTTGTTACGTTGATGTAGGTTTACTCATCTTGCCTTTATTTGAATTGCTGCCGCTTTTGCCTTGCGAACTGAAGAACTTTGAGAGCTTTGCGAGGTTTGTTCTCTTTTGCTTTTCTCTGATTTTTGTTTTCTTTCTTTTTCTTCATCTGTTGTCTTCTGTATTGCTTGAGAGTAATGTCTGAGGGTAGTGATTCTCAAAATGACCACTTGAGTGATGGTGGATTTGAAGAGTATGAGTCTGAGAGTACTCATTCTGACACTTCGCCTCCTGTTCCTGATGAGGACGTAGATAGCCCCCAGAGTAGTGGTTCTCATGGTCCAGATTCTTCTGATGATGAGATGGTTGAAGATGATAATGGTAGAATGTGTAGGATTGTAAATATGAATTACGTACATAGGCATTTTGTTGTTAGGAGGCATTACCAATTTAGGTCGATTAGGAATTTGGAGATAAGGTTTCTTGGGGATCGCCTACTCTCTCCTGACTATCGACCTAATAATCCTTCATCGACTGTGTTGACATTGAACCAATTCCGTGCTGGGTTGAGGTTGCCGTTGTCTGAATTGGTTGTCGACCTGTTGAATGCCATTAGGCGAGCCCCCTGTCAGATGAATGGTAATTTCTGGCGTAACATGAGGGTTATTGATGACCTCAACAAGTTGCATAGGTGGCGCATTACAACAGAAGATGTATTGAACCACTTTTGCTTCAAACGTTCTTCGAAGGTTGAACTTTCTGGCTATAACATGCAGGTTAGGCCAGAGCGTTTGCCTTTGATTTATCCAGTGAGTAGCGAGCCATGGTGGAAAGATCCCATGTTATTCACTGGCCCGATTGTTGAAGGGGATGTCCCATTGCGTCATACGATCAGGAATGATGATCGTAAGTTAGTTGTCTGTAGCTTGATGATAGTTCGTCTTCTCGTTTTTGAACTTGATATGTTTGAATTTTTTGCTGCAGCGATTCGGGACGATCATCTTAGAAAGAACGACCTGCAGTCTGCTTTGAACTGCTTTGGCAAGTTGACTGACGCGCGGAAGATCTCGTTTCTGCCTCACCTAAAGGAGCATTTCATTCCTAAAGGTGGTCCAAAAACTGTCTGGGAAGAGCTCAAGAGGAGGAAAGCTTTGAAGAAAGTATACATGTCTTCTGTGCACAAAGCGAGTGGTGGACGGACTGGTAGTGGTTCGCGAGCTGATGACGCTGAACGAGCTGGTGGTAGCTCGCGGGGTGGTGAGAAGGAACGAGCTGGTGGTAGCTCGAAGTCTGCTGAGGAGAAGGGACGAGCTGTGTGTAGCTCGAGGGCTGCTGAGAGAGAGCGGCCTGCTGGTGCTGCTCGTAGGCCGGAGAAAGAACGGCCTGTTGAGGATGAGAGAGTCGGTGGTGGTCCGCGCCAGGTGGAGGCAGTGGCGAGCCCCCAAGTTGTGTCTCCTCCCCCTTCACTTCCCAAGCTGCCTGCATTTTCTGGGCAGAAGAAGAGGTCTCACTCGGGTACTCTGAAGCTGTTGGAGAGACCCGTTGTGCCGACACCTGCTCTTACCCCGCCTGTTAGGGGTCCAGAGGTGTCTGCTGTGTCGATGAAGACTGTTGCTCGGCCTTCACAGAAAGGCAAGGGTGTGATGTCTGAGTTTCGCCCTGGGCCCTTCGACTACTTGGATGGGCGTGGCGAGAGGCATGTTGTGTACGACAACGACAGTGCCATTGATGACCCATGCGTCGCCCGAGCTGTGAATGAGGGCATCGTTCTGGAGGCTGATGCTCGAGCTGTGAAGTCTTAATCGCTCTTGGTCAACTGCTCGAAGCTGAATTCGGCGCTGTCTTTGGTAGGTGTTTGCCTAGAGTATTAATTTCTTCTTTAGTCCTTGTTGTCTAAGTTGTTCGCGCTTTGTAGGTGAACGCGACCTTCCAGGAGATTCGTTTGGTTGCTGAAGTTGGCGCCCAGGCTGAGGTTGAGCTGAAGGCGATGAGGGAAAAGCTTGAGCAAGCGAGGAATGTTGCTCTTGTTGCGGAGTGCAAGGTGAGGGATAGGGATGCTCAGGTTGCGGCGCTGAAGGAGACAGTGGAGCAGCTGAAGGAGGCCAATGAGCAGCTGAAGGCAAATGTGGCTGCTGCTAATGCTTCTGCTGAGCACTGGCAGAACGTAAGCCAGGAGAATGGTGCGGCGTGGCAGGCCTACTGTGAGCAGCTGCAGAAAGCTTTGATGGGGTCGCCCGAAGGAGAGGAGACGCGAGGTGGTGTTGAAGAGGCTTCGGCGCCAGCTCAGGACACCTCGATGGGCCCTAGTGACCAGGTCGCTGGAACCCCTATTGAAGTTGATGCTTCAGGTGACCAGTCTGTGCAGCAATGAGCTCGCCTTGGTTTCCCCTTCTTGTATTGGGTAACCTTGTTTTCCCTTTCTTGTATTGGGTAACCTTGGTTTTCCCTTTCTTGTATTGGGTAACCTTGTGCACAGTTTGCTTCTTGCACTCCTTGTTCTTGCAATACGTCTTCTACAGCTTATTCGAGAGAGCCCCCCTTGTAATCTTTGAGAGCTTGATTGGAAAACTTCTTGTCTTTTGTATGTGGAGTCAGTAATCAGTTTTTACTTTGATGGGATTTGTATGTATTCGTTTTGTGCCAGCTAGTTTCCAGGAAGTCCTGGTAGCTCGTTCGGTAGGCAGGTAGACGAGATGAATGGCTGCAAGCAGGACGCACTGAAACAGTTCCTCTTGTATGCCTTGATTGTACTTTGGTTGTACCTGTAATTGTTAAATCTCATAAAGTAAAAGTTAATTCAACTATTTACCTTGCCTTTGTCATTATGCCAATTTGTCTGCTTGAGTGGACTTGCAAACAATGTGTGACATTTTGTCCGACCTGATTGGGGGTTGAGGTCGCATTTAACATAGTTGTGCTTGGGTCGTGGGAAGAGAAAGACCAATGCACCAAGTTAAGTTGCTAGTGATTTAACTTAACAAATTTTGAAATTATCAAGGGGACTAGATTATTGATAATTTGTAGGTCGAGGGATTGGACCTTTAGTAGCCATTCATGTTTGAGCAGAGATGAAGGCAAAATTGAATTTATAGATTGAAATGCAATGAATGGATGCTTACATTTCACTGATAAAATTTCTTTAAGTGGAAAGCATTCCACGGGTTCTTAACGACCTCCCCTTCTGGTGTCTGGAGACGATAAGAACCGTTGCTCTGGACCTTTGTGATAATGTAAGGACCTTCCCAGTTGGCGTTGAGTTTGCCGATAGTGTCCTTTCTTTTGTTATTGAACATTCTTCTTAGGACTAGTTCCCCTGGCTGAAAAGTTCTTGGTCGTACGCCTTTGTTATAAGCTCGCTTGAGTCTCTGTTGGTATTGCTCGAGCTTTATAGTGGCGTGGTTTCGTCGCTCTTCGAGGAGGTCGACTCCAAACGACCAGATCTGATTGTTGAGCTCTGTGTCGACCAGAAGAGATTTGGTCGTTCCATATGTTAATTCAGTGGGAATGACGGCCTCAACTCCATAGCAGAGACTGAATGGTGACATCCCTGTGGATGTGCGAGGAGTTGTTCTATAAGCCCATAAGATGTTCTCCAATTGTTGTGGCCATTGATCATGCTGGTCTTCGAGCTTCTTCTTAAGATTGGTTAGAATCTGTCGATTTGCAGCTTCAACCTGGCCGTTGGCTTGTGGGTATCTGGGAGTTGACCTTGAATGCTCGATTTTCCAGAGGTCGTAGAATTTTTTGATATTCTTCCCGACGAACTGAGTGCCATTGTCTGTGACTACCCGTTTAGGTAGCCCGAACCTTGTGATGATGCTTTCCCACATAAATCTTTGAACGTCTGCCTGTGTGACATTGGTTAAGGCCACAGCTTCCACCCATTTAGTGAAATAGTCTACGGCTACTAGGACGAACCTCTTCTCAGACTTCTTTTCCTTGATGAGGGGGCCCATGATGTCAAGCCCCCACATGTGGAATGGCCATGGGGCAGTGATGTTGATGAGGTCGTTTGGATGCTGGTGATGCTTATCAGCAAATCGCTGGCATTCTTTGCATTTTAAGACAAATTTCTTTGCATCTTCCTTCATTCTTGGCCAGAAGTATCCCTGGGAGATTGCTTTATGGGCTAGAGTGCGCCCACCGGAATGGTTTCCACATTCGCCTTCGTGGATTTCTTCGAATATCATCTGACCTTGCTTTGGGACCAGGCATCGTAATAACAATCCAGTTGCTGATTTTCTGAAAAGTTTGTCCTCATGGATTTTGTACATTGTGGCTTTATGCAGCAATCGACTGGCTTCCTTTTTGTCAGAAGGTAGGACACCAGTTTGCAGATAAAGCATGAAAGGCTCGATCCAAGTCCCCTGGATGTCTGCCGGAGTTGTTTCAAGCAGATCGGAAATTTGATGAATATCTTCTTCCTTGAGGAGATATGCGGGCTGTGAGTTGATTGCTATAGTTAGGGCCCGCGGTTTGTCTGAATCGATCTTAGATGCTAGAAATGCTAGTGAGTCAGCATGCCTGTTGTCATCTCTGGGTATGTGTTCAATTGTGAAATAGGTGAGCTTGCTGATGAGCTCCTTTGCCTTGCTAGCATATCTGATGAGGTTGACCCCATTGATCTGGTAGTTGCTGGTAATCTGATTGACTACCAGTTGTGAGTCGCTGTACACCTTGAGACGAACTGCTTGTAAGTCGATGGCCATTTTTAGACCCTGTATGAGTGCTTCGTATTCGGCCTCGTTGTTTGAGGTCGAGAAGTCCAGACGAGTTGCTCTTTCGAGCTGTGAGCCTTCAGGAGAGATTAGCACACTACCTATTCCACTTCCATTGGAATTGTGGGAACCATCTACATATAGCTGCCAAGTATCTGGGGGGTTGTCTTGGATTTGCCTTGTTTCAGGTTCTGGTTCCCAATTGACATCCTCTGCTGGATAGTCAACCAAAAATTCTGCAACGACCTGACCCTTGACGGCCTGTCTTGAAACGAACTCGAAAGTATAATCACCCAGCTCGGCTGCCCATCGAGCCATACGACCTGTTTTGTTTTTCTTCTCTAGTATGTGGCGTAATGGCTGATCGGTGATTACTTTTACAGTGTGTGCTTGGAAATAAGGCTTGAATTTGCATGCAGCGTAAAGTAATGCTAATGCTAACTTCTCCAGAGGTGTGTACCTTATTTCGGCCTGCTGTAGGACTTTGCTTGTAAAGTAGATAGGTCGTTCCACTTGATTGTCTTCTTTGAAGAGTACTGCGCTTATCGCAAAATCTGATGTTGCGAGGTAAACGCCAAGTACATCACCATCTATTGGTCTGGTAAGAACTGGTGGAGTAGACAGATATGCCTTGAGGTCGTCGAAGGCTTTCTCGCACTCTTCTGTCCACTCATATGTAGCCCCCTTCTTTAAGATATGAAGCATTGGTCTACACTTGTCTGATGCTCTGGAGATGAATCTGTTCAGAGCTGAAACCATGCCGTTGAGCTTCTGGATTTGTTTCTTAGTTTTTGGACTTGGCATGTCGATCAGGGCTCTGATCTGATCTGGATTTGCTTCGATGCCCCGTCTGGTGACCAAGTAGCCTAGGAATTTTCCTGATGCGACCCCGAACAGACATTTTTCTGGATTAAGACGCATTCTGTATTGTCTTAATCTTTGGAATGCCTGGTCGAGGTTGTACAAATGATCTCGTTCTTTGTCGCTCTTCACTAGCATGTCATCAATGTAGACCTCCATTGTTCGACCTAGGAGGTCGTCGAACATTTTGGTGACCAGTCTTTGGTAGGTCGCCCCTGCATTCCTTAGCCCGAATGGCATGACTTTGTAACAGAAAATACCTTGCTCAGTTGTGAAAGAGGTCTTTTCTTGATCAGGCTCGTACATTGGGATCTGATTATACCCTGAGTATGCGTCCATGAATGACAGTAGCTCAAAACCGCATGTCTGATCGACTAGCCTATCGATTCGTGGCAGTGGGAATGAATCTTTAGGACAAGCTTTATTCAAGCTCGTGAAGTCGATGCAGACCCTTGTCTTCCCATTCTTCTTTAGGACTGGGACTATGTTGGCTAGCCATTCTGGAGTATCGACTTCTCTGATGAAGCCGACCTGCTTGAGTCTGTTAATTTCTTCATTGACGGCTTCGTGAAACTTGGGGGCAAGTCTCCTTGGTTTCTGCTTCACAGGTCGATAGTTGGGATTTACCCGTAGCCTATGGCATGCAATTGATGGGTCTATTCCGGGCATATCGATATACGACCAAGCAAAAACATCTTTATTCATTGAAAGAAAATTTACAAAATGAGCAAACTTATCATCTTCCAATTCTGACCCTACATAGACATACCTTGGGTCGTCATCTGACCCAATGTTAACTCGCCTGCCTGGATCGGTGCTTCCGAGATTCAGCTTGGGGGAGCTTGCTTGCTCCTTCTGTAATTGCTATTTAGCAATTTCAGCTTTTTCCTTGGATGGGCTTTTTGACTTGTTGCCCTCCTGAGCCTCTGTCGTGACTAGGCTCTTTCCTTTTTCCTCACCATCCTTGACTCCAGAGGTGGATGGCTTTGATGCTGGGACAGCTTCAATAACACCGTGACATTCTTGTGCGGTGTTCTGATTGCCGCGAAGTTCCATTATCCCATAAGGGCCGGGATAGCGGAATACCTGGTGGTAAGTTGACGGCACTCCTCTCATAGCATGGATCCACTTTCGACCCAAGATCGCATTGTACTTGCTTGCGATATTCAGGACGCTGAACTTGCTGGTTACAACGACCTTATCTTCCCTTCTGCCTACAGTAACGGGCAGAAGGATCTCCCCCTTAGGGTCTTCCCTTGAACTATTGAAGCCAAGGATCGGAGTGAAGTCTGGGATGAGCACAGAATCAGGCAGCCTCATGTCCTTGAATGTTCGGTACATGAGAATGTTACATGAAGCTCCAGGGTCGATGAATACCCTCTTGATTGTGTAATCCGCAATTCTGAGTTCAACGACCAGTGCGTCGTTGTGTGGGGTAACGACCTTGTTGAGATCGTCTTCAGTGAATGTGATGTCAGTCTCTTGCCGGGCAGGGATGTTGAAGCGAGCTGCTCGGCCACTGATAGAGTAGACATGGTGGAGATGTTCTACTCGTCTCCTTTTGTCCCTAGAGACAGGGGTGTGATGGGATTCGTCAATCATGTAGACCACATGACTGTCCGAGTCGCTGTCGCTGTCCACCTTGTTTGCGACCTTCTTGTTTATATGATCGCGTAGGTCGCCTGTTGGACCTAAGCGCTGGGAGAGGCTACGCCCTCTGCTGCGTGTTGGGCTTGCGGAGGCCGCTCTGGCCTTGCTCTGACCCCGCTTTGGTGAACGAGGAGGGGTTCTGGATTCTTTCCTCATTCTCTTTCCTGTGGATTCCTCATTCCTTCCGAGGATCCAGTTGTTGAGCCTTTTCTCATCGGCCCATGTTTGAAGTGCGCGCTTCAGGACGCGACAGTCATCCGTCTGATGACACCGTACTTTATGGACTTTGCAGTACGGGCGACCAGATGTATCCTCCAGCTGTGTGAAGGCAGGAATCTTGCACCAATGATTGTGCTTGATTCTTTCGAAAATATAACCGGCTGGTCGCGTAAACCGGTGATACTCTCGCTGCTCGGTAGGCAGCGATTTAGCTTTGAACCTCTTTCCTTCTGATCGAGGTCGTTTGCTTGAGCCAGCCTCAATGTTGCTGACTACATGGTTCTTCTCCCTCCCAGTGAGGGCTTCTTCCAGCTTAATATAACGATCTACCTTTAGGTAGAGCTCGTCAAGTGATGAAGGTCTCTTCATTGCCAGAGACTTGTGCAGGTCGGACCCTTGGATCAGTCCGTGAGAGAAAGCAATGGTTGCAAAGGTCTCATGCTCCTTTGCGAAGTCCTGAATTGAATGCAACTCAGACTTAAAACGTGAAAAGAAAACGCTAAGTGACTCACCATCCTTCTGCTTGACTTTGAAGATGGAGTCAATGGTAATCGGGCGCTTCTTGTTGTGGATGTAGAAGATGACGAATTGTTTTTCTAGCTCTGCGAACGAGCTGATGGATCCTGGCTTCAGTCGATGGAACCAGTCGAGGGCTGGTCCGGTGAGGCTGGACTGAAACAGCAAACACAAAAGATGATCCTCCTTGATCAGAGGAAGGGACTTTCGGAATCCCTTGACATGGTCGGTTGGATCTCCGACTCCTGCATATTGGTCGAACTTTGGGGCATTGAGCTTGTTCGGCAGATCATGCTCCAGGATCTCGTTAGAGAATGGAGACTCCTGGAATTGTTGAAGGGACTGCACAGCAAGTTGCTCTGCAGTGTGGCTCTTGGACCGGTGAAGGAGAGCCTGAGACGCTTTAAACTCCGCCAGCTGCTGGCTGAGTTGCTCGAACTTTTGGTTGGAATCATCAGCAGGGATGACTCCAAGTCCGCTATTCTCCCCTTGCTGGGGGTTGGTTTGAGCGGCTTTTAAACGCTCATTTTCTTCCTGCAGACGTGTAATTTGTGTCTGCAGATCTTGGATTGTGACTTCCTGATTGGACATTTGATCGAGTGATTTTTGATTTAAGGGTGGGAGGGTTTTGGGTTTTCGATTATATCGAATTCCTTGCAGTCGGCGCCAAATGTATTAACCTATTTCTAGATTAATGCATTAACAGGGTCAGGTCGTTATGGAGACTTGACCAAATGGGTGAGTTGGAGATTGGGGTGGCTGCACCTCGTTGAGATCGAGATTGCCTACGTACTCTAGCTCGGGGGAATTGAACTTAGAGATCAAGCCATCGTAGTTCTGTTTATATAGAAGATGGAAGGGCGTGGATCGTGGATCTTGCAGATTCTCCGCCATCATAATGACTATTAAATGTGTAACGCGCGAGGATCATCCCTGTGAATTAACTCTGTAACTGAAGAGGATATTCTGTGCATTAATTAGGAGCACGTGTGAGTAGCAGGTCGTTGGTCGTTGTGTAGCCTGGTCGCTTTAGTCGAGCTGCTAGTCGGTTGAGATGGTGGCGACCTGACAGATTGATGACTGTGCCACGTGGCTGCTTTTGATTGGTCGGAGTATGTAGTACCCCTACAGTCTCCATATATTTTAGTAGGCGCTTCAGCCCCAATTTAAACGAACCTTCAAGTTTGATCACACAGATCATAATTCATAATGTTGGATACAAAATTTCAGGAAATTTATTGAATTCAGTTCACTATAAAAGAATAAAAATTGATTTATGCTCAATTAAAAAAAAAATCCAGAATTCTCTTTTGGATATCTTGTTTGGGCGCATATTACATATTAGCAGGCCCATCTATATCTATATCTATATACTATATAATAGTGGAGCCTAACAAGTGCCACGGGGCGTGTTCTCAACAACTTGAGAATAGAACTTAAGCCCAATTGTAGACATCAAGTGCCACATGACACTTTTCTTAAGATTTGCTTAAATTTGGTGAGAGCCCAAAATAAAAAAGAAATCCACCTTCCATGTCAACAGGGAAGGTGTTTATCCTCATCCAATTCCAGAGTTTTGGTTAACATCCCAAGTTTTGGTTACCGATTTTCTTTGCAGACAAAGCAAAAGGTGTTTAGGACGACCCACTTTGTGGTTCCATCGTCATTGATAGCAATGCTTCTCCCTCTTGCCTCCGTCTCTGTGGAAGGATTTATGAAGTATCCAAGAGTCCAGCCTTTGGCTCTTCGCTGTCTTTCACTTGTTTTTGCTCTTCTAGGGGCAATCGTTACGTACAACTCCCTCCAATTACACCGGTCGGGTCTCATCATGAAGTTCGTGGAAGCAGGATTCTGTGTATGGGACCTACTATTTTGTTTGGCAGCATTAGTTTCTACACTGCTTGGAAGGCATATGGCAGCATCTTTTGAGAGATCCCAGGTCTTTATTTTGTTGATTTATCTGGGCTTCCAGATTTCCTATTTTGTCTGGAACAAGCTTTCAGCAAGGCATCATGCGTTTCCTGAAGAGAGGTTGCCCCTGCTAGGATAGGGCCCGTTATAGTTTCTACATTTTCACTTGTCCGTGCACCAAAACTGAGAATGTATTTTGAGTTCGTCATTTTCATTTGTAAAATACTATTACCTTTTTTTTTCCACAAATCATTGCAAATGTAAAACTATCAAATAGGTTTCACATCTTTGGGACCAGCTTGACCTATACTGCTGCAAATATATTTTAGATGCAAATGCCCATAGATCTCTAGATACTCCTCTGTTAGACATCATAGTCTAAAGTTACTTGACTTGTATGGCTTCTTAAGTGCATCTTTTCCGGAGTTTTCTTTTCACCAACAAAAACCTTAAATCTGTTTAAAGACTGTATGTAGGGGTACTACATACTCCGACCAATCAAAAGCAGCCACGTGGCACAGTCATCAATCTGTCAGGTCGCCACCATCTCAACCGACTAGCAGCTCGACTAAAGCGACCAGGCTACACAACGACCAACGACCTGCTACTCACACGTGCTCCTAATTAATGCACAGAATATCCTCTTCAGTTACAGAGTTAATTCACAGGGATGATCCTCGCGCGTTACACATTTAATAGTCATTATGATGGCGGAGAATCTGCAAGATCCACGATCCACGCCCTTCCATCTTCTATATAAACAGAACTACGATGGCTTGATCTCTAAGTTCAATTCCCCCGAGCTAGAGTACGTAGGCAATCTCGATCTCAACGAGGTGCAGCCACCCCAATCTCCAACTCACCCATTTGGTCAAGTCTCCATAACGACCTGACCCTGTTAATGCATTAATCTAGAAATAGGTTAATACATTTGGCGCCGACTGCAAGGAATTCGATATAATCGAAAACCCAAAACCCTCCCACCCTTAAATCAAAAATCACTCGATCAAATGTCCAATCAGGAAGTCACAATCCAAGATCTGCAGACACAAATTACACGTCTGCAGGAAGAAAATGAGCGTTTAAAAGCCGCTCAAACCAACCCCCAGCAAGGGGAGAATAGCGGACTTGGAGTCATCCCTGCTGATGATTCCAACCAAAAGTTCGAGCAACTCAGCCAGCAGCTGGCGGAGTTTAAAGCGTCTCAGGCTCTCCTTCACCGGTCCAAGAGCCACACTGCAGAGCAACTTGCTGTGCAGTCCCTTCAACAATTCCAGGAGTCTCCATTCTCTAACGAGATCCTGGAGCATGATCTGCCGAACAAGCTCAATGCCCCAAAGTTCGACCAATATGCAGGAGTCGGAGATCCAACCGACCATGTCAAGGGATTCCGAAAGTCCCTTCCTCTGATCAAGGAGGATCATCTTTTGTGTTTGCTGTTTCAGTCCAGCCTCACCGGACCAGCCCTCGACTGGTTCCATCGACTGAAGCCAGGATCCATCAGCTCGTTCGCAGAGCTAGAAAAACAATTCGTCATCTTCTACATCCACAACAAGAAGCGCCCGATTACCATTGACTCCATCTTCAAAGTCAAGCAGAAGGATGGTGAGTCACTTAGCGTTTTCTTTTCACGTTTTAAGTCTGAGTTGCATTCAATTCAGGACTTCGCAAAGGAGCATGAGACCTTTGCAACCATTGCTTTCTCTCACGGACTGATCCAAGGGTCCGACCTGCACAAGTCTCTGGCAATGAAGAGACCTTCATCACTTGACGAGCTCTACCTAAAGGTAGATCGTTATATTAAGCTGGAAGAAGCCCTCACTGGGAGGGAGAAGAACCATGTAGTCAGCAACATTGAGGCTGGCTCAAGCAAACGACCTCGATCAGAAGGAAAGAGGTTCAAAGCTAAATCGCTGCCTACCGAGCAGCGAGAGTATCACCGGTTTACGCGACCAGCCGGTTATATTTTCGAAAGAATCAAGCACAATCATTGGTGCAAGATTCCTGCCTTCACACAGCTGGAGGATACATCTGGTCGCCCGTACTGCAAAGTCCATAAAGTACGGTGTCATCAGACGGATGACTGTCGCGTCCTGAAGCGCGCACTTCAAACATGGGCCGATGAGAAAAGGCTCAACAACTGGATCCTCGGAAGGAATGAGGAATCCACAGGAAAGAGAATGAGGAAAGAATCCAGAACCCCTCCTCGTTCACCAAAGCGGGGTCAGAGCAAGGCCAGAGCGGCCTCCGCAAGCCCAACACGCAGCAGAGGGCGTAGCCTCTCCCAGCGCTTAGGTCCAACAGGCGACCTACGCGATCATATAAACAAGAAGGTCGCAAACAAGGTGGACAGCGACAGCGACTCGGACAGTCATGTGGTCTACATGATTGACGAATCCCATCACACCCCTGTCTCTAGGGACAAAAGGAGACGAGTAGAACATCTCCACCATGTCTACTCTATCAGTGGCCGAGCAGCTCGCTTCAACATCCCTGCCCGGCAAGAGACTGACATCACATTCACTGAAGACGATCTCAACAAGGTCGTTACCCCACACAACGACGCACTGGTCGTTGAACTCAGAATTGCGGATTACACAATCAAGAGGGTATTCATCGACCCTGGAGCTTCATGTAACATTCTCATGTACCGAACATTCAAGGACATGAGGCTGCCTGATTCTGTGCTCATCCCAGACTTCACTCCGATCCTTGGCTTCAATAGTTCAAGGGAAGACCCTAAGGGGGAGATCCTTCTGCCCGTTACTGTAGGCAGAAGGGAAGATAAGGTCGTTGTAACCAGCAAGTTCAGCGTCCTGAATATCGCAAGCAAGTACAATGCGATCTTGGGTCGAAAGTGGATCCATGCTATGAGAGGAGTGCCGTCAACTTACCACCAGGTATTCCGCTATCCCGGCCCTTATGGGATAATGGAACTTCGCGGCAATCAGAACACCGCACAAGAATGTCACGGTGTTATTGAAGCTGTCCCAGCATCAAAGCCATCCACCTCTGGAGTCAAGGATGGTGAGGAAAAAGGAAAGAGCCTAGTCACGACAGAGGCTCAGGAGGGCAACAAGTCAAAAAGCCCATCCAAGGAAAAAGCTGAAATTGCTAAATAGCAATTACAGAAGGAGCAAGCAAGCTCCCCCAAGCTGAATCTCGGAAGCACCGATCCAGGCAGGCGAGTTAACATTGGGTCAGATGACGACCCAAGGTATGTCTATGTAGGGTCAGAATTGGAAGATGATAAGTTTGCTCATTTTGTAAATTTTCTTTCAATGAATAAAGATGTTTTTGCTTGGTCGTATA
Organism: Aquilegia eximia; assembly: GCA_023053565.1. NCBI lineage: Eukaryota > Viridiplantae > Streptophyta > Magnoliopsida > Ranunculales > Ranunculaceae > Aquilegia > Aquilegia eximia. The sequence continues at coordinate 1,529,279 of JALIGU010000003.1, forward strand.
TCGATATGCCCGGAATAGACCCATCAATTGCATGCCATAGGCTACGGGTAAATCCCAACTATCGACCTGTGAAGCAGAAACCAAGGAGACTTGCCCCCAAGTTTCACGAAGCCGTCAATGAAGAAATTAACAGACTCAAGCAGGTCGGCTTCATCAGAGAAGTCGATACTCCAGAATGGCTAGCCAACATAGTCCCAGTCCTAAAGAAGAATGGGAAGACAAGGGTCTGCATCGACTTCACGAGCTTGAATAAAGCTTGTCCTAAAGATTCATTCCCACTGCCACGAATCGATAGGCTAGTCGATCAGACATGCGGTTTTGAGCTACTGTCATTCATGGACGCATACTCAGGGTATAATCAGATCCCAATGTACGAGCCTGATCAAGAAAAGACCTCTTTCACAACTGAGCAAGGTATTTTCTGTTACAAAGTCATGCCATTCGGGCTAAGGAATGCAGGGGCGACCTACCAAAGACTGGTCACCAAAATGTTCGACGACCTCCTAGGTCGAACAATGGAGGTCTACATTGATGACATGCTAGTGAAGAGCGACAAAGAACGAGATCATTTGTACAACCTCGACCAGGCATTCCAAAGATTAAGACAATACAGAATGCGTCTTAATCCAGAAAAATGTCTGTTCGGGGTCGCATCAGGAAAATTCCTAGGCTACTTGGTCACCAGACGGGGCATCGAAGCAAATCCAGATCAGATCAGAGCCCTGATCGACATGCCAAGTCCAAAAACTAAGAAACAAATCCAGAAGCTCAACGGCATGGTTTCAGCTCTGAACAGATTCATCTCCAGAGCATCAGACAAGTGTAGACCAATGCTTCATATCTTAAAGAAGGGGGCTACATATGAGTGGACAGAAGAGTGCGAGAAAGCCTTCGACGACCTCAAGGCATATCTGTCTACTCCACCAGTTCTTACCAGACCAATAGATGGTGATGTACTTGGCGTTTACCTCGCAACATCAGATTTTGCGATAAGCGCAGTACTCTTCAAAGAAGACAATCAAGTGGAACGACCTATCTACTTTACAAGCAAAGTCCTACAGCAGGCCGAAATAAGGTACACACCTCTGGAGAAGTTAGCATTAGCATTACTTTACGCTGCATGCAAATTCAAGCCTTATTTCCAAGCACACACTGTAAAAGTAATCACCGATCAGCCATTACGCCACATACTAGAGAAGAAAAACAAAACAGGTCGTATGGCTCGATGGGCAGCCGAGCTGGGTGATTATACTTTCGAGTTCGTTTCAAGACAGGCCGTCAAGGGTCAGGTCGTTGCAGAATTTTTGGTTGACTATCCAGCAGAGGATGTCAATTGGGAACCAGAACCTGAAACAAGGCAAATCCAAGACAACCCCCCAGATACTTGGCAGCTATATGTAGATGGTTCCCACAATTCCAATGGAAGTGGAATAGGTAGTGTGCTAATCTCTCCTGAAGGCTCACAGCTCGAAAGAGCAACTCGTCTGGACTTCTCGACCTCAAACAACGAGGCCGAATACGAAGCACTCATACAGGGTCTAAAAATGGCCATCGACTTACAAGCAGTTCGTCTCAAGGTGTACAGCGACTCACAACTGGTAGTCAATCAGATTACCAGCAACTACCAGATCAATGGGGTCAACCTCATCAGATATGCTAGCAAGGCAAAGGAGCTCATCAGCAAGCTCACCTATTTCACAATTGAACACATACCCAGAGATGACAACAGGCATGCTGACTCACTAGCATTTCTAGCATCTAAGATCGATTCAGACAAACCGCGGGCCCTAACTATAGCAATCAACTCACAGCCCGCATATCTCCTCAAGGAAGAAGATATTCATCAAATTTCCGATCTGCTTGAAACAACTCCGGCAGACATCCAGGGGACTTGGATCGAGCCTTTCATGCTTTATCTGCAAACTGGTGTCCTACCTTCTGACAAAAAGGAAGCCAGTCGATTGCTGCATAAAGCCACAATGTACAAAATCCATGAGGGCAAACTTTTCAGAAAATCAGCAACTGGATTGTTATTACGATGCCTGGTCCCAAAGCAAGGTCAGATGATATTCGAAGAAATCCACGAAGGCGAATGTGGAAACCATTCCGGTGGGCGCACTCTAGCCCATAAAGCAATCTCCCAGGGATACTTCTGGCCAAGAATGAAGGAAGATGCAAAGAAATTTGTCTTAAAATGCAAAGAATGCCAGCGATTTGCTGATAAGCATCACCAGCATCCAAACGACCTCATCAACATCACTGCCCCATGGCCATTCCACATGTGGGGGCTTGACATCATGGGCCCCCTCATCAAGGAAAAGAAGTCTGAGAAGAGGTTCGTCCTAGTAGCCGTAGACTATTTCACTAAATGGGTGGAAGCTGTGGCCTTAACCAATGTCACACAGGCAGACGTTCAAAGATTTATGTGGGAAAGCATCATCACAAGGTTCGGGCTACCTAAACGGGTAGTCACAGACAATGGCACTCAGTTCGTCGGGAAGAATATCAAAAAATTCTACGACCTCTGGAAAATCGAGCATTCAAGGTCAACTCCCAGATACCCACAAGCCAACGGCCAGGTTGAAGCTGCAAATCGACAGATTCTAACCAATCTTAAGAAGAAGCTCGAAGACCAGCATGATCAATGGCCACAACAATTGGAGAACATCTTATGGGCTTATAGAACAACTCCTCGCACATCCACAGGGATGTCACCATTCAGTCTCTGCTATGGAGTTGAGGCCGTCATTCCCACTGAATTAACATATGGAACGACCAAATCTCTTCTGGTCGACACAGAGCTCAACAATCAGATCTGGTCGTTTGGAGTCGACCTCCTCGAAGAGCGACGAAACCACGCCACTATAAAGCTCGAGCAATACCAACAGAGACTCAAGCGAGCTTATAACAAAGGCGTACGACCAAGAACTTTTCAGCCAGGGGAACTAGTCCTAAGAAGAATGTTCAATAACAAAAGAAAGGACACTATCGGCAAACTCAACGCCAACTGGGAAGGTCCTTACATTATCACAAAGGTCCAGAGCAACGGTTCTTATCGTCTCCAGACACCAGAAGGGGAGGTCGTTAAGAACCCGTGGAATGCTTTCCACTTAAAGAAATTTTATCAGTGAAATGTAAGCATCCATTCATTGCATTTCAATCTATAAATTCAATTTTGCCTTCATCTCTGCTCAAACATGAATGGCTACTAAAGGTCCAATCCCTCGACCTACAAATTATCAATAATCTAGTCCCCTTGATAATTTCAAAATTTGTTAAGTTAAATCACTAGCAACTTAACTTGGTGCATTGGTCTTTCTCTTCCCACGACCCAAGCACAACTATGTTAAATGCGACCTCAACCCCCAATCAGGTCGGACAAAATGTCACACATTGTTTGCAAGTCCACTCAAGCAGACAAATTGGCATAATGACAAAGGCAAGGTAAATAGTTGAATTAACTTTTACTTTATGAGATTTAACAATTACAGGTACAACCAAAGTACAATCAAGGCATACAAGAGGAACTGTTTCAGTGCGTCCTGCTTGCAGCCATTCATCTCGTCTACCTGCCTTCCGAACGAGCTACCAGGACTTCCTGGAAACTAGCTGGCACAAAACGAATACATACAAATCCCATCAAAGTAAAAACTGATTACTGACTCCACATACAAAAGACAAGAAGTTTTCCAATCAAGCTCTCAAAGATTACAAGGGGGGCTCTCTCGAATAAGCTGTAGAAGACGTATTGCAAGAACAAGGAGTGCAAGAAGCAAACTGTGCACAAGGTTACCCAATACAAGAAAGGGAAAACCAAGGTTACCCAATACAAGAAAGGGAAAACAAGGTTACCCAATACAAGAAGGGGAAACCAAGGCGAGCTCATTGCTGCACAGACTGGTCACCTGAAGCATCAACTTCAATAGGGGTTCCAGCGACCTGGTCACTAGGGCCCATCGAGGTGTCCTGAGCTGGCGCCGAAGCCTCTTCAACACCACCTCGCGTCTCCTCTCCTTCGGGCGACCCCATCAAAGCTTTCTGCAGCTGCTCACAGTAGGCCTGCCACGCCGCACCATTCTCCTGGCTTACGTTCTGCCAGTGCTCAGCAGAAGCATTAGCAGCAGCCACATTTGCCTTCAGCTGCTCATTGGCCTCCTTCAGCTGCTCCACTGTCTCCTTCAGCGCCGCAACCTGAGCATCCCTATCCCTCACCTTGCACTCCGCAACAAGAGCAACATTCCTCGCTTGCTCAAGCTTTTCCCTCATCGCCTTCAGCTCAACCTCAGCCTGGGCGCCAACTTCAGCAACCAAACGAATCTCCTGGAAGGTCGCGTTCACCTACAAAGCGCGAACAACTTAGACAACAAGGACTAAAGAAGAAATTAATACTCTAGGCAAACACCTACCAAAGACAGCGCCGAATTCAGCTTCGAGCAGTTGACCAAGAGCGATTGAGACTTCACAGCTCGAGCATCAGCCTCCAGAACGATGCCCTCATTCACAGCTCGGGCGACGCATGGGTCATCAATGGCACTGTCGTTGTCGTACACAACATGCCTCTCGCCACGCCCATCCAAGTAGTCGAAGGGCCCAGGGCGAAACTCAGACATCACACCCTTGCCTTTCTGTGAAGGCCGAGCAACAGTCTTCATCGACACAGCAGACACCTCTGGACCCCTAACAGGCGGGGTAAGAGCAGGTGTCGGCACAACGGGTCTCTCCAACAGCTTCAGAGTACCCGAGTGAGACCTCTTCTTCTGCCCAGAAAATGCAGGCAGCTTGGGAAGTGAAGGGGGAGGAGACACAACTTGGGGGCTCGCCACTGCCTCCACCTGGCGCGGACCACCACCGACTCTCTCATCCTCAACAGGCCGTTCTTTCTCCGGCCTACGAGCAGCACCAGCAGGCCGCTCTATCTCAGCAGCCCTCGAGCTACACACAGCTCGTCCCTTCTCCTCAGCAGACTTCGAGCTACCACCAGCTCGTTCCTTCTCACCACCCCGCGAGCTACCACCAGCTCGTTCAGCGTCATCAGCTCGCGAACCACTACCAGTCCGTCCACCACTCGCTTTGTGCACAGAAGACATGTATACTTTCTTCAAAGCTTTCCTCCTCTTGAGCTCTTCCCAGACAGTTTTTGGACCACCTTTAGGAATGAAATGCTCCTTTAGGTGAGGCAGAAACGAGATCTTCCGCGCGTCAGTCAACTTGCCAAAGCAGTTCAAAGCAGACTGCAGGTCGTTCTTTCTAAGATGATCGTCCCGAATCGCTGCAGCAAAAAATTCAAACATATCAAGTTCAAAAACGAGAAGACGAACTATCATCAAGCTACAGACAACTAACTTACGATCATCATTCCTGATCGTATGACGCAATGGGACATCCCCTTCAACAATCGGGCCAGTGAATAACATGGGATCTTTCCACCATGGCTCGCTACTCACTGGATAAATCAAAGGCAAACGCTCTGGCCTAACCTGCATGTTATAGCCAGAAAGTTCAACCTTCGAAGAACGTTTGAAGCAAAAGTGGTTCAATACATCTTCTGTTGTAATGCGCCACCTATGCAACTTGTTGAGGTCATCAATAACCCTCATGTTACGCCAGAAATTACCATTCATCTGACAGGGGGCTCGCCTAATGGCATTCAACAGGTCGACAACCAATTCAGACAACGGCAACCTCAACCCAGCACGGAATTGGTTCAATGTCAACACAGTCGATGAAGGATTATTAGGTCGATAGTCAGGAGAGAGTAGGCGATCCCCAAGAAACCTTATCTCCAAATTCCTAATCGACCTAAATTGGTAATGCCTCCTAACAACAAAATGCCTATGTACGTAATTCATATTTACAATCCTACACATTCTACCATTATCATCTTCAACCATCTCATCATCAGAAGAATCTGGACCATGAGAACCACTACTCTGGGGGCTATCTACGTCCTCATCAGGAACAGGAGGCGAAGTGTCAGAATGAGTACTCTCAGACTCATACTCTTCAAATCCACCATCACTCAAGTGGTCATTTTGAGAATCACTACCCTCAGACATTACTCTCAAGCAATACAGAAGACAACAGATGAAGAAAAAGAAAGAAAACAAAAATCAGAGAAAAGCAAAAGAGAACAAACCTCGCAAAGCTCTCAAAGTTCTTCAGTTCGCAAGGCAAAAGCGGCAGCAATTCAAATAAAGGCAAGATGAGTAAACCTACATCAACGTAACAACAGTTTATATACTGTAGCTCGAAAATTTCTAGCCATCGATTCGAATCAAACGAACGGCTGAGATCGACAAAATGATCCATATGCAGTACAGTCATTCTCCACTCACGCAACGGTTCACATCCACCGTTGGATAAATCCACGTGCAAGACAGATAGCAAATCAGGCAATACGTGCTTCAGTTGCCATAATCACACATCTAACTGCTCGAGGAAACTCCTCCACTTCCCCATAACAGCGCCATGATTACCACAGACAGCGCTGCATGACCGCCACGTCAGCAACTCGAAAAAGCAAACTACAAATCAGCATCGATAAGAGTAATTAGTCTTTTCAGCCCGACTCCCATAAGTCGACCTAAAAAGAGGGGGCTTATGTAGGGGTACTACATACTCCGACCAATCAAAAGCAGCCACGTGGCACAGTCATCAATCTGTCAGGTCGCCACCATCTCAACCGACTAGCAGCTCGACTAAAGCGACCAGGCTACACAACGACCAACGACCTGCTACTCACACGTGCTCCTAATTAATGCACAGAATATCCTCTTCAGTTACAGAGTTAATTCACAGGGATGATCCTCGCGCGTTACACATTTAATAGTCATTATGATGGCGGAGAATCTGCAAGATCCACGATCCACGCCCTTCCATCTTCTATATAAACAGAACTACGATGGCTTGATCTCTAAGTTCAATTCCCCCGAGCTAGAGTACGTAGGCAATCTCGATCTCAACGAGGTGCAGCCACCCCAATCTCCAACTCACCCATTTGGTCAAGTCTCCATAACGACCTGACCCTGTTAATGCATTAATCTAGAAATAGGTTAATACACTGTACAAACTACAAACACATTACACATCAATAATGTGGAGGCATCATAATGGAACCTGTAAGAACTTGTGTAACTACTTATTTCTTCATGTACTTTCTGTTTTGATTTGATTATGCTACTCAATCAGCGTTGGTGAGAAAGAAACTAGCCAAGTATAGAGAAGCAAATTCGGTTAGTGTTCTCTCATAGTGATAAAGAAACTGATGCTCTAGCTAAGTTTAGAGAAGCAAATTCGGTCACCGATGCTCTATGTATGTTACTCTGCATGCAACTGAACTCCAACAGTGATTACCAATTTATAGCTTCTAGAAGTAGATTGACTGCAAAAAATCCATTTCCAGTTTATCGATGCAACAATGTGAGATACTATGAGTAGAGTATCAGCCATACATCATTGCTTTGTGCTTCTGCAGAGATTGACTACAGAATTATTACCTTAAATTAACTTTCACAACCTATAAAGTGTACAACTCACAATGGAGCAAACTTTAAGACTCTTGCATCAGTGAATGTATTTCTGATAGCTCCTCTGTGCTTTTGTCGAGGAGTTGAGAGATCATTCCCGTAACAGTTCTTCAAGAAACTGACTGCATAATAAGAAAAATTTGAGTGCGATTTTTGTCAGCCAAAGGGCATAACCAAAATCAAATGCTCCCTATGTACCCAATGGTGGCAATTGGCAATTGGCAAAGGAACCAGGTTTACAAATCCTACAAACAGATGCTAATGAACCAGCAACGTTGAAAAATACATACAGTATTGTGGTCATTTGCTTGTTGCCACTAAGGCACCAACTTTGTGTATATCAAGCAAGCAAAAGTGCATACCACTACGGATCACCACTGAATCGGGCCCGGTCCGACACATCAACACTGGTACGGCAGAAACAGTCCCTCATTAATATCTGTCCAGCTTGAGCATGCTGTTTTTTAATGGCTTCACTATTTGTGTTTGTAGTTCTAGTTTTTGGGAATCTTCGTGTTTTTCGCTGAAAATATTGTTATTGGTGTTTGATACTAGCACCAAATGAACCATTTTCGAATGAATAATATTTATGAGTTTTGCAGCATCTGCTACAAAATATTGGGAGAACTTTTTATCCCATTGAGTTACATTTTCTAGTGTTCTTCAAACTAGTTCTCATTTCGTCTTTAAAAGGAGTTTTTCGTTCCCTGTCATGCTAGAGAGTTACATTTTGCTGATGTGTTGCCAATTCAAGACAGCGAAATAAGCGAACTAAAAGTAAGAAGCCCGCATTCTTCAAAAGGGCATCAAAACCTTCGAAAAAGGGGAAGACAGTGGGTGAAGACTTGAACAAGCAACTTCCTGTTGCTGAGCCAAATGAATGGAAGATGGATCACGGTAGAGGTGGCTGTGGTGAAGATCTCAACAAGGAACTGGCTTTGCCAGAGGTAGAATGGAAGGATCAGGATTTAGGCTTGAACCAGGTCATTTTTGACGACTCTGCCATGCCAGTGCCTGTTTGCTCCTGCATCGGTGCCCTACAACAGTGTTACAAGTGGGGAACTGGAGGTTGGCAATCTGCATATATCCTCTACCAATGATGCCAAACAAACGCCATGCTCGTGTTAGTGAGAGAAAGATGAGTGGCAGTGCTTTTACAAAATTGCTTAGTAGGCTGGCAATTGAGGGGTATGATTTGTCAGTGCCTGTTGATCTCAAGGATCACTGGGCCAGACATGGGACGAATCGCTATATCACAATCAAGTAGCTCGAAAAAATATGGAGTTAGATAAGAAGTTTTGTCGGTTGATTATTGCTTTTATCAGCGGAGAAGGTTCATCTGGTAGATTTTGTATGGGGTGGATGAAATGATGTACCCTTTTTACTTTTCGTTTTCTTATAAACAAATGGGAGCTACCCCGAAAACTGGAGAGTGAGAGGGTTCCCTAGTTCGTAATTGCCTGCCCATCATTTCAGACAGTCAATGATTGACAGGCGCATGTCCTCCCCTGTGAGTAACAAGTTGGTATTAGCTTGGAGAGCTTTTTGATTACTGCAGCCAAACCTGGAAATATAACCTGTAATTTTTTTTGACTTGCAGTCCATTTTCAACACAAATGAAAGGTCAGAGGTTGATAAACAATTAAGATATTGCAAAATTGAAGAAAAACTGTTGTTTTCTTTGGTATGCAAGTGTCTTACAAGTTTGGATATATCAATTATTTTCACAAAAAATGGCATTGCAGAATTAGTCTTTTAAGATTAAACTCAAATGTCATATGGTCGGAAAAGTGGGGATTGTTGTGAAAGGCCATCCTAGGATTTTCTTTTGAGAAATTCGTAGTGTGGAACATAAAAACCAGGATGAAGAAAACTCTGCCTTCTAACAAGTACACACAATGGAACAGTGCCTTCTATTGGCATCAATCAAATATTGATGATTTGCTAGTAATTTCTCAACCAAAAAAATTTGTTTAGATTTTAGTCTTAACCTATAGATAAAGACATTTGGCTAACATATTGCGTTGTGAATTTATGATAACTTTGGCAAGTCTGGAAAGCAAGATGCCCAAAAATCTTCCATAATAAAGAACCCAACATACAACAATGTATCTTACCATCATAGATAGGGTAAACTTGCAGTAAACACTGGTTTAGTTCTGCTTGACTTTGTTTGCCTCATTGACAAGATTGTGGCTTGGTTTCAGCGGTCAGCAATACAGCAAAAAATATATATATAAGTATGATGAATCTACGTGAGGGAAGAAGATAGTGCACCTTGTTGTTAATTTGAATTAAAGGGATTTAGAGAATGGAAGCACCAAGTCACCAACATGAGAGCAATAGCCAATAGTCAAGTGCTTCTATGTCTTTTATGTGGCTCAATTGGTTACTATTTAGGTCACACGTGTCACAGCTATCTATGACCTACTTACCTAACATGGCCTTGTACAACTGAGCAGCAGAACCAAACAAGTAGAATCCTAGTATAACTGTATTTGGATCTTTGAATACTATAGAAAGAGGAGATTAAACTAGAATTTAGATTTTTTTTTTTCTTCAAAGCAAAAAGATGCAACTTCTTCCCTCTCTTCGAGTAGTGATTCGCACTGTGGAATGTATTCTCGTCCTATTGGTGATTTTAAGTGCTGGTTGGTTGGGGTATCTAAAATTTAGTTTAATAGAGAAAGAGAGCTTGGATGGTTGCAGCATAGAGAAAACAGAACATCAACTGATGACCTCCATGTTAATTTTATTTGGTATCTGTAGGGGTACTACATACTCCAGCCAATCAAAAGCAGCCACGTGGCACAATCATCCAGTTACCAGGTTGCTACAGCAACGATATCCTAGTAGCTCGTTCACAGCGACCCGACCATACAACGAGCAGCGACCGGCCATACACACGTGCTCTCATTCAATGCACAGAATATTCTCATCAGTTACACAATTAATTCACAGGGATGATCCGCGCGCGTTACTCATTTAATCCTCATTATGATGGCGGAGAATCTGCAAGATCCACGATCCACGCCCTTCAATCTTCTATATAAACAGAACTACGATGGCTTGATCTCTAAGTTCAATTCCCCCGAGCTAGAGTACGTAGGCAATCTCGATCTCAACGAGGTGCAGCCACCCCGATCTCAAACACCCCCATTTGGTCAAGTCTCCCTAGCGACCTAACCCAGCAGTGCATTAATCTAGAAATAGGTTAATACATTTGGCGCCGACTACAGGGACTTGGGATTTTCTCAAGCGAATTCCACCCACCAACCCCACCATTACAGCATTGTTGTAAGGCTCACAAAGTGGTGATTTCAAGTTCAAAAAATTCTATTTTGCAGAATTGCAATCACAACTGGTAGTCAATCAGATTATTAACAATTACCAAATCAATGGGATCAACCTAATCAGGTATGCCAGCAAAGCAAAGGAGCTCATCAGCAAGCTCAGCTATTTCACAATTGAACACATACCCAGAGATGACAACAGACATGCTGATTCACTGGCATTTTTAGCATCTAAGATCGAGTCAGACAGACCGCGGGCCCTAACTATAGCAATCAACTCACAGCCCGCATATCTCTTCAAGGAAGAGGATGTTCATCAAATCTCTGATCTACTAGAAACGACCCCAGCAGACATCCAGGGGACTTGGATGGAGCCTTTCATGGTTTATCTTCAAACTGGTGTCCTACCATCCGACAAAAAGGAAGCCAGTCGATTGCTGCATAAAGTCACAATGTATAAAATCCACGAGGACAAACTTTTCAGGAAATCAGCAACTGGATTGTTATTACGATGCTTGGTCCCAAAGCAAGGTCAGATAATATTTCAAGAAATCCATGAAGGTGAATGTGGAAACCATTCCGGTGGGCGTACCTTAGCCCATAAAGCAATCTCTCACGGATACTTCTGGCCAAGAATGAAGGAAGATGCAAAGAAATTTGTTTTGAAGTGCAAAGAATGCCAGCGATTTGCTGATAAACAACACCAGCATCCAAATGATCTCATCAACATCACTGCACCATGGCCATTCCACATGTGGGGGCTTGATATCATGGGCCCCCTCATCAAGGAAAAGAAGTCTGAGAAGAGGTTCGTTCTAGTAGCCGTCGACTATTTCACTAAATGGGTGGAAGCTGTTGCATTAACCAACGTAACACAGGCAGATGTCCAAAGGTTTATGTGGGAAAATATCATTACAAGGTTCGGACTACCTAAACGGGTAGTCACAGACAATGGCACTCAGTTCGTTGGCAAAAATATAAGAAAATTCTACGACCTATGGAAAATCGAGCATTTGAGGTCAACTCCTAGATACCCGCAAGCCAACGGCCAGGTCGAAGCTGCAAATCGACAGATTCTAAACAATTTGAAGAAGAAGCTCGAAGACCAGCATGATCAATGGCCACAACAGTTGGAGAACATCCTGTGGGCTTATAGGACAACTCCTCGCACATCCACAGGGATGTCACCATTCAGTCTTTGCTATGGAGTTGAGGTCGTTATTCCCACTGAATTAACATTTGGAACGACCAAGTCTCTTCTGGTCGACATGGAGCTCAACAATCAGATCTGGTCGTTTGGAGTCGACCTCCTCGAAGAGCGACGTAACCACGCCACTATAAAGCTCGAGCAATACCAACAGAGACTCAAGCGAGCTTATAACAAAGGCGTGCGACCAAGAACTTTCCAGCCAGGGGAACTAGTCTTAAGAAGAATGTTCAGTAACAAAAGAAAGGACACTATCGGCAAGCTCAACGCCAATTGGGAAGGTCCTTACATTATCACGAAAGTCCAGAGCAACGGTTCTTATCGTCTTCAGACACCAGAAGGGGAGATCGTTAAGAACCCGTGGAATGCTTTTCACTTAAAGAAATTTTATCAATGAAATGTAAGCATCCATTCATTGCATTTCAATCTATAAATTCAATTTTGCCTTCATCTCTGCTCAAACATGAATGGCTACTAAAGGTCTAATCCCTCGACCTACAAATTATCAAAACTCTAGTCCCTTTGATAATTTAAAAGTTTGTTAAGTTAAATCACTAGCAACTTAACTTGGTGCATTGGTCATTCTCTTCCCACGACCCAAGCACAATTATGTTGAATGCGACCTCAACCCACAATCAGGTCGAGCAAATGTCACATATTGTTTGCAAGTCCATTCAAGTAGACAAAACGACATGAGCAACAATGCAAGGTAATTCTTGAATTAACTTTTTACTTTATGAGATTTTAACAATTACAGGCACAACCAAAATAGAATCAAAGCATACAAGAGGAACTATTTCAGTACGTCCTGCTTGCAGCCATTCATCTCGTCTACCTGCCTTCTGAACGAGCTACCAGGACTTCCTGGAAACTAGCTGGTCAAAAGGAATCCATACAAAAGTCATCAAAGTAAAAGCTGATTACTGATGCCAAATACAAAAGACAAGGAGTTCTCCACTCAAGCTCTCAAAGTTACAAGGGGGCTCTCAAGAATAAGCTCTAGAAGACATAATGCAACAACAGGGAGTGCAAGAAGCAAACTTCGCACAGGATTACCCAATACAAGAAAGGGAAACCAACGTTACCCAATACAAGAAAGGGAAAACAAGGTTACCCAATACAAGAAAGGGAAAACAGGGTTACCCAATACAAGAAAGGGAAACCAAGGCTAGCTCATTGCTGCACAGACTGGTCGCCTGAAGTATCAACTTCAATAAGGGCACCAGCGACCTGGTCACTAGGGCCCATCGAGGTGTCCTGAGCTGGCGCCGAAGTGTCTCCAACACCACCTCGCGTCTCCTCTCCTTCGGGCGACCCCATCAAAGCTTTCTGCAGCTGCTCACAGTAGGCCTGCCACGCCGCACCATTCTCTTGGCTTACGTTCTGCCAGTGCTCAGCAGAAGCGTTAGCAGCAGCCATATTTTCCTTCAACTGCTCATTGGTCTCCTTCAGCTGCTCCACTGTCTCCTTCAGCGCCGCGACCTGAGCATCCCTGTCCCTCAACTTGCACTCCGCAACAAGAGCAACATTCTTCGCCTGCTCAAGCTTGTCATTCATCGCTTTCAGCTCAACCTCAGCCTGGGCGCCAACTTCAGCGACCAGACGAATCTCCTGGAAGGTCGCGTTAACCTACAAAGCGCAAACAAATTTAGACAACAAACGACTAAGCAGAAAATAATACTTACGGCAACACCTACCAAAGACAGCGCCGAATTCAGCTTTGAGCAGTTGACCAAAAGAGATTGAGACTTCACTGTTCGAGCATCAGCTTCCAGAACGATGCCCTCATTCACAGCCCGGGCGACGCAGGGGTCAGCAATGGCACTGTCGTTATCATACACGACATGCCTCTCACCACGGCCATCCAAGTAGTCGAAGGGCCCAGGGCGAAACTCAGACGTCACACCCTTGCCTTTCTGCGAAGGCCGAGCAGCAGTCTTCATCGACACAGCAGACATCTCAGGACCCCTAACAGGAGGGGTAAGAGCAGGTGTCGGCACAACGGGTCTCTCCAACAGCTTCAGAGCACCCGAGTGAGACCTCTTCTTCTGCCCAGAAAATGCAGGCAGTTTGGGAAATGAAGGCGGAGGAGACACGACTAGGGGGCTCGCCACTGCCTCCACCTGGCGCGAGCCACCACCAACTCTCTCATTCTCCACAGGCCGCTCTTTCTCCGGCCTACGAGCAGCACCAGCAGACCGCTCTCTCTCAGCAGCCCTCGAGCTACACACAGCTCGTCCCTTCTCCTCAGCAGACCTCGAGCTACCACCAGCTCGTTCCTTCTCACCACCACGCGAGCCACCACTAGCCCGTTCACTGTCATCAGCTCGCGAACTACTACCAGATCGCCCACCTCCAGCTTTGTGAACAGCAGACATGTATGCTTTCTTCAAAGCTTTCCTCCTCTCGAGCTCCTCCCAAACAGTTTTTGGACCACCTTTAGGAATAAAATGCTCCTTTAGGTGGGGAAGAAACGAGATCTTCCGCTTGTCGCTCAACTTACCAAAGCAGTTCAAAGTAGATTTCAGATCGTTTTTTCTCAAATGATAGTCCTGGATCGCTGCAACAAAACATAAAAAGACGTCAAGTTCAGAAACAAAAAGACAAGTCAACAATCCTACTACTACAGACAGCAAACTTACGAGCGTCATGCCTAATCGTATGACGCAACTGAATATCCCCTTCAACAATCGACCCAGTAATCAGCATAGGATCTTTCCACCATGGCTCGCTACTTACTGGGTAGATTAATGGCAAACGGTCTGGCCTAACTTGCATGTTATAGCCCGAAAGTTCAACCTTCGACGACCGTTTAAAGCTAAAGTGGTTCAATACATCTTCCACTGAAACGTTCCACCTGTGCAACTTGTTGAGGTCATCAATTACCCTCATGTTCCGCCAGAAATTACCATTCATCTGACAGGGGGCTCGCCTAATGGCATTCAACAGGTCGACCACCAGTCGAGACAATGGCAACCTCAAACCAGCACGGAATTGGGGCAGAGTAAAGACAGTTGACAAAGGGTTATTAGGTCGGTAATCAGAGGATAGCAAACGGTCTCCTAGAAATCTAATCTCCAAATTCCTAATCGACCTAAACCCATACATTTTCCTAACTACGATGTGCCTGTTTACATAATTCATATTTACAACCCTACACATTACACCGCCGTCTCCCTCCACCAATTCATCATCTGAAGAGTCTGCCCCATGAGAACCACTACTCTGGGGGCTATCTACCTCATCATCAAGAACGGGAGACGGAGGGTCAGAATGAGTACTCTTAGACTCATACTCCTCAAATCCACCATCACTCAAGTGATCATTCTGCGAATCACTACCCTCAGACATTACTCTCGAGCAATACAGACGACAACAGAAGAAGAAAACAAAAGAAAGTAAACAATCAAGGAAAAGAAAACAAACCTCACGAGCTCTCAAAGTTCTTCAGATCGCAAGGCAAAAGCGGCAGCAATTCAAATAAAGGCAAGATAGGCAAACCCTTCTCAAGGTAACTACAGTTTATATACTGTAGCTCAAGCATTCCAGCCATCGATTCAAAACAGACGAACGGCTGAGATCGACCAAAGGATCAATATGCAATGCAGTTATTCTCCACTCACAAAACGGTTCATATCCACCGTTGGATCAGTCCACGTGCAAAACATACATTCAATCAAGCAATACGTGCATCAGTTGCCATAACTACATGGCTAACTGCCCAAGGAAACTACTACACTTCCCCGTAATAGCGCCATGATTACCACAAACAGCCCTGCATGACTGCCACGTCAACAGATTCAAAAAGTGAACATCATATCAACATCGAATGGTGCATTAAGTCTTTTCAGCCCGCCTTCACCAGCCGACCTAAAAAGAGGGGGCTTATGTAGGGGTACTACATACTCCAGCCAATCAAAAACAGCCACGTGGCACAGTCATCCAGTTACCAGGTCGCTACAGCAACGATATCCTAGTAGCTCGTTCACAGCGACCCGACCATACAACGAGCAGCGACCGGCCATACACACGTGCTCTCATTCAATGCACAGAATATTCTCATCAGTTACACAATTAATTCACAGGGATGATCCGCGCGCGTTACTCATTTAATCCTCATTATGATGGCGGAGAATCTGCAAGATCCACGATCCACGCCCTTCTATCTTCTATATAAACAGAACTACGATGGCTTGATCTCTAAGTTCAATTCCCCCGAGCTAGAGTACGTAGGCAATCTCGATCTCAACGAGGTGCAGCCACCCCGATCTCAAACACCCCCATTTGGTCAAGTCTCCCTAGCGACCTGACCCAGCAGTGCATTAATCTAGAAATAGGTTAATACAATATCTTTTCTCTCTTCTTAACGTTTACGAATCTCATATATGAAACGACCAAGCACCATGGACGACGAAGAGAACCTAATTGTAGATAATCCTGACAACTTTAAAGTATTATTATGTTAGTATCAGTATCAGTATCATGTTGAAGTTGATTCTACTGGGAGCTCAAATTACGTACAGTAGCCTACCATCAACTACTACATCTTCCGAACTACATGAGTTCTCGTGTTTTATTGTTTGTGCTTTGATTTATCTTCTCAATAAAAATTAAAATGTGTGTTACTTTTGTTCTCCAATTATCAAGTATTCAACTGTGTAGTTGTTGTTATGTTTCTAGGAAGCCTAACTATTCTTGTAGGTGAGATGCCTGAATGCTGAATCTATTTTACATTTTAATGGACTATTTTTACTATTTTTTTTTGTAATTTTTTTTTCCGAAAAAACTATTTTTATTGATAAACGAAATTAAAGGAACCTTTAACGGACCTGCATAATATTCATTGGCAGTGCTAATAAAAACAGGCTTCGGCCTGCCAGTAGTGTTTTGGTCTAGATGTGACGGCCCACCAGTTTAAAGGCCCAACAATCCATACTGTTTGTTTGTTGGGGAGACAAGTTGTTGAACCCGTGCTACGCACCGGGATTTGTGTTATTCAATAAAATGGAAAATCATCGAATTTTTTTTAATGCCCTTCTCAACCTAAATTTGTAGAGATTTTATAATGATTTTATAAGTGATTTGTTGAACCGAGTTTTTTTTAATGCCCTTCTTAACCTAAATTTGTAGAGATTTATAATTAATATTTTTTGTATTTAGTATAGTTTTTATATATGAATTAAGGATTTTAAATAGAAGAAGAATTTAGTAAGAAAAAGAGATTTAGAATCAAGTTCTAAAGGGTTTTAAGGTTTCTATATATCTCTCTTGACATGAAAGATGGATTTTCTTTTTAACTACAACTGGGTTTTAATTGGGCTTAAAGTTGGGCTTAAGTTTTATTCTCAAGTTATTGAGAATACGCCACGTGGCACTTGTTAGACTCCACTATTATCTATAATAGTGGAGCCTAACAAGTGCCATGTGGCGTGTTCTCAACAACTTGAGAATAGAACTTAAGCCCAACTTTAAGCTCAATTGAAGTTCAGTTGTAGTTAAATACTAAATTCTTCTTCTATTTAAAATCTTTAATTCATATATAAAAATCATACTAAATACAAAAAATATTAATTATAAATCTCTACAAATTTAGGTTAAGAAGGGCATTAAAAAAAACTCGGTTCAACAAATCACTTATAAAGTCATAAAATCTCTACAAATTTAGGTTGAGAAGGGCATTAAAAAAAGTTTGGCGATTTTCCATTTTATTGAATAACACAAATCCCGATGTGTAGCACGGGTTCAACAACTTGTATAATATAAAACAATTAACAATAGGGATCCCTAACAATATTGAGTATTGTGGGCTGGGCTTGTATCCGATTAAACTTCGGAATTGGACCGATTTTATATTCGGTTTGTATACACTTGCGGGTTTTCAACCGATCCAATATATCCGTTCAATATCACCGCCAACAACGTCACCTTCCCACTCTTCTCTCTCTCTATATCAAATCTATCGGGCATCTTCTTCTCTTTGTATCAATTAAACCAATCTAGGGTTTCTTTTCAAATTAAAACCTATCACAACATTATCAGTTTCTTCGATACAGAAATTCAATTATGGCAACTGCCTCAGGTACTTTTTCTAACTTCTATTCGAATAGATTCCATTTTCATGTATAGTGATTTATGCGAATTCAATATCTAGGGTTTTTTTTTTCTTCATATAATTAATTTCATAGTTAAGTAGATTTTCAAATCACTAATTAGGGTTAGGTTTTTAGGAACAATTTGGGAATAATTGTATTGAGATTGATTGAGTTGGTAGTTCTTGTTACTTCCACTTTGCAAAGAAAACATATCTAAACTTCAATTTCCTTATCTACTTCAGTGGCATTTAAGTCGAGGGAGGACCATAGAAAACAAATTGAATTAGAAGAAGCACGTAAAGCTGGGCTTGCACCAGCTGAGGTTGATGAAGATGGAAAAGAAATTAATCCTCATATTCCTCAGTATATGTCTTCTGCGCCTTGGTATCTTAATGCAGAGAAACCTGTAAGTATGTTCACGTTTATTGTCTTTCTTTTTTTTTTGAATGAGCTTTACATACAGACTTGTAGATATGAAAATTTCTGGTTTTGTTTTTGCTATATCAGAGTTTGAAGCATCAAAGGAAATGGAAGTCAGATCCAAATTATACAAAAGCTTGGTATGATAGAGGTGCAAAAACTCACCAGGCTGATAAATATAGGAAGGGTGCATGCCAGAAGTAAGTGCACTTTGTTCTTAACATTTTGGGGGATATTTGGTGCTTGGTCAAATTAGAAGTAAAAGTAAGGTTTTTGTGGAAATAAAAGTAAAGTTTTACCTTATAACAGAGAAATGATTAGGGAAGTGATTCTGTTATAATTGGGTCAATTTTCCTTTTTACCTGGTATAAATATGATGTATATTTCTAATGCAGTAAATAGTAATGGATGTTAATCACACCATGACTGTGTTTGTTACATTCAGTTTATTAAAAGAGTAAAATTTATTATCACAGTTGTGGAGCAATGACACATGACGCAAAGTCATGCATGGAAAGGCCTCGGAAAACAGGAGCAAAATATACGGGTAAATACATCGCACCTGATGAAAAAATAGAGACATTTGAGCTGGATTATGATGGCAAGCGTGATCGTTGGAATGGATTTGAATCTGCAAGCTATGCTCGTGTCATTGAACGATATGAAGCAAGGGATGAGGCCAGGAGGAAATATTTGAAAGAGCAGCAGCTGAAAAAGTTGGAGGAGAAAAACAGTAATCCTAATGATGATCAGGTAGAGGCTAGCGACGAGGAGGAGGAGGAGGATGACGAAGATGCACTAAAGATAGATGAAGCGAAGGTGGATGAGAGCAAGCAAATGGATTTTGCAAAGGTTGAGAAGCGTGTGCGAACCACTGGAGGTGGTAGCACAGGAACAGTCCGGTGAGTTTATTTAATATTCTCTTAATTGTTGTTAAGTGACAAGTAGCTTATTAGCTATTAGTCATCTAATTGCTGAAAGAAAATGTTGTTTGTTTTCGCTACTCATAATGTCTTATAAGTTCAGCTTATAAGCCCAATCTGTTCATATAAGTTGTTTCTTTGTGTTCTACCTTTGTGGAAAAGTTTGTGCTCTACGCTTATATTATTTTGCAACACATTAATGAAACAAATTAAAAATAATATTCACAAATATGAAAATTTTAAAACAGCAAACTTTAGGTTGCAAAGAGAGAAAGAAAAAAAAAATTTACCTACACATTTATTTGAGTTTTGGTTGTAGAAGTAATTCTAATTATTTGGAAGGGCTTTAAATGTCATTCTACATCCTACTAGGTATTTTTTTACTAGCTATTATCTTTGGGATGGAGCTTATAGTAATCACCACCTATTAGACATTTTCTACTGGTAACCCAACAAAACAAACATACTTTCTGTTGTTATAATTACCTTATAAGATACTAGTGGCTAGTATAACCGAAAAACAAACAACACCTTAGTATGCGGAGGAGAATGGAGATATAATGTGTCTCTTATACCCTCTCTCGTCTATTGCCCTAATTCTTTTCTACTACGAGGTATTCACTGTTAGATATTTGTAAGTTTATTAACTGAGGTCAACATTTTTCAGGAATTTGCGTATCCGCGAGGACACAGCTAAATACCTTCTAAATCTTGATGTCAATTCTGCCCATTATGATCCCAAAACTCGGTCTATGCGTGAAGATCCTCTTCCTGATAGTGATCCAAATGAGAAGTTTTATGGAGTAAGTGCTAAAACTTGAGTAATTTTAAATGCTTGCTTTTGGTGTACCTGCAAATATGTTATATTTTGATTCCTGAAATTGATAATTTGATGGTTTGTTCTTCAGGGAGACAATCAGTACAGAACAAGTGGTCAAGCCATGGAGTTCAAGCAGCTTAATATTCATGCTTGGGAAGCATATGAGAAAGGGCAGGATGTTCATATGCAGGCAGCTCCCTCTCAAGCTGAATTGTTGTATAAGAATTATAAGGTTATCAAGGAGAAATTGAAGTCAGAAACAAAAGACACGATTATGGAGAAGTATGGAAATGCAGCTGCCCAAGAAGAGATTCCAAAAGAGCTTCTTTTAGGACAAAGTGAGAGACAAGTTGAATATGACCGTGCTGGTAGAATTATAAAGGGCCAGGTAAGTTATTTACTAGTTTGCTACATTCATGTACTTGTCATTTAAATAAAACAAAAGTAAACATATTTTTTTCCCTTTTTTTTTTTTTTGGCTTTGTAAACACGAGTCAAGTGCATAGAAATTTTTTGATTTTTTGTTTAATTATTTATGCTGTTTCTAATTTATACTTAGATACTTATTCCACAAGCTAAACATTTCTTAGAGTTTTATCGATTTCATATTTGCTTATCTACTTCAGTTGTTACACCTTTACATACGTTGAATTGAAGCCTTTTGGCTGAATTAAGCATTAAGCTTATCGGAAAAAAGGAAGAGGAATGCTGAATTGGAATCTATAGAGGATAGCTAACATTTTTGTAAGTTAATGCAAGTTTGAATAATTTCAACTCTTTAGGTCCCTTCTTTCTATGATGTCAAATAGTTGTAATAGTCAAGTTGGGTCTTTTAAACTAAGGGTTTTAATTCCGTAACCACTTTTCCTTGATATATGGATATGTCACCATAAACTAATAAACAAATGTTCCCGTGCCCTGTCTTGTTTACATTATTTATTCAATTTTTGATATGTTAATGAGAGTCTGTACCAATTATTTGCACTTCAATCCTAGATCTGAGTTCCCTGCTGTATTTTAGTGATTGAAAAAGGTCCCAAGTCCGCTTAAGGTTTCCAGGTTCCGTGGTCCTCTAGAGAGTCTATGGCTATTCTGCTGAGTCTATAAGAAATTCTGCATTCTGTTAAAGGGCTATCAGTTGAAACCCCTCTGCTGTGTTCACTGTTTCAACTTAATTATTCTTTGTGCTGTATTCATATATAAATGGTAATTGCAGGAGACAGCACTTCCAAAAAGCAAGTACGAGGAGGATGTATTTATTAACAACCATACAACTGTTTGGGGTTCTTGGTGGAAAGATCATCAGTGGGGTTACAAATGCTGTAAGCAAACAATTAGAAATAGCTACTGCACTGGTGCAGCTGGAATTGAAGCTGCTGAAGAGGCTATAAATCTCATGAAAGCAAACATTGCTCGCAAAGAGACCACTGAAGGTTAGGTTTTGAGCTTGGTGAAGTATAGATGTGGTTTAAGTTGAACAATTAGTATACTGAATGCACTAATTTTGTAGGTATATAAGTAACGGAATTTTCTGGAGTTCCTTTAGTTCGTTAGACTATGGTGTTGATGGTTAACAGTTGTTTACTTCTCGCTCTCTCTCTATCATATTATGTTGCCTGATGTGTGTTTAATTATACAGAGAATCCTGCATTAGTAGAAGATAAAAATCTTGCTACTTGGGGATCTGATGTGCCTGAGGACCTGGTTCTCGATCAGAAAAAACTTGCAGAATCACTTAAGAAGGTTAGTTAGACCTTTACACATTCTTTTCCCCCATTTTTTTGTATGGATTAACAGAGTGTGGATATAGGAATTTGCATTATAAACAATTTCTGTAGTAGAAGAAACCAACACTAAATCCTTGCAATACTTTCAAAGTTGGAAAGAAGTACATTGAAATGTCCTCTGTAGTGTCCTAGTTTATAAGTTCCCTTTGTTCTGGATGCCAAAATTTTGTAAAATGGTTATTTACAACTTGAAAGCTTAAAACTTGTCCAATTCGGGCTTTAACTTGACGTACATAACACATTTGAAGAAAAAAATGGTTTTCTCTGTTGAACTGGATTGACGATCGGTTTCTAATAAATTTCGCTAATGACAATCATTTTTCACCCACAGGAGGATGAGAGAAGGAAAGAAGAGAGAGATGAAAGAAAACGCAAATACAATGTGAAGTGGAATGATGAGGTATGCTATTCATTATCACTTTTTTTAGTTGGCAAAACATGTATATAATAGAGAGGTGCGAAAGAGGCGTTCACACCAATGCCCCTTTATTCCCTAATACTTTATTGTTCAAGAAATTCATTTCAGATGTAAGTAGTGAATTGTTTTGGACTAGCTCATTGTTGTATCTTTTGCAGGTTACTGCTGAGGACATGGAAGCATACAGGATGAAGAAGGTTCACCATGACGATCCAATGAAGGAGTTCCTAAATTAATGTGTGACTGACTTGTTCTCGCTTCACAGCTGTATGAGCTCTTGAGGAGGAAGCTGCCATTGGCTTCATGTTTACTGCAAAACCTTCTCATGGGGGAACCTAGGAGAAATGAGCAATCACTCTTTGTATGTACAACTGTCATCTTCATTATATGAAATCTTCTTTGAGTGTTTAGCTTTAAATCATGTCAATAATATTATTTAAGATGTTCTGAATAGTTTAAAAATAATCCAGAAAACCAGTGCAGAGAAATAGTAAAGAACTAAAGATTAGATTCATTTATTCCTATCCATGCCTTAGTTGTGAGATAGACATTCAACAATCTCAAGATAACACAAATAGATCCCACATACTGCAATTTGAATGCTGAAATTTGATTATGGATTGTCTCCCAAATCCCAATCAGTAATCAACCTGTTTTGATGACCCTACATTTGAGAATCACCCAACTCTAGCCTTTTACATTAGCTTCCGTTGTAATAAAACATGTTTTATTTAGCAGAAAAAAGAAGTTAGAGATTTAGGAAAAACAAAAAAAAATTGTTGAGATGATTGGTATGTCTCTGGACAACCAGGGATTGCTGCTCCAACATACCCCTACCTGTAAGTTTCTTCGTAGTAATTATGTTTAAAAAATAAAACATTTCAATGTACTATAAATTTGGGTTGGAGGCCAGCCTTGAACAATGTAGGTAAGCTTGGTGCGTTGTGGTAATGAGGCAACAACAGTCCCCTACATTGAATTGTAGGACGAATCACTGCAACACCGCCACACTTTAACTGCTCATTGTTCACGAACCACTGCAACATTTTGTACATGCTGATCAGGATTGTAATTTATTTGCCATATTTATAGATCATACAATTCATCCAAAAAAAAAAACTGCAACACCGCCACACTCAAACTGCTCATTGTTCCCACCCATTCCCAGATTTCGGTAACACCTGCCTCAGATGTTTTTTCTCACAAGAGGTTCAAGAGCATCAATTTTCTGGAATTGACACTGACTTTGGTGGTTGATCATATGCTTGAGCATGGAACAACACAAGGAAGCAAACACTAACAGAACAATGCAAAGAAAACATGGCCATTGTGGGGAAGAACCTCTATAGAACTAGCTAGTGACTCTTCTTCGTGTGTAGTGTTTATAGAAGAAGAAGAAGAAGAAGGGTGGGTGAAGGCTTGACACATCTCAAGTGGTGGTTGCGATGCTTCAGCCATTTTTCACATTGCATGGCTATGTAACTGTATCAGTAGGCGAGACTCGTTTAAAACAATAAAACTTTAGAGAAGATTAACTACAAGTTCACAACTGCCTTTGTCCTTATTGATAGACTCTTTGGATAGAGATTGAAGGGAATCTCATAACTTTTGGTGTTAGCTTGGTTAAAAATGAAGAAAAAACGTTTAAAGAGGGAAAAGAAAAAAAAATGCAAAACTGAAACAAACATGGCTTTTGAATTTTTACCAATCAATCATTGGGCGTTTAAAATGGGAGTCTAAACAGTAAACTAGTTTTAATGAGCCATGTTTTTGAATTTTTACCAATCAATCATTGGGCGTTTAAAATGGGAGTCTAAACAGTAAACTAGTTTTAATGAGCCATGTTCTGGCAATTTAGATTATCTTAAAACAAATGGGCCCATCTCTGCTCTAAGAAAAAACCTAACCTTCGCTTACGTCATTTTCTTCTCTTCTTGTGCACTTTCTCTTTTGTGCATGATTTGCAAATTGCAGCAACCATATCTCCCCGCTTTAGAAAACATGGAGAAATATGAGACTTGATTGTCAGACAGGTAGTTCTGAACTCACTTTCTTCTTACATTCATTCATATTTCTTAACTAGTTTCACTTTAACAAAATCCATGCATTTAATTATTTTATTGTTGTTGTTGTTTTAATTAATCGACCGACGTTAGGAGGTCCATTTAGAGACTCGTGTCTGTCACCTTTTTAATTTTCTGTCTTTTTTTGTCTGCCCGCCTTTTTCTGTTTTTTGAAATCTTTTTTTATTTTTTTTTTTTTCTTTTCTTTTCTTTTCTCTTCCTCTCTCTTCCCCTAACTTCTTCGTATCACGGTTCTATATTTAGAGTCAGGTGGAACTCAAACTCGTGTCTGTCCCTTTTTTTCCTTTGTTAATTTTTTGTCTGTCCGTTTTTTTTGTTTTTTTTGTTTTATTTTTGAAATCTCTCTTCTTTTCTCTTCTTCTCTCTTTCCCCCCTAACATCAACGTCGGTCCGTATTACGGTTCTATATTATATTTAAATAGTTTGATAAATTTGGCTTTTTTTATGTACTCCCATGAATTAGATTAAATTAATTGAAAATCCCAAACAATAATTTAATTAAAATTTACAACTAGGTACATCATTACTGCAGATTGCAGAAAGCAAAGTTGTGAAGTCATAAGCATTAATTTTTAAGTATTAATAAATTAAACATATGAATCATTATTCATTATCCCACAAAGCTCGGTTTTATTTAATCCAAACATGGCCTTACATAGCCTCGGTTATATTTACTTAACAAGTACATAAAACCAAAACTGGTTGGTACAAGGTCTTATTCATATAGCTAAGAAAATAGTATAACCTATTAGTAGAGAATTAAACAACATCCCTCTGTTCAGACTGGGGCCTTGGAGCCAATAGCTCTACTTCATCTCTGTTGTATTTCAACCTCCTAGCTTCTTCGCTTGAAATCCTGAATGCATTCTGGAGAATTTCTTCTGGCATTGCTCGGATAGCTGAGGTCCTTCCAACCAAGGGGTTTACCATGGCATTGTCATTGGTTTTGAAAGCGATCCATTCGAAACCTTGGTCCTTGGCCCTCTTCACCACAGCAAAGTTTTGTGGAACAACTATAATTTGGTCTTGTCGGAGTTCACCATCATAGATGGGTTGTTGATAGTTTCCGACAATTTGAACTTGTGCACTACCTCTAGTGACATAGATAATACTGTGGGCGTTCAAGTTCCAATGAGGTGCCATGATAGCATTCTGCACAAACAATTTAAAACATTTCAATAATAGATAGTATTTAGGATACCGAGAGGGTACAATGGTACATACTCTCGTTGAATAACATAGGCGGCTTTTATTTTCATCTAAGGTGTTATGGACTTACCCTGTAGAGAACCCCTCTCTCAGCATTCAAATTGAAGTCTCTCAAGATGGGAAGTTTCCTGCTGTTGATTCTATTAATACGACCAGCTTGTGGATTGTAGACATCAGCACGTGAGGGGTTATCGATATTAATCTTAAGTCTCGTGTTGCAAAGGGACTCTTCCAAACTATTTGGTCTCCCTGGTTGATCTTCTTCTTCCGGTTGTTGTTGTCGTGGTTGCTCTGTTCTTGGTGGCCTAATCACCCCAACCCTATTCTCCACTCGAACGATGTTTCCTCTGTTGTCGTCTTCGCCCCTTAACTTTCTCGCTGTCTCTTGTCTAACACCAAAAGCTTCTGTCAATATTTGCTCATCCATGCCATTGAAAATGTTGCCAGCATCAGAACTCTCTTGTTGTGAACCATGTGTTCGTCGGAAAGGTAAGCTTCCTCGTTGTTGTTGTTGTCCTTGGGGATTGCCACCGAGGTAGAATGTCTGAAATGCACACAAATATAATAATAATGAATATCAGTAATAATTCCAAAATTGCATCCTACTAAGAATCACAGCAAAAGTAAAATGCAAATTTAATAATCAAAATTTTAATCTCAAACTAGTAGTGCGATCTGATTAAAACAAATATGACATGATGTGTGACGCATCAGGTGAAAAAATAGTTTGATCAGTTTATTCTGTATAATAATGCAAATATTGTGATTTTTGAAAAATTCCCATGTAACAAGGATATGGTTCACTTTAACAATAATTCATCTTATTCTCATCAAACTTACCCTACGGTTATCATCTAGTTGGTTTTCGTTGTTGCTAGTGTCAAGAAGAGTGACCAGAACTAATGGTATTTCACCGTCATTGTAGAACCAGTTTGCCACTCCAACTGGGACGGCTAAAATGTCTCCTTGACGTATTTCTCGGACCTTCTGATGTTGGTCTCCTTGTGTAGATCTCTCTTCCTGGCCTTGACCCTGCTCATAAGGGACTTGTTGTTGTTGCTGCTCAGATTGTTTAGATGATTGGTATGTCTCTGGACAACCAGGGATAGCTGCTCCATGCATACCCCTACCTGTACATTTTATACATGGACATTAGTATACAATGTAGCATATCTAGGAAGGATACATTTGGTGCAAATGAAAGGTAGAAAACTAACCTTGGGTGACGTAGGTGATCTGAGGTGCATTGTTGTAATGAGGCAAGAGAAGTCCTCTAGGCTGGATTGTATAACGAGTCACAGAGACACCGGCACATTCCAACTGCTCATTGTTTTGATCCCAGTGTTCAGTTTCACCAGCCTCAGACTGAACTTTTCGTGTAGGTTCAAGAGCATCGATATTCTGGACCTGACACTTGCTTTGTCGTTGTGATGGTTGATATGCTTGAGTATGGAACAATATAAGGAAACAAACACTAAGAGAACAAAGCAAAGAAAGCTTAGCCATTGTGGACAAAAACCTGTACTAGAACTAGATTGAACTCTTGTTATTGTGTTGTGAAGAGGAGAATGGGATGGTATGGGTTTTTATAGGAGGGTGTAGTCGGTGACGAATTGCCACAATGCAATGGTTGGTGAGACCCTTCTGCCATCTTTCACTTTGCATGGCTATGAAACTCTTTCTGATGGCAAGTGTTAATTTAAGTTAGAGAAGATTACAAAATTATCTGTCCTTATTAGAAAGATTGATTACATTAGACTCTTATTGCATCACTCTAAACAAAAACCCACCGCTTTACATTACATTGTTCAAACTGCAACCTTACATGGGCTGATGGGCAGTACCTATAGGGAAATCATATTGCCACCCCGCTCTTTACTAAGAGTTATCCCAAATCTTATAAGCAACCCTCAAAAAATTATAAACACCTTAACAAACTTAAGTGATAAGAGCAGCCCGTACTGTAGTTAACATTAAATTTCTCCTAATCTTCATCTCTCCTTTTCCATCTCCTCCCAGCTCCACCAAACCCTAACTACCAAATCTCAGGTGAAATTGAATAAAAACTTTTTGGACGTCAATTCAATTATCAGTATAATATATGCAAAAGGTTCTTGAATAACATTTGTTGTATGTTTTCTTGACATTACATTTTAAGAACGCCAAAATTTCAAAAGGTATATCATGGGTGAGTGATGGAGTAGTATATCATTAATTAATTGGTACTGATTCTACAGGCTTAAGAATAAGATCAAATCATGCGAAATGAGAACCAACAATTTAGTTAAAAGTTGTTTTAAAATTTTAGAGCATTCTCAATCAGTATCAAACTGGTTTCTTTGACTTCTATCAAAAAAAAAAAAAAAAAAAAAAAACTGGTTTCTTTGACATTGTTACACACTGCATTGATTCAATAGCCATAGAAGGGATTTTGTTCCTTAATTACAGAACAGTTTAACTAAACCATATCTTTGCGCCTCAATGGTTGATTTGTTACTGGAAATGCATTCTCTCATCCGCGAATAACAGGTAGATTGTAGAGAGAGATAGAAAGACTTCTTAAATCACTATCAAGCATCTATCAACAGCTTTTGGATAAGAGTCGGGGTGGCTCTTAACACCTAGGCGCCCTTATTTTAACATGTATTTTGGTTGGGGGCACTTAAAATATCGGGATAGTCTCATAGGAATAGGCGGACTGTCAATATGAATTCCCGTACCTATAACTTTAGGTTGGGGGTATGATTTGGGCTTTGCTAATATTTTGTTGAGCTTAGGCCTGGGCTAACAGTTTGTAATTCCAATCAAATTTTAGATTTTTTGGCAAATTACTAACCAATTTCTTCCATCTTAGCCATGAACTGTGTGAGAGAGGAGAGCGGAGATCTTTGTATTGACCAGATCATAGAGAGAAGAGATGACATCATAACCATCAGATCAGAGAGAGGTGTGAGAGTTGAAATCCATTAAATTATTGGATCTATGTGTGAGAGATGAAGATAAGGATTGAAGACAAACTTGTTCATCGATAGTTTAGGGATATTTTTTATTTGTAATTTTATCGTGATATATCTGAATATATCAAAGGATATTTGATAGAAAGCTCGAAATAATTGTTATAAAATGATAGATATCGTAATATTTCGCGAACTATCGCGATATTTTGTACTATGGGCGAGTGTTTAAAACAATAAAACTTTAGAAAAGATTAACCACAAGTTCACAACTGTCTTTGTTCTTATTATTAATAGAGACTCTTTGGATAGAAATTGAAGAGAATCTAAGTTCATGAACTTTTGTTGTTAGCTTGATTTTTGAAATTCTACTTAAAACTTGTTTAAGAAAAAAATTGACAAATAAAAATCTAGAAAAATGGAGAGAAAAGAGAACCCAAAATTAGTATAACATAAATTGAATTTTGAATCAATTGATTTATGTAAAAGCAGATTCATTCAAACAGAGTTAATACAATAATTAAAACAATTCAATTTATCAAATGTCTAATCCGAAACACTGAAACACATATATTATTCTCAGTTTATCATATTCTTTTGAAATTAAATCATGTTTGTTGAAGAATGGAGGAATGGAGAGAGAAGAGAACAATAGAGAAGGAGAGAGAGAATTATTTGATGATGTGGACTAGCCACATCAGTTTGTAGAAGTTGATTGTGGGTAAATTTTGTAAACGTTACCAAAAAATAAAATTTTACCAATCTATCGATGGGCTTTTAAACATGGGCTTATAAACAGTGAATTAGTTTTAATGGGCCGTGTTCTGGCAATTTTGACTGCCTTAAAAAAAACAAACCCATCTCCGCTCTAAGAAAACCTGAGTTTGGCTTACGTCATTTTGTTCCTCTTTTGTGCATGTTTTGCAAATTGCAGCAATCATATCTTGCAGTTTAGTAACCATGGAGAAATAACTGAGACTTGATTGTCAGACAGGTAGTTCTGAATTCACTTTATTCTTAACATTCATTCATATTTCTGAACTAGTTTCACTTTAACAAAATCCTTGTATTTATCCTTGTATTTTCAATAAAAATTTAATCTTTCATAAAATAAAAAAAAAATAAAAAAAAAATCCTTGTATTTATTTATTTTCATGTTGGAGTGCTTAATTGATATATTTAGATGGCTTGATAAATTTTGCTTTTTCTAGGTACTCCCATACATTAGATTGGATTAATCTAAAATTCCAAGCAGGAATTTAATTAAGGTTAAGATAAATTTACAACTAGGTACAACATTACCTCAGAAAAGCATTAGAATTGAACTTTTAAGTTGTGAAGTCATGAGCATTAATTTTTGAGTATTAATAAATTAAACATATGAAATATATTCATTATCCCACAAAGCTCAGTTTTATTTACTTCAAACATGTAACCATGCCTTACATAGCCTCGGTTATATTTACTTAACAAGTACATAAAACCAAAACTGGTTGGTACAAGGCCTTATTCATATAGCTACGAACATAGTATAACTTATTAGTAGAGAATTAAGCAACATCCCTCTGTTCAGACTGGGGCCTTGGAGCCAATAGCTCTACTTCATCTCTGTTGTATTTCAACCTCCTAGCTTCTTCGCTTGAAATCCTGAATGCATTCTGGAGAATTTCTTCTGGCATTGCTCGGATAGCTGAGGTCCTTCCAACCAAGGGGTTTACCATGGCATTGTCATTGGTTTTGAAAGCGATCCATTCGAAACCTTGGTCCTTGGCCCTCTTCACCACAGCAAAGTTTTGTGGAACAACTATAATTTGGTCTTGTCGGAGTTCACCATCATAGATGGGTTGTTGATAGTTTCCGACAATTTGAACTTGTGCACTACCTCTAGTGACATAGATAATACTGTGGGCGTTCAAGTTCCAATGAGGTGCCATGATAGCATTCTGCACAAACAATTTAAAACATTTCAATAATAGATAGTATTTAGGATACCGAGAGGGTACAATGGTACATACTCTCGTTGAATAACATAGGCGGCTTTTATTTTCATCTAAGGTGTTATGGACTTACCCTGTAGAGAACCCCTCTCTCAGCATTCAAATTGAAGTCTCTCAAGATGGGAAGTTTCCTGCTGTTGATTCTATTAATACGACCAGCTTGTGGATTGTAGACATCAGCACGTGAGGGGTTATCGATATTAATCTTAAATCTCGTGTTGCAAAGGGACTCTTCCAAACTATTTGGTCTCCCTGGTTGATCTTCTTCTTCCGGTTGTTGTTGTCGTGGTTGCTCTGTTCTTGGTGGCCTAATCACCCCAAGCCTATTCTCCACTCGAACGATGTTTCCTCTGTTGTCGTCTTCGCCCCTTAACTTTCTCGCTGTCTCTTGTCTAACACCAAAAGCTTCTGTCAATATTTGCTCATCCATGCCATTGAAAATGTTGCCAGCATCAGAACTCTCTTGTTGTGAACCATGTGTTCGTCGGAAAGGTAAGCTTCCTCGTTGTTGTTGTTGTCCATGGGGATTGCCACCGAGGTAGAATGTCTGAAATGCACACAAATATAATAATAATGAATATCAGTAATAATTCCAAAATTGCATCCTACTAAGAATCACAGCAAAAGTAAAATGCAAATTTAATAATCAAAATTTTAATCTCAAACTAGTAGTGCGATCTGATTAAAACAAATATGACATGATGTGTGACGCATCAGGTGAAAAAATAGTTTGATCAGTTTATTCTGTATAATAATGCAAATATTGTGATTTTTGAAAAATTCCCATGTAACAAGGATATGGTTCACTTTAACAATAATTCATCTTATTCTCATCAAACTTACCCTACGGTTATCATCTAGTTGGTTTTCGTTGTTGCTAGTGTCAAGAAGAGTGACCAGAACTAATGGTGTTTCACCGTCATTGTAGAACCAGTTTGCCACTCCAACTGGGACGGCTAAAATGTCTCCTTGACGTATTTCTCGGACCTTCTGATGTTGGTCTCCTTGTGTAGATCTCTCTTCCTGGCCTTGACCCTGCTCATAAGGGACTTGTTGTTGTTGCTGCTCAGATTGTTTAGATGATTGGTATGTCTCTGGACAACCAGGGATAGCTGCTCCATGCATACCCCTACCTGTACATTTTATACATGGACATTAGTAAACAATGTAGCATATCTAGGAAGGATACATTTGGTGCAAATGAAAGGTAGAAAACTAACCTTGGGTGACGTAGGTGATCTGAGGTGCATTGTTGTAATGAGGCAAGAGAAGTCCTCTAGGCTGGATTGTATAACGAGTCACAGAGACACCGGCACATTCCAACTGCTCATTGTTTTGATCCCAGTGTTCAGTTTCACCAGCCTCAGACTGAACTTTTCGTGTAGGTTCAAGAGCATCGATATTCTGGACCTGACACTTGCTTTGTCGTTGTGATGGTTGATATGCTTGAGTATGGAACAATATAAGGAAACAAACACTAAGAGAACAAAGCAAAGAAAGCTTAGCCATTGTGGACAAAAACCTGTACTAGAACTAGATTGAACTCTTGTTATTGTGTTGTGAAGAGGAGAATGGGATGGTATGGGTTTTTATAGGAGGGTGTAGTCGGTGACGAATTGCCACAATGCAATGGTTGGTGAGACCCTTCTGCCATCTTTCACTTTGCATGGCTATGAAACTCTTTCTGATGGCAAGTGTTAATTTAAGTTAGAGAAGATTACAAAATTATCTGTCCTTATTAGAAAGATTGATTACATTAGACTCTTATTGCATCACTCTAAACAAAAACCCACCGCTTTACATTACATTGTTCAAACTGCAACCTTACATGGGCTGATGGGCAGTACCTATAGGGAAATCATATTGCCACCCCGCTCTTTACTAAGAGTTATCCCAAATCTTATAAGCAACCCTCAAAAAATTATAAACACCTTAACAAACTTAAGTGATAAGAGCAGCCCGTACTGTAGTTAACATTAAATTTCTCCTAATCTTCATCTCTCCTTTTCCATCTCCTCCCAGCTCCACCAAACCCTAACTACCAAATCTCAGGTGAAATTGAATAAAAACTTTTTGGACGTCAATTCAATTATCAGTATAATATATGCAAAAGGTTCTTGAATAACATTTGTTGTATGTTTTCTTGACATTACATTTTAAGAACGCCAAAATTTCAAAAGGTATATCATGGGTGAGTGATGGAGTAGTATATCATTAATTAATTGGTACTGATTCTACAGGCTTAAGAATAAGATCAAATCATGCGAAATGAGAACCAACAATTTAGTTAAAAGTTGTTTTAAAATTTTAGAGCATTCTCAATCAGTATCAAACTGGTTTCTTTGACTTCTATCAAAAAAAAAAAAAAAAAAAAAAAACTGGTTTCTTTGACATTGTTACACACTGCATTGATTCAATAGCCATAGAAGGGATTTTGTTCCTTAATTACAGAACAGTTTAACTAAACCATATCTTTGCGCCTCAATGGTTGATTTGTTACTGGAAATGCATTCTCTCATCCGCGAATAACAGGTAGATTGTAGAGAGAGATAGAAAGACTTCTTAAATCACTATCAAGCATCTATCAACAGCTTTTGGATAAGAGTCGGGGTGGCTCTTAACACCTAGGCGCCCTTATTTTAACATGTATTTTGGTTGGGGGCACTTAAAATATCGGGATAGTCTCATAGGAATAGGCGGACTGTCAATATGAATTCCCGTACCTATAACTTTAGGTTGGGGGTATGATTTGGGCTTTGCTAATATTTTGTTGAGCTTAGGCCTGGGCTAACAGTTTGTAATTCCAATCAAATTTTAGATTTTTTGGCAAATTACTAACCAATTTCTTCCATCTTAGCCATGAACTGTGTGAGAGAGGAGAGCGGAGATCTTTGTATTGACCAGATCATAGAGAGAAGAGATGACATCATAACCATCAGATCAGAGAGAGGTGTGAGAGTTGAAATCCATTAAATTATTGGATCTATGTGTGAGAGATGAAGATAAGGATTGAAGACAAACTTGTTCATCGATAGTTTAGGGATATTTTTTATTTGTAATTTTATCGTGATATATCTGAATATATCAAAGGATATTTGATAGAAAGCTCGAAATAATTGTTATAAAATGATAGATATCGTAATATTTCGCGAACTATCGCGATATTTTGTACTATGGGCGAGTGTTTAAAACAATAAAACTTTAGAAAAGATTAACCACAAGTTCACAACTGTCTTTGTTCTTATTATTAATAGAGACTCTTTGGATAGAAATTGAAGAGAATCTAAGTTCATGAACTTTTGTTGTTAGCTTGATTTTTGAAATTCTACTTAAAACTTGTTTAAGAAAAAAATTGACAAATAAAAATCTAGAAAAATGGAGAGAAAAGAGAACCCAAAATTAGTATAACATAAATTGAATTTTGAATCAATTGATTTATGTAAAAGCAGATTCATTCAAACAGAGTTAATACAATAATTAAAACAATTCAATTTATCAAATGTCTAATCCGAAACACTGAAACACATATATTATTCTCAGTTTATCATATTCTTTTGAAATTAAATCATGTTTGTTGAAGAATGGAGGAATGGAGAGAGAAGAGAACAATAGAGAAGGAGAGAGAGAATTATTTGATGATGTGGACTAGCCACATCAGTTTGTAGAAGTTGATTGTGGGTAAATTTTGTAAACGTTACCAAAAAATAAAATTTTACCAATCTATCGATGGGCTTTTAAACATGGGCTTATAAACAGTGAATTAGTTTTAATGGGCCGTGTTCTGGCAATTTTGACTGCCTTAAAAAAAACAAACCCATCTCCGCTCTAAGAAAACCTGAGTTTGGCTTACGTCATTTTGTTCCTCTTTTGTGCATGTTTTGCAAATTGCAGCAATCATATCTTGCAGTTTAGTAACCATGGAGAAATAACTGAGACTTGATTGTCAGACAGGTAGTTCTGAATTCACTTTATTCTTAACATTCATTCATATTTCTGAACTAGTTTCACTTTAACAAAATCCTTGTATTTATCCTTGTATTTTCAATAAAAATTTAATCTTTCATAAAATAAAAAAAAAATAAAAAAAAAAATCCTTGTATTTATTTATTTTCATGTTGGAGTGCTTAATTGATATATTTAGATGGCTTGATAAATTTTGCTTTTTCTAGGTACTCCCATACATTAGATTGGATTAATCTAAAATTCCAAGCAGGAATTTAATTAAGGTTAAGATAAATTTACAACTAGGTACAACATTACCTCAGAAAAGCATTAGAATTGAACTTTTAAGTTGTGAAGTCATGAGCATTAATTTTTGAGTATTAATAAATTAAACATATGAAATATATTCATTATCCCACAAAGCTCAGTTTTATTTACTTCAAACATGTAACCATGCCTTACATAGCCTCGGTTATATTTACTTAACAAGTACATAAAACCAAAACTGGTTGGTACAAGGCCTTATTCATATAGCTACGAACATAGTATAACTTATTAGTAGAGAATTAAGCAACATCCCTCTGTTCAGACTGGGGCCTTGGAGCCAATAGCTCTACTTCATCTCTGTTGTATTTCAACCTCCTAGCTTCTTCGCTTGAAATCCTGAATGCATTCTGGAGAATTTCTTCTGGCATTGCTCGGATAGCTGAGGTCCTTCCAACCAAGGGGTTTACCATGGCATTGTCATTGGTTTTGAAAGCGATCCATTCGAAACCTTGGTCCTTGGCCCTCTTCACCACAGCAAAGTTTTGTGGAACAACTATAATTTGGTCTTGTCGGAGTTCACCATCATAGATGGGTTGTTGATAGTTTCCGACAATTTGAACTTGTGCACTACCTCTAGTGACATAGATAATACTGTGGGCGTTCAAGTTCCAATGAGGTGCCATGATAGCATTCTGCACAAACAATTTAAAACATTTCAATAATAGATAGTATTTAGGATACCGAGAGGGTACAATGGTACATACTCTCGTTGAATAACATAGGCGGCTTTTATTTTCATCTAAGGTGTTATGGACTTACCCTGTAGAGAACCCCTCTCTCAGCATTCAAATTGAAGTCTCTCAAGATGGGAAGTTTCCTGCTGTTGATTCTATTAATACGACCAGCTTGTGGATTGTAGACATCAGCACGTGAGGGGTTATCGATATTAATCTTAAATCTCGTGTTGCAAAGGGACTCTTCCAAACTATTTGGTCTCCCTGGTTGATCTTCTTCTTCCGGTTGTTGTTGTCGTGGTTGCTCTGTTCTTGGTGGCCTAATCACCCCAAGCCTATTCTCCACTCGAACGATGTTTCCTCTGTTGTCGTCTTCGCCCCTTAACTTTCTCGCTGTCTCTTGTCTAACACCAAAAGCTTCTGTCAATATTTGCTCATCCATGCCATTGAAAATGTTGCCAGCATCAGAACTCTCTTGTTGTGAACCATGTGTTCGTCGGAAAGGTAAGCTTCCTCGTTGTTGTTGTTGTCCATGGGGATTGCCACCGAGGTAGAATGTCTGAAATGCACACAAATATAATAATAATGAATATCAGTAATAATTCCAAAATTGCATCCTACTAAGAATCACAGCAAAAGTAAAATGCAAATTTAATAATCAAAATTTTAATCTCAAACTAGTAGTGCGATCTGATTAAAACAAATATGACATGATGTGTGACGCATCAGGTGAAAAAATAGTTTGATCAGTTTATTCTGTATAATAATGCAAATATTGTGATTTTTGAAAAATTCCCATGTAACAAGGATATGGTTCACTTTAACAATAATTCATCTTATTCTCATCAAACTTACCCTACGGTTATCATCTAGTTGGTTTTCGTTGTTGCTAGTGTCAAGAAGAGTGACCAGAACTAATGGTGTTTCACCGTCATTGTAGAACCAGTTTGCCACTCCAACTGGGACGGCTAAAATGTCTCCTTGACGTATTTCTCGGACCTTCTGATGTTGGTCTCCTTGTGTAGATCTCTCTTCCTGGCCTTGACCCTGCTCATAAGGGACTTGTTGTTGTTGCTGCTCAGATTGTTTAGATGATTGGTATGTCTCTGGACAACCAGGGATAGCTGCTCCATGCATACCCCTACCTGTACATTTTATACATGGACATTAGTAAACAATGTAGCATATCTAGGAAGGATACATTTGGTGCAAATGAAAGGTAGAAAACTAACCTTGGGTGACGTAGGTGATCTGAGGTGCATTGTTGTAATGAGGCAAGAGAAGTCCTCTAGGCTGGATTGTATAACGAGTCACAGAGACACCGGCACATTCCAACTGCTCATTGTTTTGATCCCAGTGTTCAGTTTCACCAGCCTCAGACTGAACTTTTCGTGTAGGTTCAAGAGCATCGATATTCTGGACCTGACACTTGCTTTGTCGTTGTGATGGTTGATATGCTTGAGTATGGAACAATATAAGGAAACAAACACTAAGAGAACAAAGCAAAGAAAGCTTAGCCATTGTGGACAAAAACCTGTACTAGAACTAGATTGAACTCTTGTTATTGTGTTGTGAAGAGGAGAATGGGATGGTATGGGTTTTTATAGGAGGGTGTAGTCGGTGACGAATTGCCACAATGCAATGGTTGGTGAGACCCTTCTGCCATCTTTCACTTTGCATGGCTATGAAACTCTTTCTGATGGCAAGTGTTAATTTAAGTTAGAGAAGATTACAAAATTATCTGTCCTTATTAGAAAGATTGATTACATTAGACTCTTATTGCATCACTCTAAACAAAAACCCACCGCTTTACATTACATTGTTCAAACTGCAACCTTACATGGGCTGATGGGCAGTACCTATAGGGAAATCATATTGCCACCCCGCTCTTTACTAAGAGTTATCCCAAATC
Source organism: Aquilegia eximia (assembly GCA_023053565.1). Lineage (NCBI taxonomy): Eukaryota > Viridiplantae > Streptophyta > Magnoliopsida > Ranunculales > Ranunculaceae > Aquilegia > Aquilegia eximia. Next base: position 1,566,864 of record JALIGU010000003.1, read on the forward strand.
TTATAAGCAACCCTCAAAAAATTATAAACACCTTAACAAACTTAAGTGATAAGAGCAGCCCGTACTGTAGTTAACATTAAATTTCTCCTAATCTTCATCTCTCCTTTTCCATCTCCTCCCAGCTCCACCAAACCCTAACTACCAAATCTCAGGTGAAATTGAATAAAAACTTTTTGGACGTCAATTCAATTATCAGTATAATATATGCAAAAGGTTCTTGAATAACATTTGTTGTATGTTTTCTTGACATTACATTTTAAGAACGCCAAAATTTCAAAAGGTATATCATGGGTGAGTGATGGAGTAGTATATCATTAATTAATTGGTACTGATTCTACAGGCTTAAGAATAAGATCAAATCATGCGAAATGAGAACCAACAATTTAGTTAAAAGTTGTTTTAAAATTTTAGAGCATTCTCAATCAGTATCAAACTGGTTTCTTTGACTTCTATCAAAAAAAAAAAAAAAAAAAAAAAACTGGTTTCTTTGACATTGTTACACACTGCATTGATTCAATAGCCATAGAAGGGATTTTGTTCCTTAATTACAGAACAGTTTAACTAAACCATATCTTTGCGCCTCAATGGTTGATTTGTTACTGGAAATGCATTCTCTCATCCGCGAATAACAGGTAGATTGTAGAGAGAGATAGAAAGACTTCTTAAATCACTATCAAGCATCTATCAACAGCTTTTGGATAAGAGTCGGGGTGGCTCTTAACACCTAGGCGCCCTTATTTTAACATGTATTTTGGTTGGGGGCACTTAAAATATCGGGATAGTCTCATAGGAATAGGCGGACTGTCAATATGAATTCCCGTACCTATAACTTTAGGTTGGGGGTATGATTTGGGCTTTGCTAATATTTTGTTGAGCTTAGGCCTGGGCTAACAGTTTGTAATTCCAATCAAATTTTAGATTTTTTGGCAAATTACTAACCAATTTCTTCCATCTTAGCCATGAACTGTGTGAGAGAGGAGAGCGGAGATCTTTGTATTGACCAGATCATAGAGAGAAGAGATGACATCATAACCATCAGATCAGAGAGAGGTGTGAGAGTTGAAATCCATTAAATTATTGGATCTATGTGTGAGAGATGAAGATAAGGATTGAAGACAAACTTGTTCATCGATAGTTTAGGGATATTTTTTATTTGTAATTTTATCGTGATATATCTGAATATATCAAAGGATATTTGATAGAAAGCTCGAAATAATTGTTATAAAATGATAGATATCGTAATATTTCGCGAACTATCGCGATATTTTGTACTATGGGCGAGTGTTTAAAACAATAAAACTTTAGAAAAGATTAACCACAAGTTCACAACTGTCTTTGTTCTTATTATTAATAGAGACTCTTTGGATAGAAATTGAAGAGAATCTAAGTTCATGAACTTTTGTTGTTAGCTTGATTTTTGAAATTCTACTTAAAACTTGTTTAAGAAAAAAATTGACAAATAAAAATCTAGAAAAATGGAGAGAAAAGAGAACCCAAAATTAGTATAACATAAATTGAATTTTGAATCAATTGATTTATGTAAAAGCAGATTCATTCAAACAGAGTTAATACAATAATTAAAACAATTCAATTTATCAAATGTCTAATCCGAAACACTGAAACACATATATTATTCTCAGTTTATCATATTCTTTTGAAATTAAATCATGTTTGTTGAAGAATGGAGGAATGGAGAGAGAAGAGAACAATAGAGAAGGAGAGAGAGAATTATTTGATGATGTGGACTAGCCACATCAGTTTGTAGAAGTTGATTGTGGGTAAATTTTGTAAACGTTACCAAAAAATAAAATTTTACCAATCTATCGATGGGCTTTTAAACATGGGCTTATAAACAGTGAATTAGTTTTAATGGGCCGTGTTCTGGCAATTTTGACTGCCTTAAAAAAAACAAACCCATCTCCGCTCTAAGAAAACCTGAGTTTGGCTTACGTCATTTTGTTCCTCTTTTGTGCATGTTTTGCAAATTGCAGCAATCATATCTTGCAGTTTAGTAACCATGGAGAAATAACTGAGACTTGATTGTCAGACAGGTAGTTCTGAATTCACTTTATTCTTAACATTCATTCATATTTCTGAACTAGTTTCACTTTAACAAAATCCTTGTATTTATCCTTGTATTTTCAATAAAAATTTAATCTTTCATAAAATAAAAAAAAAATAAAAAAAAAATCCTTGTATTTATTTATTTTCATGTTGGAGTGCTTAATTGATATATTTAGATGGCTTGATAAATTTTGCTTTTTCTAGGTACTCCCATACATTAGATTGGATTAATCTAAAATTCCAAGCAGGAATTTAATTAAGGTTAAGATAAATTTACAACTAGGTACAACATTACCTCAGAAAAGCATTAGAATTGAACTTTTAAGTTGTGAAGTCATGAGCATTAATTTTTGAGTATTAATAAATTAAACATATGAAACATATTCATTATCCCACAAAGCTCAGTTTTATTTACTTCAAACATGTAACCATGCCTTACATAGCCTCGGTTATATTTACTTAACAAGTACATAAAACCAAAACTGGTTGGTACAAGGCCTTATTCATATAGCTACGAACATAGTATAACTTATTAGTAGAGAATTAAGCAACATCCCTCTGTTCAGACTGGGGCCTTGGAGCCAATAGCTCTACTTCATCTCTGTTGTATTTCAACCTCCTAGCTTCTTCGCTTGAAATCCTGAATGCATTCTGGAGAATTTCTTCTGGCATTGCTCGGATAGCTGAGGTCCTTCCAACCAAGGGGTTTACCATGGCATTGTCATTGGTTTTGAAAGCGATCCATTCGAAACCTTGGTCCTTGGCCCTCTTCACCACAGCAAAGTTTTGTGGAACAACTATAATTTGGTCTTGTCGGAGTTCACCATCATAGATGGGTTGTTGATAGTTTCCGACAATTTGAACTTGTGCACTACCTCTAGTGACATAGATAATACTGTGGGCGTTCAAGTTCCAATGAGGTGCCATGATAGCATTCTGCACAAACAATTTAAAACATTTCAATAATAGATAGTATTTAGGATACCGAGAGGGTACAATGGTACATACTCTCGTTGAATAACATAGGCGGCTTTTATTTTCATCTAAGGTGTTATGGACTTACCCTGTAGAGAACCCCTCTCTCAGCATTCAAATTGAAGTCTCTCAAGATGGGAAGTTTCCTGCTGTTGATTCTATTAATACGACCAGCTTGTGGATTGTAGACATCAGCACGTGAGGGGTTATCGATATTAATCTTAAGTCTCGTGTTGCAAAGGGACTCTTCCAAACTATTTGGTCTCCCTGGTTGATCTTCTTCTTCCGGTTGTTGTTGTCGTGGTTGCTCTGTTCTTGGTGGCCTAATCACCCCAAGCCTATTCTCCACTCGAACGATGTTTCCTCTGTTGTCGTCTTCGCCCCTTAACTTTCTCGCTGTCTCTTGTCTAACACCAAAAGCTTCTGTCAATATTTGCTCATCCATGCCATTGAAAATGTTGCCAGCATCAGAACTCTCTTGTTGTGAACCATGTGTTCGTCGGAAAGGTAAGCTTCCTCGTTGTTGTTGTTGTCCATGGGGATTGCCACCGAGGTAGAATGTCTGAAATGCACACAAATATAATAATAATGAATATCAGTAATAATTCCAAAATTGCATCCTACTAAGAATCACAGCAAAAGTAAAATGCAAATTTAATAATCAAAATTTTAATCTCAAACTAGTAGTGCGATCTGATTAAAACAAATATGACATGATGTGTGACGCATCAGGTGAAAAAATAGTTTGATCAGTTTATTCTGTATAATAATGCAAATATTGTGATTTTTGAAAAATTCCCATGTAACAAGGATATGGTTCACTTTAACAATAATTCATCTTATTCTCATCAAACTTACCCTACGGTTATCATCTAGTTGGTTTTCGTTGTTGCTAGTGTCAAGAAGAGTGACCAGAACTAATGGTGTTTCACCGTCATTGTAGAACCAGTTTGCCACTCCAACTGGGACGGCTAAAATGTCTCCTTGACGTATTTCTCGGACCTTCTGATGTTGGTCTCCTTGTGTAGATCTCTCTTCCTGGCCTTGACCCTGCTCATAAGGGACTTGTTGTTGTTGCTGCTCAGATTGTTTAGATGATTGGTATGTCTCTGGACAACCAGGGATAGCTGCTCCATGCATACCCCTACCTGTACATTTTATACATGGACATTAGTAAACAATGTAGCATATCTAGGAAGGATACATTTGGTGCAAATGAAAGGTAGAAAACTAACCTTGGGTGACGTAGGTGATCTGAGGTGCATTGTTGTAATGAGGCAAGAGAAGTCCTCTAGGCTGGATTGTATAACGAGTCACAGAGACACCGGCACATTCCAACTGCTCATTGTTTTGATCCCAGTGTTCAGTTTCACCAGCCTCAGACTGAACTTTTCGTGTAGGTTCAAGAGCATCGATATTCTGGACCTGACACTTGCTTTGTCGTTGTGATGGTTGATATGCTTGAGTATGGAACAATATAAGGAAACAAACACTAAGAGAACAAAGCAAAGAAAGCTTAGCCATTGTGGACAAAAACCTGTACTAGAACTAGTGTGAACTCTTGTTATTGTGTTGTGAAGAGGAGAATGGGATGGTATGGGTTTTTATAGGAGGGTGTAGTCGGTGACGAATTGCCACAATGCAATGGTTGGTGAGACCCTTCTGCCATCTTTCACTTTGCATGGCTATGAAACTCTTTCTGATGGCAAGTGTTAATTTAAGTTAGAGAAGATTACAAAATTATCTGTCCTTATTAGAAAGATTGATTACATTAGACTCTTATTGCATCACTCTAAACAAAAACCCACCGCTTTACATTACATTGTTCAAACTGCAACCTTACATGGGCTGATGGGCAGTACCTATAGGGAAATCATATTGCCACCCCGCTCTTTACTAAGAGTTATCCCAAATCTTATAAGCAACCCTCAAAAAATTATAAACACCTTAACAAACTTAAGTGATAAGAGCAGCCCGTACTGTAGTTAACATTAAATTTCTCCTAATCTTCATCTCTCCTTTTCCATCTCCTCCCAGCTCCACCAAACCCTAACTACCAAATCTCAGGTGAAATTGAATAAAAACTTTTTGGACGTCAATTCAATTATCAGTATAATATATGCAAAAGGTTCTTGAATAACATTTGTTGTATGTTTTCTTGACATTACATTTTAAGAACGCCAAAATTTCAAAAGGTATATCATGGGTGAGTGATGGAGTAGTATATCATTAATTAATTGGTACTGATTCTACAGGCTTAAGAATAAGATCAAATCATGCGAAATGAGAACCAACAATTTAGTTAAAAGTTGTTTTAAAATTTTAGAGCATTCTCAATCAGTATCAAACTGGTTTCTTTGACTTCTATCAAAAAAAAAAAAAAAAAAAAAAAACTGGTTTCTTTGACATTGTTACACACTGCATTGATTCAATAGCCATAGAAGGGATTTTGTTCCTTAATTACAGAACAGTTTAACTAAACCATATCTTTGCGCCTCAATGGTTGATTTGTTACTGGAAATGCATTCTCTCATCCGCGAATAACAGGTAGATTGTAGAGAGAGATAGAAAGACTTCTTAAATCACTATCAAGCATCTATCAACAGCTTTTGGATAAGAGTCGGGTGGCTCTTAACACCTAGGCGCCCTTATTTTAACATGTATTTTGGTTGGGGGCACTTAAAATATCGGGATAGTCTCATAGGAATAGGCGGACTGTCAATATGAATTCCCGTACCTATAACTTTAGGTTGGGGGTATGATTTGGGCTTTGCTAATATTTTGTTGAGCTTAGGCCTGGGCTAACAGTTTGTAATTCCAATCAAATTTTAGATTTTTTGGCAAATTACTAACCAATTTCTTCCATCTTAGCCATGAACTGTGTGAGAGAGGAGAGCGGAGATCTTTGTATTGACCAGATCATAGAGAGAAGAGATGACATCATAACCATCAGATCAGAGAGAGGTGTGAGAGTTGAAATCCATTAAATTATTGGATCTATGTGTGAGAGATGAAGATAAGGATTGAAGACAAACTTGTTCATCGATAGTTTAGGGATATTTTTTATTTGTAATTTTATCGTGATATATCTGAATATATCAAAGGATATTTGATAGAAAGCTCGAAATAATTGTTATAAAATGATAGATATCGTAATATTTCGCGAACTATCGCGATATTTTGTACTATGGGCGAGTGTTTAAAACAATAAAACTTTAGAAAAGATTAACCACAAGTTCACAACTGTCTTTGTTCTTATTATTAATAGAGACTCTTTGGATAGAAATTGAAGAGAATCTAAGTTCATGAACTTTTGTTGTTAGCTTGATTTTTGAAATTCTACTTAAAACTTGTTTAAGAAAAAAATTGACAAATAAAAATCTAGAAAAATGGAGAGAAAAGAGAACCCAAAATTAGTATAACATAAATTGAATTTTGAATCAATTGATTTATGTAAAAGCAGATTCATTCAAACAGAGTTAATACAATAATTAAAACAATTCAATTTATCAAATGTCTAATCCGAAACACTGAAACACATATATTATTCTCAGTTTATCATATTCTTTTGAAATTAAATCATGTTTGTTGAAGAATGGAGGAATGGAGAGAGAAGAGAACAATAGAGAAGGAGAGAGAGAATTATTTGATGATGTGGACTAGCCACATCAGTTTGTAGAAGTTGATTGTGGGTAAATTTTGTAAACGTTACCAAAAAATAAAATTTTACCAATCTATCGATGGGCTTTTAAACATGGGCTTATAAACAGTGAATTAGTTTTAATGGGCCGTGTTCTGGCAATTTTGACTGCCTTAAAAAAAACAAACCCATCTCCGCTCTAAGAAAACCTGAGTTTGGCTTACGTCATTTTGTTCCTCTTTTGTGCATGTTTTGCAAATTGCAGCAATCATATCTTGCAGTTTAGTAACCATGGAGAAATAACTGAGACTTGATTGTCAGACAGGTAGTTCTGAATTCACTTTATTCTTAACATTCATTCATATTTCTGAACTAGTTTCACTTTAACAAAATCCTTGTATTTATCCTTGTATTTTCAATAAAAATTTAATCTTTCATAAAATAAAAAAAAAATAAAAAAAAAATCCTTGTATTTATTTATTTTCATGTTGGAGTGCTTAATTGATATATTTAGATGGCTTGATAAATTTTGCTTTTTCTAGGTACTCCCATACATTAGATTGGATTAATCTAAAATTCCAAGCAGGAATTTAATTAAGGTTAAGATAAATTTACAACTAGGTACAACATTACCTCAGAAAAGCATTAGAATTGAACTTTTAAGTTGTGAAGTCATGAGCATTAATTTTTGAGTATTAATAAATTAAACATATGAAATATATTCATTATCCCACAAAGCTCAGTTTTATTTACTTCAAACATGTAACCATGCCTTACATAGCCTCGGTTATATTTACTTAACAAGTACATAAAACCAAAACTGGTTGGTACAAGGCCTTATTCATATAGCTACGAACATAGTATAACTTATTAGTAGAGAATTAAGCAACATCCCTCTGTTCAGACTGGGGCCTTGGAGCCAATAGCTCTACTTCATCTCTGTTGTATTTCAACCTCCTAGCTTCTTCGCTTGAAATCCTGAATGCATTCTGGAGAATTTCTTCTGGCATTGCTCGGATAGCTGAGGTCCTTCCAACCAAGGGGTTTACCATGGCATTGTCATTGGTTTTGAAAGCGATCCATTCGAAACCTTGGTCCTTGGCCCTCTTCACCACAGCAAAGTTTTGTGGAACAACTATAATTTGGTCTTGTCGGAGTTCACCATCATAGATGGGTTGTTGATAGTTTCCGACAATTTGAACTTGTGCACTACCTCTAGTGACATAGATAATACTGTGGGCGTTCAAGTTCCAATGAGGTGCCATGATAGCATTCTGCACAAACAATTTAAAACATTTCAATAATAGATAGTATTTAGGATACCGAGAGGGTACAATGGTACATACTCTCGTTGAATAACATAGGCGGCTTTTATTTTCATCTAAGGTGTTATGGACTTACCCTGTAGAGAACCCCTCTCTCAGCATTCAAATTGAAGTCTCTCAAGATGGGAAGTTTCCTGCTGTTGATTCTATTAATACGACCAGCTTGTGGATTGTAGACATCAGCACGTGAGGGGTTATCGATATTAATCTTAAGTCTCGTGTTGCAAAGGGACTCTTCCAAACTATTTGGTCTCCCTGGTTGATCTTCTTCTTCCGGTTGTTGTTGTCGTGGTTGCTCTGTTCTTGGTGGCCTAATCACCCCAAGCCTATTCTCCACTCGAACGATGTTTCCTCTGTTGTCGTCTTCGCCCCTTAACTTTCTCGCTGTCTCTTGTCTAACACCAAAAGCTTCTGTCAATATTTGCTCATCCATGCCATTGAAAATGTTGCCAGCATCAGAACTCTCTTGTTGTGAACCATGTGTTCGTCGGAAAGGTAAGCTTCCTCGTTGTTGTTGTTGTCCATGGGGATTGCCACCGAGGTAGAATGTCTGAAATGCACACAAATATAATAATAATGAATATCAGTAATAATTCCAAAATTGCATCCTACTAAGAATCACAGCAAAAGTAAAATGCAAATTTAATAATCAAAATTTTAATCTCAAACTAGTAGTGCGATCTGATTAAAACAAATATGACATGATGTGTGACGCATCAGGTGAAAAAATAGTTTGATCAGTTTATTCTGTATAATAATGCAAATATTGTGATTTTTGAAAAATTCCCATGTAACAAGGATATGGTTCACTTTAACAATAATTCATCTTATTCTCATCAAACTTACCCTACGGTTATCATCTAGTTGGTTTTCGTTGTTGCTAGTGTCAAGAAGAGTGACCAGAACTAATGGTGTTTCACCGTCATTGTAGAACCAGTTTGCCACTCCAACTGGGACGGCTAAAATGTCTCCTTGACGTATTTCTCGGACCTTCTGATGTTGGTCTCCTTGTGTAGATCTCTCTTCCTGGCCTTGACCCTGCTCATAAGGGACTTGTTGTTGTTGCTGCTCAGATTGTTTAGATGATTGGTATGTCTCTGGACAACCAGGGATAGCTGCTCCATGCATACCCCTACCTGTACATTTTATACATGGACATTAGTAAACAATGTAGCATATCTAGGAAGGATACATTTGGTGCAAATGAAAGGTAGAAAACTAACCTTGGGTGACGTAGGTGATCTGAGGTGCATTGTTGTAATGAGGCAAGAGAAGTCCTCTAGGCTGGATTGTATAACGAGTCACAGAGACACCGGCACATTCCAACTGCTCATTGTTTTGATCCCAGTGTTCAGTTTCACCAGCCTCAGACTGAACTTTTCGTGTAGGTTCAAGAGCATCGATATTCTGGACCTGACACTTGCTTTGTCGTTGTGATGGTTGATATGCTTGAGTATGGAGCAATATAAGGAAACAAACACTAAGAGAACAAAGCAAAGAAAGCTTAGCCATTGTGGACAAAAACCTGTACTAGAACTAGTGTGAACTCTTGTTATTGTGTTGTGAAGAGGAGAATGGGATGGTATGGGTTTTTATAGGAGGGTGTAGTCGGTGACGAATTGCCACAATGCAATGGTTGGTGAGACCCTTCTGCCATCTTTCACTTTGCATGGCTATGAAACTCTTTCTGATGGCAAGTGTTAATTTAAGTTAGAGAAGATTACAAAATTATCTGTCCTTATTAGAAAGATTGATTACATTAGACTCTTATTGCATCACTCTAAACAAAAACCCACCGCTTTACATTACATTGTTCAAACTGCAACCTTACATGGGCTGATGGGCAGTACCTATAGGGAAATCATATTGCCACCCCGCTCTTTACTAAGAGTTATCCCAAATCTTATAAGCAACCCTCAAAAAATTATAAACACCTTAACAAACTTAAGTGATAAGAGCAGCCCGTACTGTAGTTAACATTAAATTTCTCCTAATCTTCATCTCTCCTTTTCCATCTCCTCCCAGCTCCACCAAACCCTAACTACCAAATCTCAGGTGAAATTGAATAAAAACTTTTTGGACGTCAATTCAATTATCAGTATAATATATGCAAAAGGTTCTTGAATAACATTTGTTGTATGTTTTCTTGACATTACATTTTAAGAACGCCAAAATTTCAAAAGGTATATCATGGGTGAGTGATGGAGTAGTATATCATTAATTAATTGGTACTGATTCTACAGGCTTAAGAATAAGATCAAATCATGCGAAATGAGAACCAACAATTTAGTTAAAAGTTGTTTTAAAATTTTAGAGCATTCTCAATCAGTATCAAACTGGTTTCTTTGACTTCTATCAAAAAAAAAAAAAAAAAAAAAAAACTGGTTTCTTTGACATTGTTACACACTGCATTGATTCAATAGCCATAGAAGGGATTTTGTTCCTTAATTACAGAACAGTTTAACTAAACCATATCTTTGCGCCTCAATGGTTGATTTGTTACTGGAAATGCATTCTCTCATCCGCGAATAACAGGTAGATTGTAGAGAGAGATAGAAAGACTTCTTAAATCACTATCAAGCATCTATCAACAGCTTTTGGATAAGAGTCGGGTGGCTCTTAACACCTAGGCGCCCTTATTTTAACATGTATTTTGGTTGGGGGCACTTAAAATATCGGGATAGTCTCATAGGAATAGGCGGACTGTCAATATGAATTCCCGTACCTATAACTTTAGGTTGGGGGTATGATTTGGGCTTTGCTAATATTTTGTTGAGCTTAGGCCTGGGCTAACAGTTTGTAATTCCAATCAAATTTTAGATTTTTTGGCAAATTACTAACCAATTTCTTCCATCTTAGCCATGAACTGTGTGAGAGAGGAGAGCGGAGATCTTTGTATTGACCAGATCATAGAGAGAAGAGATGACATCATAACCATCAGATCAGAGAGAGGTGTGAGAGTTGAAATCCATTAAATTATTGGATCTATGTGTGAGAGATGAAGATAAGGATTGAAGACAAACTTGTTCATCGATAGTTTAGGGATATTTTTTATTTGTAATTTTATCGTGATATATCTGAATATATCAAAGGATATTTGATAGAAAGCTCGAAATAATTGTTATAAAATGATAGATATCGTAATATTTCGCGAACTATCGCGATATTTTGTACTATGGGCGAGTGTTTAAAACAATAAAACTTTAGAAAAGATTAACCACAAGTTCACAACTGTCTTTGTTCTTATTATTAATAGAGACTCTTTGGATAGAAATTGAAGAGAATCTAAGTTCATGAACTTTTGTTGTTAGCTTGATTTTTGAAATTCTACTTAAAACTTGTTTAAGAAAAAAATTGACAAATAAAAATCTAGAAAAATGGAGAGAAAAGAGAACCCAAAATTAGTATAACATAAATTGAATTTTGAATCAATTGATTTATGTAAAAGCAGATTCATTCAAACAGAGTTAATACAATAATTAAAACAATTCAATTTATCAAATGTCTAATCCGAAACACTGAAACACATATATTATTCTCAGTTTATCATATTCTTTTGAAATTAAATCATGTTTGTTGAAGAATGGAGGAATGGAGAGAGAAGAGAACAATAGAGAAGGAGAGAGAGAATTATTTGATGATGTGGACTAGCCACATCAGTTTGTAGAAGTTGATTGTGGGTAAATTTTGTAAACGTTACCAAAAAATAAAATTTTACCAATCTATCGATGGGCTTTTAAACATGGGCTTATAAACAGTGAATTAGTTTTAATGGGCCGTGTTCTGGCAATTTTGACTGCCTTAAAAAAAACAAACCCATCTCCGCTCTAAGAAAACCTGAGTTTGGCTTACGTCATTTTGTTCCTCTTTTGTGCATGTTTTGCAAATTGCAGCAATCATATCTTGCAGTTTAGTAACCATGGAGAAATAACTGAGACTTGATTGTCAGACAGGTAGTTCTGAATTCACTTTATTCTTAACATTCATTCATATTTCTGAACTAGTTTCACTTTAACAAAATCCTTGTATTTATCCTTGTATTTTCAATAAAAATTTAATCTTTCATAAAATAAAAAAAAAATAAAAAAAAAATCCTTGTATTTATTTATTTTCATGTTGGAGTGCTTAATTGATATATTTAGATGGCTTGATAAATTTTGCTTTTTCTAGGTACTCCCATACATTAGATTGGATTAATCTAAAATTCCAAGCAGGAATTTAATTAAGGTTAAGATAAATTTACAACTAGGTACAACATTACCTCAGAAAAGCATTAGAATTGAACTTTTAAGTTGTGAAGTCATGAGCATTAATTTTTGAGTATTAATAAATTAAACATATGAAATATATTCATTATCCCACAAAGCTCAGTTTTATTTACTTCAAACATGTAACCATGCCTTACATAGCCTCGGTTATATTTACTTAACAAGTACATAAAACCAAAACTGGTTGGTACAAGGCCTTATTCATATAGCTACGAACATAGTATAACTTATTAGTAGAGAATTAAGCAACATCCCTCTGTTCAGACTGGGGCCTTGGAGCCAATAGCTCTACTTCATCTCTGTTGTATTTCAACCTCCTAGCTTCTTCGCTTGAAATCCTGAATGCATTCTGGAGAATTTCTTCTGGCATTGCTCGGATAGCTGAGGTCCTTCCAACCAAGGGGTTTACCATGGCATTGTCATTGGTTTTGAAAGCGATCCATTCGAAACCTTGGTCCTTGGCCCTCTTCACCACAGCAAAGTTTTGTGGAACAACTATAATTTGGTCTTGTCGGAGTTCACCATCATAGATGGGTTGTTGATAGTTTCCGACAATTTGAACTTGTGCACTACCTCTAGTGACATAGATAATACTGTGGGCGTTCAAGTTCCAATGAGGTGCCATGATAGCATTCTGCACAAACAATTTAAAACATTTCAATAATAGATAGTATTTAGGATACCGAGAGGGTACAATGGTACATACTCTCGTTGAATAACATAGGCGGCTTTTATTTTCATCTAAGGTGTTATGGACTTACCCTGTAGAGAACCCCTCTCTCAGCATTCAAATTGAAGTCTCTCAAGATGGGAAGTTTCCTGCTGTTGATTCTATTAATACGACCAGCTTGTGGATTGTAGACATCAGCACGTGAGGGGTTATCGATATTAATCTTAAGTCTCGTGTTGCAAAGGGACTCTTCCAAACTATTTGGTCTCCCTGGTTGATCTTCTTCTTCCGGTTGTTGTTGTCGTGGTTGCTCTGTTCTTGGTGGCCTAATCACCCCAAGCCTATTCTCCACTCGAACGATGTTTCCTCTGTTGTCGTCTTCGCCCCTTAACTTTCTCGCTGTCTCTTGTCTAACACCAAAAGCTTCTGTCAATATTTGCTCATCCATGCCATTGAAAATGTTGCCAGCATCAGAACTCTCTTGTTGTGAACCATGTGTTCGTCGGAAAGGTAAGCTTCCTCGTTGTTGTTGTTGTCCATGGGGATTGCCACCGAGGTAGAATGTCTGAAATGCACACAAATATAATAATAATGAATATCAGTAATAATTCCAAAATTGCATCCTACTAAGAATCACAGCAAAAGTAAAATGCAAATTTAATAATCAAAATTTTAATCTCAAACTAGTAGTGCGATCTGATTAAAACAAATATGACATGATGTGTGACGCATCAGGTGAAAAAATAGTTTGATCAGTTTATTCTGTATAATAATGCAAATATTGTGATTTTTGAAAAATTCCCATGTAACAAGGATATGGTTCACTTTAACAATAATTCATCTTATTCTCATCAAACTTACCCTACGGTTATCATCTAGTTGGTTTTCGTTGTTGCTAGTGTCAAGAAGAGTGACCAGAACTAATGGTGTTTCACCGTCATTGTAGAACCAGTTTGCCACTCCAACTGGGACGGCTAAAATGTCTCCTTGACGTATTTCTCGGACCTTCTGATGTTGGTCTCCTTGTGTAGATCTCTCTTCCTGGCCTTGACCCTGCTCATAAGGGACTTGTTGTTGTTGCTGCTCAGATTGTTTAGATGATTGGTATGTCTCTGGACAACCAGGGATAGCTGCTCCATGCATACCCCTACCTGTACATTTTATACATGGACATTAGTAAACAATGTAGCATATCTAGGAAGGATACATTTGGTGCAAATGAAAGGTAGAAAACTAACCTTGGGTGACGTAGGTGATCTGAGGTGCATTGTTGTAATGAGGCAAGAGAAGTCCTCTAGGCTGGATTGTATAACGAGTCACAGAGACACCGGCACATTCCAACTGCTCATTGTTTTGATCCCAGTGTTCAGTTTCACCAGCCTCAGACTGAACTTTTCGTGTAGGTTCAAGAGCATCGATATTCTGGACCTGACACTTGCTTTGTCGTTGTGATGGTTGATATGCTTGAGTATGGAACAATATAAGGAAACAAACACTAAGAGAACAAAGCAAAGAAAGCTTAGCCATTGTGGACAAAAACCTGTACTAGAACTAGTGTGAACTCTTGTTATTGTGTTGTGAAGAGGAGAATGGGATGGTATGGGTTTTTATAGGAGGGTGTAGTCGGTGACGAATTGCCACAATGCAATGGTTGGTGAGACCCTTCTGCCATCTTTCACTTTGCATGGCTATGAAACTCTTTCTGATGGCAAGTGTTAATTTAAGTTAGAGAAGATTACAAAATTATCTGTCCTTATTAGAAAGATTGATTACATTAGACTCTTATTGCATCACTCTAAACAAAAACCCACCGCTTTACATTACATTGTTCAAACTGCAACCTTACATGGGCTGATGGGCAGTACCTATAGGGAAATCATATTGCCACCCCGCTCTTTACTAAGAGTTATCCCAAATCTTATAAGCAACCCTCAAAAAATTATAAACACCTTAACAAACTTAAGTGATAAGAGCAGCCCGTACTGTAGTTAACATTAAATTTCTCCTAATCTTCATCTCTCCTTTTCCATCTCCTCCCAGCTCCACCAAACCCTAACTACCAAATCTCAGGTGAAATTGAATAAAAACTTTTTGGACGTCAATTCAATTATCAGTATAATATATGCAAAAGGTTCTTGAATAACATTTGTTGTATGTTTTCTTGACATTACATTTTAAGAACGCCAAAATTTCAAAAGGTATATCATGGGTGAGTGATGGAGTAGTATATCATTAATTAATTGGTACTGATTCTACAGGCTTAAGAATAAGATCAAATCATGCGAAATGAGAACCAACAATTTAGTTAAAAGTTGTTTTAAAATTTTAGAGCATTCTCAATCAGTATCAAACTGGTTTCTTTGACTTCTATCAAAAAAAAAAAAAAAAAAAAAAAACTGGTTTCTTTGACATTGTTACACACTGCATTGATTCAATAGCCATAGAAGGGATTTTGTTCCTTAATTACAGAACAGTTTAACTAAACCATATCTTTGCGCCTCAATGGTTGATTTGTTACTGGAAATGCATTCTCTCATCCGCGAATAACAGGTAGATTGTAGAGAGAGATAGAAAGACTTCTTAAATCACTATCAAGCATCTATCAACAGCTTTTGGATAAGAGTCGGGTGGCTCTTAACACCTAGGCGCCCTTATTTTAACATGTATTTTGGTTGGGGGCACTTAAAATATCGGGATAGTCTCATAGGAATAGGCGGACTGTCAATATGAATTCCCGTACCTATAACTTTAGGTTGGGGGTATGATTTGGGCTTTGCTAATATTTTGTTGAGCTTAGGCCTGGGCTAACAGTTTGTAATTCCAATCAAATTTTAGATTTTTTGGCAAATTACTAACCAATTTCTTCCATCTTAGCCATGAACTGTGTGAGAGAGGAGAGCGGAGATCTTTGTATTGACCAGATCATAGAGAGAAGAGATGACATCATAACCATCAGATCAGAGAGAGGTGTGAGAGTTGAAATCCATTAAATTATTGGATCTATGTGTGAGAGATGAAGATAAGGATTGAAGACAAACTTGTTCATCGATAGTTTAGGGATATTTTTTATTTGTAATTTTATCGTGATATATCTGAATATATCAAAGGATATTTGATAGAAAGCTCGAAATAATTGTTATAAAATGATAGATATCGTAATATTTCGCGAACTATCGCGATATTTTGTACTATGGGCGAGTGTTTAAAACAATAAAACTTTAGAAAAGATTAACCACAAGTTCACAACTGTCTTTGTTCTTATTATTAATAGAGACTCTTTGGATAGAAATTGAAGAGAATCTAAGTTCATGAACTTTTGTTGTTAGCTTGATTTTTGAAATTCTACTTAAAACTTGTTTAAGAAAAAAATTGACAAATAAAAATCTAGAAAAATGGAGAGAAAAGAGAACCCAAAATTAGTATAACATAAATTGAATTTTGAATCAATTGATTTATGTAAAAGCAGATTCATTCAAACAGAGTTAATACAATAATTAAAACAATTCAATTTATCAAATGTCTAATCCGAAACACTGAAACACATATATTATTCTCATTTTATCATATTCTTTTGAAATTAAATCATGTTTGTTGAAGAATGGAGGAATGGAGAGAGAAGAGAACAATAGAGAAGGAGAGAGAGAATTATTTGATGATGTGGACTAGCCACATCAGTTTGTAGAAGTTGATTGTGGGTAAATTTTGTAAACGTTACCAAAAAATAAAATTTTACCAATCTATCGATGGGCTTTTAAACATGGGCTTATAAACAGTGAATTAGTTTTAATGGGCCGTGTTCTGGCAATTTTGACTGCCTTAAAAAAAACAAACCCATCTCCGCTCTAAGAAAACCTGAGTTTGGCTTACGTCATTTTGTTCCTCTTTTGTGCATGTTTTGCAAATTGCAGCAATCATATCTTGCAGTTTAGTAACCATGGAGAAATAACTGAGACTTGATTGTCAGACAGGTAGTTCTGAATTCACTTTATTCTTAACATTCATTCATATTTCTGAACTAGTTTCACTTTAACAAAATCCTTGTATTTATCCTTGTATTTTCAATAAAAATTTAATCTTTCATAAAATAAAAAAAAAATAAAAAAAAAATCCTTGTATTTATTTATTTTCATGTTGGAGTGCTTAATTGATATATTTAGATGGCTTGATAAATTTTGCTTTTTCTAGGTACTCCCATACATTAGATTGGATTAATCTAAAATTCCAAGCAGGAATTTAATTAAGGTTAAGATAAATTTACAACTAGGTACAACATTACCTCAGAAAAGCATTAGAATTGAACTTTTAAGTTGTGAAGTCATGAGCATTAATTTTTGAGTATTAATAAATTAAACATATGAAATATATTCATTATCCCACAAAGCTCAGTTTTATTTACTTCAAACATGTAACCATGCCTTACATAGCCTCGGTTATATTTACTTAACAAGTACATAAAACCAAAACTGGTTGGTACAAGGCCTTATTCATATAGCTACGAACATAGTATAACTTATTAGTAGAGAATTAAGCAACATCCCTCTGTTCAGACTGGGGCCTTGGAGCCAATAGCTCTACTTCATCTCTGTTGTATTTCAACCTCCTAGCTTCTTCGCTTGAAATCCTGAATGCATTCTGGAGAATTTCTTCTGGCATTGCTCGGATAGCTGAGGTCCTTCCAACCAAGGGGTTTACCATGGCATTGTCATTGGTTTTGAAAGCGATCCATTCGAAACCTTGGTCCTTGGCCCTCTTCACCACAGCAAAGTTTTGTGGAACAACTATAATTTGGTCTTGTCGGAGTTCACCATCATAGATGGGTTGTTGATAGTTTCCGACAATTTGAACTTGTGCACTACCTCTAGTGACATAGATAATACTGTGGGCGTTCAAGTTCCAATGAGGTGCCATGATAGCATTCTGCACAAACAATTTAAAACATTTCAATAATAGATAGTATTTAGGATACCGAGAGGGTACAATGGTACATACTCTCGTTGAATAACATAGGCGGCTTTTATTTTCATCTAAGGTGTTATGGACTTACCCTGTAGAGAACCCCTCTCTCAGCATTCAAATTGAAGTCTCTCAAGATGGGAAGTTTCCTGCTGTTGATTCTATTAATACGACCAGCTTGTGGATTGTAGACATCAGCACGTGAGGGGTTATCGATATTAATCTTAAGTCTCGTGTTGCAAAGGGACTCTTCCAAACTATTTGGTCTCCCTGGTTGATCTTCTTCTTCCGGTTGTTGTTGTCGTGGTTGCTCTGTTCTTGGTGGCCTAATCACCCCAAGCCTATTCTCCACTCGAACGATGTTTCCTCTGTTGTCGTCTTCGCCCCTTAACTTTCTCGCTGTCTCTTGTCTAACACCAAAAGCTTCTGTCAATATTTGCTCATCCATGCCATTGAAAATGTTGCCAGCATCAGAACTCTCTTGTTGTGAACCATGTGTTCGTCGGAAAGGTAAGCTTCCTCGTTGTTGTTGTTGTCCATGGGGATTGCCACCGAGGTAGAATGTCTGAAATGCACACAAATATAATAATAATGAATATCAGTAATAATTCCAAAATTGCATCCTACTAAGAATCACAGCAAAAGTAAAATGCAAATTTAATAATCAAAATTTTAATCTCAAACTAGTAGTGCGATCTGATTAAAACAAATATGACATGATGTGTGACGCATCAGGTGAAAAAATAGTTTGATCAGTTTATTCTGTATAATAATGCAAATATTGTGATTTTTGAAAAATTCCCATGTAACAAGGATATGGTTCACTTTAACAATAATTCATCTTATTCTCATCAAACTTACCCTACGGTTATCATCTAGTTGGTTTTCGTTGTTGCTAGTGTCAAGAAGAGTGACCAGAACTAATGGTGTTTCACCGTCATTGTAGAACCAGTTTGCCACTCCAACTGGGACGGCTAAAATGTCTCCTTGACGTATTTCTCGGACCTTCTGATGTTGGTCTCCTTGTGTAGATCTCTCTTCCTGGCCTTGACCCTGCTCATAAGGGACTTGTTGTTGTTGCTGCTCAGATTGTTTAGATGATTGGTATGTCTCTGGACAACCAGGGATAGCTGCTCCATGCATACCCCTACCTGTACATTTTATACATGGACATTAGTAAACAATGTAGCATATCTAGGATACATTTGGTCCAAATGAAAGGTAGAAAACTAACCTTGGGTGACGTAGGTGATCTGAGGTGCATTGTTGTAATGAGGCAAGAGAAGTCCTCTAGGCTGGATTGTATAACGAGTCACAGAGACACCGGCACATTCCAACTGCTCATTGTTTTGATCCCAGTGTTCAGTTTCACCAGCCTCAGACTGAACCTTTTTTGTAGGTTCAAGAGCATCGATATTCTGGACCTGACACCTGCTTTGTTGTTGTGATGGTTGATATGCTTGAGTATGGAACAATATAAGGAAACAAACACTAAGAGAACAAAGCAAAGAAAGCTTAGCCATTGTGGATAAAAACCTGTACTAAAACTAGTGTGAACTCTTGTTATTGTGTTGTGAAGAGGAGAATGAGATGGTATGGGTTTTTATAGGAGGGTGTAGTCGGTGACGAATTGCCACAATGCAATGGTTGGTGAGACCCTTCTGCCATCTTTCACTTTGCATGGCTATGAAACTCTTTTTGATGGCAAGTGTTAATTTAAGTTAGAGAAGATTACAAAATTATCTGTCCTTATTAGAAGGATTGATTGCATTAGACTCTTATTACATCACTCTAAACAAAAACCCACCGCTTTACATTAATTACATTGTTAAAACTGCAACCTTACATGGGCTGATGGGCACTTACCTATAACTTTAGGTTGGGGGTATGATTTGGGCTTTGCTAATATTTTGTTGAGCTTAGTTATGTGCAAACATTTTGTAATTCCAATCAAATTTTGGATTTTTTTGCATTTGGGGAATGAATACATTCCACTGTACTCTTTCATATATATCTCACTATCTCAGGACTCTGGGTGTTTTAAGGGTGGCACTGGTGCAACTCAATCTTTAAAGTGTGGATTTTGTTTTTGTTTTGTGATCTTGAGCATGTTTTTGTTTATATTAATTTTCATTTTTGATTTTGATTTTGATTTTGAACAAGTGTAATGTGAAAAAAGGTAGTAACTAATGCTACCTTTTCCAACTGGAGCAGTTTAGCTTTCGGCAACCACGCTTGGACTTTGAGAAGGAAATGCAAGAAGGGACAAAACAAAAAAGTTTGAATGCATTTTTTTCATACACACGCCAGCCGTAAACAAAGTATTTAATATTGATACTGTCAGGTACACTCCTTTGTCAGACAAACCATCTATATCACTATATGCAATGATATACTCTACAGGCACAATAAAAGGCAGATTTCAAAGTCTACATTATACCATCTATAATGTATCTATGGTGTACATTATAATTTGATTGATATAAACTGGTAGGGGTCTGCCAAACCCCAGCTTGCTCATTGCAAAAAAAAAAAATTTCGTAGGTATAGTATGCTTATTATTGCCATTCCCTTATAACGAGATTATGGTTAAGTAACTAATTACATTTCTTAGTAGTGCGCTTATATTAAGCAATAGCGTATATACTTTTGTAAATTTTTTATTAAATAGTTAATGTTGTATTTATACCTTGTGGTAAATTAGATTACTCATAAAAACTTTTTAAACAGAAAAATAAACATAATCCACTTGTGAGCGTATATACTTTTGCAAAAAAAGAAACTAGTTGTTGGCAAAGTATTTTTTGTTGGCATGACCTTCATTTTGTTAAAAGTGGCTGACCACATGCTTTCCAACTTGTCCTGAGAATTCTTAAAGGTTGCTTGAAGATTAGGCTAATGAGAAAAATATTGTCCCACTCCCACCCCAAAAAGAAACCAACTGCTCTCAGTTGGTTTTTTTTTTTTTATCAACTGGTTGATGGTCTACCTACTTTACAGTTAAGAACTTTGAGTGAATTTGGAAGCAATGGGTGACTTAGCAAATGACCACGCTCCTATGAAAATCAATTCTAATGCCTGAAGCAAAGTAGCAAACTGTGCTTTACCACGTAGAGTCTAGTTCTCAGAGTATTACACGAAACCCTTAAATTAAAATGCAAATCATAGTCCAATATGAAGATGCTAGTATTAATGTACAAAATATATATATTTCATCTATTTCTGTAACAATAATAATTTTCATACAAATATGTGACAGATAGATCACCAATTCACAAACTCGATCGATGATCTTCGTTTCTACAGACACTATGTTTTTATGTACATTCACAACTTCAGAAAATGAGTAAAAGCAAAAGAAAAAAAAAACAAAGTAGCTATGTGTCTCTAATCCATGAAGCCTAAATACAGTACAGTATATGTAATCATCAAACCATAACACTAAATCATGAATATGAATTTGAGAAAACAAAAAGACAAAACATCCAAATATGCTAGGCACTTCTTGCAAGCATCTCTTCAAATTCTCCGAAGGATCTCTGTCGCTGAAGTCTCATCTCTTCTTTGAACCTAGTAATGAATTCCTCAGCCCTTTCATCGATTCCACGCAGCTGTGGAGTTGAGGATGATGAGCAACCTGGAAAATCATTGGTGGTCTTCTTTATATCCTTTGTAGCTCCTTTGATCGATTCAGATAAAGCTGGTTGATAGAGGAGCTTAGTCTCCATTTTATTGATATTAGAGTGATTAGACAGCATATTTGAAGATCCTGCATGATCAGTGGCTGCACCTGGCTTGTTTCCCTTCTTTTTACCCTTGTTTGTCATCTGCAATTCAAAATATCCATTGTATATAGTATGAGTATATGTTGATAATCATGTTAGTATGTAACCATATGATCTACCTCTCATGATTTGATTTGAAGCGAGTAATCTAAATCTGATCATCATAGTTGGATGTCATGACATTCAAATGCTTAACTGATCAAATGACACATGCACATGTTTATTTATGGATATTAATCTGCTAAGCGTATTTACCTGAACCATGACGTTTTGCATAAAGAGCTCATCAACGTAAACTGGTCGAAGATGGTGTGTCTTTTTTTGACGAATATGGTGAGCTGAAGATGTTCTACTGAGTGCCTTTCTCTTGAGACCAAAACGAAGCGGGCGACTGAGAACTGCGCCAAGGGTTATGTTGAGGTTTTTGGTGGTCTTCTTAATAGCTTTGGATTTCTTAAGCTTGTGTAGCTTTTTCTGGACATTAGATGTGAAACTCTTCCACGCCTTCTTAGCAGGTAAAAGCTTCTTTTCCATATTCAAGCGAGACATTAGAACAATAATTTGACAAGCAGAGAAGAAGAAAGAAACAGAGCGAAGAACAGGGGAGAGCAGATTTCTTTGCTTTTTTTACCAAGGAATGTAAGTGGGTAGTGGTTCTTAAATCTTAATAGCGATATATAGCTGATTATGCCCTTTCTCATATTCTTAGATTTCTTGGTAATTAAGAGTATAGCACTATAGCCGTGTGGGCCGCTTGATGACACAAGAAATCACTATACAAATTTTCTGGAGATTCCTGTGTCCATTTGGATATATCAATTATCCATTTAGAGTTTTTTTTTTTTTTTTTTTCTTAAGGAGAACTATGCTTTATTTCCATGTTAAACGATTTAAACATACAAGTTTTATGTCATTATACAAAGCTGGACAATAAAAAAAGGAGGACGGCGGGATGCTGCCCACAAACAGAAGCAAAACCTAAGTTTAAATTATACTGTATACATTATCAGTTACAATGTTGTTTAAAAGTCATGGCTAGGAATTAACTTCAGATCGCATGAAACTTACATGCATGACCTCGTAGCTCAATGTACTGGCATGAGCAGATGAGCTGACGAGCCTGTGATTCGTGAGGCCGTGAGTCTTAGAGAAATTATTTCACAATTTTTACTTGACACTTTTCTTGTCTTTTGAAATTCTAACTTAATCAAATATAATCAAGATAGCCTTAGATTTAAGCTAAGTGTTTGACTGAAAACCCTTAAAACATTTTCTCAGTTTTTCTAAGGAAAATAGTTATTGGCAAGGTATATTCCAATATTCCATACACTTGACAAAATCCCTTTTCTTGCTTTCTATTTCATAGCTACAAGTTGCAAATGTGGTGGGTAAAGAAGGAAGCAGAGCACTCTCCTTTTCAACTTGTTTTGAACTTTGAAGATTATGAAGGTTGCTTTAACCTTAAGCTACTTGGTGGTCTGTAATGGCACACCGACAAAAAAAGCCTACATTAAACGTTGACCACTCCATCCATCTACATTTCAGAACAAAGCCCGTTAACCCGGCCTGAAAGTTCATGTTAGAATTATGGGCCTTTCAGGTTATGATCCGGACGGGCGTGATTCTCGTGGGTTTTGAGTTCACATTAAAGAGCCCAAAAAAACAAATAGGCTTTTAGACTTGGTGGAAGCCCAGTATTTTCTTTTCAGAATCTGGTTGTCAGGTTGACACCTAAATTTGTCAAAAAACAATTTCAAGAAATTACACAAAAGCGCGCTACAAACTACACTGCAAGTTATCCTTTGTGAGTAGTTTAGTATTAAATTCGATTCTTCTAATTTATTTATTTTTAATGAAAAAGAGTATTTTAATTTTTTTTTTTTTATTAATAACAATTAATTTCCAACCACCCTAGTCAATTGCCAATTTCTATTTATTCCAGTTCATGACATCATATGAGATTATGGTTGCCTGCTTAGGCATAAATCTAAGGCATATTCCTTCATTTTGGTTTACACTTTACACATCAGGTCAACTTACCTTCACAAATCCTGGAATTTGCCAACCTAAGTTTATCACTTTGTATTGGTGACTTGGTTGCACATTTTTCTTCCCATATTTGCTTTATTATTACTAGTTTCTGCAAAAATTGACTTTTGGAAGATGATTTTATTAACAGGTTCGATTAACTATAAATAATTGTAACAGATTTGTGTGTGGATAATCTTCTTCTAACTAGGAACATCACTCTCATAGAAAAAGTAAAAATTTCAAGAAATCTTGTGACCCCTCCACCTACATATCTATTTTTAACTTGTTCTTTAACATTTGAGTAATTGAGTTTATGGCCCACGTGACCAATGTGACCCCACGAGTTTCCAGAAGAAATAGTATATATCTAACTTGTCGACAGCATAGATGGATTTTTTTTTTTTTTATAAAACGACAATTTTATTAATAAACTCGATCGACATATGAGCTGCCAATTTTTTTCTGAATTTTTGTTGATTAAAAATGGGATTTATTTTTTTTCTCTCTTCTAATGATGAACACATATATAGATGATTTGATCATAATTGATATTAGAAAATCATATAGAATATATATATATATATATATATATATTGATTTATCTTCACAACTTGTGGTCAACCTCTGCAATATCACTGCTATCTCTTAAGCCTAAGAGTATGAATTATGAACAATTAAACAAATAAATCTGTAAGTAAAAGAAGGAGAAAGAAACTTTTAAAAAACGTTATATATGTTCATAAAGAACTGGTAGAACTGGTACTGGAACGAGAACTAGAACAAGCACTCTCACATGAACTCAATAGTTCTTCTAAGAAATCTGTACCCAAGTCTTCAAATTCCACTACACACTCTATTTTGATTTTCTTTTGCCTATTCATTGAGTTTTTTCTCATGGAATGTCTTTTTTTGAGAGCCAACACAGGTGAACACCCCTCTTGACAACCATATTCCATGTCTTCAAGTGATTTACGGACTTTATCAACTGGAAAATTGAGCACTGCAGTCGATCCACGCATGGAAAATGCGGCTTGATCATATGCTAAAGCAGCTGCTTCTGCACTATCAAATGTCCCAAGCCAAACTCTTACACCATGTCTAGTAGAATCTCTTATCTCAGCCGCAAATTTCCCCCAAGGCCGCCTTCGGACTCCTCTATAAGACTTATCCTTTGCTTTACTAGCTGCTGGATGTTCCTCTTCATCCCTTGAACAAACTTCTTCATCCTTGATCCGGTTGGGAACATATGTATTTGATGAAGCTTCAGTTGTAACCTGGGAGAGGATGCCATAGAGTAGCATTTCTTCAGAGTCATTTTCATTGAAAGGAAGGGGTTCTTGAATCCCCTCAAACGGAAAAAACTGCGATGATGATCCCATCGATGATTCAGGTGAAAATTCAAAGAATTGAGATTGAAATAAGTAAGATGCAGATGTGTTCATCTTGTTTAAATTAATATGTTGCTCAAAAGTTCCTCACTTAGGTCTAGCTAGAAAATTGTTACTTTCAATTAGTAATCCATATTACCATCATCATGATGTGTATATATATATATATACATATACACACTCAAAGGAGGGAGTTTTCAAATAATGTAGAAATCAAACTAAGAGAAAGATAAAGAAGTAGAGTGTGAGAGTGACCAGGCCGCCCTGGTAAGGTAAGATCACTGGCCAGGGAGGATGTTTCTATACTGTGGACTGAGGCCTTGGTGGACCTAAGAAAGAAAGTCACACAAGGGTCAATTGACTCATGGCGGCCATATTAAATTGTATTGTTTTGGGTCATCATAGTGACCTCATATTGCCTAAACAACCCATTTATTAGGCCAAGTTGAGAATTTTGCCTCAGAGAAATGGAACAATACTCTGTTATGCAATTAAAGCCAAAGGAAATGTCTGAAAATTATACAAAACAAAGCAATGTCTAAATTATTTCATTGTATTGTTTTGTTTTGTTGGTGAATTTAGCAAAAAAAAAGTAACAATTTATAAGTTAAATTTTGCTTTCTGGGTCATGAAAACATTCCCTTCATCACGACAAAGTCAAAAACGCCCTTACATAGTAAGATTGATGAGACATTAAGGTGGTGTTTGTCTCTTATAAGAGGTTGAATTTACTAGAGCCTCTATTAAGAGGTGAACCACTAAAATGAGGTGTTTGTTTTTCACCTCTTATAAGAGGTTACTAGAGGTTTGCCTCTTATAAGAGGCTGATTTTTGGTAGTGGCAATGACCTTGCTATTAGCCTCTTATAAGAGGTAGACACTTTTAAAATGCTTATCCTACCCATGATCTTTATAACTTTTTCTTATCCCTAGTCCTTAAACATAAAATTCCTTACACCATTCTTCTCTTTCTCTCTCTTTCACATATTTTTCTATCCTCTTACATTTATGAAACTTTCTTCTTCCTAAGCTAAAAAAATAATTTTTTTTTTTAATTTTTTTTCTTCGTTATAAAATGGTTTATTGTAATCTATATCCGTATTTTCTCATTTTTCCTTCTTACCATTATATAAGATCTTGTTATAATACATTCAATTCATAACTTGTAGTTTTAATTTAATTAATTTCACATTAATTAGAATAAAATAATAAAAATTTATTAATAGAAAAAAAAGGATAAAACTGTAAAGTTTGCCTCTTATAAGATGTTTTAAAAACAAACACCTTGGCTCTTATAGGCTCTTGCAAGAGGCAAAAACAAACGATTTTCATGTACATCTTATAAAAGACAACCTCTTAAAAGAGGCAACCTCTTATAAGAGGGACCCAAAAAAAACAAACAGCCCCTAGTAAAGCACCTAACCAGATTCCAACCACTTCTTAGGCAAAATGTCTCTTCATCACCATGGTCCCGCCACCAAAGAAATCCAAAATACTCTTTAAGTCGTTGCTTATTAATTTAGGTTGATAAGTAGAGTGGTAATGCTAAATGATTCATGGAAATGAAGAACACCTATTTGAAAAGATGCATTAGTGCAACTATAAACCCCAAAATTAGATGTAACTTAAATTAAAATTGACCCTATATATTTATAGTCCTTGTACATAGATGAACCTACGCAATACAGTGCAGAGCAGTTCATTGTCTGATAACTGTAAAGTTCTCTAGGTTGTCACTCTTTTGGAATGGTATAGGTCATGCTTCCAACGTTTACAGTCTGACAACATAGCTTACCGTAGCACTGAACCACTGAGGTTAAAGTGTTAAACACAAGGCGTTCATGTACATGTACTCAAGAAATATCAAGGAAGTCCCCTAAAAATGAAGTCAAGCAGAGAAAGGTAGACGATACCTCTGCACCTTGTCACGAAATGATGTCAAACATAAAATCTAGCTGCCCCCCCCCCAAGTGATGTAGTGAGCAGAGATCACAAGGTAGTAAGTAGCACTAATAGAACTCTTTCATGTGGGGTTCCTCATGTTCATTAATACTGCTCAACATTTCATATAAGGTGGTTATCATATTTGTAAGTCCATTCCATCATTTTCAGCCTCTCGGGTTGTGTCGTAATCGCACATAAAGCACATACCGTTAGTTCTCTTAGTTGTCACTAGCTAATGCCTAATTGCACTTTTTTTTTTTGAAAGATAATTGCACTTCATTTATATATTGTATATTGTCATTAGAATATTAGATTAGATACTTAGCTTTTTTTCTTATATATCAAATTGCACTTCATTTGTTGGTCTTTAAATAACAGCTCATGGGACTATGGGGGAGTGACTAAAAGTCTAATAAACCCTAATACAACGTTTTAACTTTTAATAACAAATAAGTTGCTTATCACAGCAATAGACATAGTAGCGTTTGTAGTCCAACGGTTAGGATAATTGCCTTCCAAGCAATAGACCCGGGTTCGACTCCCGGCAAACGCATTTTTATGTATTTTGTTTTCTTTTTTTTGTTATCATTAGATTTCAAATAAACTTCAAAGCTTTTTAGCCATGATTCAAACCCCCTTCAAACTAATTGGTGTGAAACCTTACACTGGATCACTTGAGATAAACACCCCAAGTTATAATCAAATGATTAAGAATGCCAAGTTGGGTGAAAGCACCTGTTGTTTTCTTTTACTCTGCCATTTTAGTGCATGAACCTGTATACCTCAACTGCGTAAAATTTAGTCTATTCATGATTCATCAATTCATGCATTTTCCATGATTGTAAAGAACCAACAAGAGAGTCTTTCCACGGCAACAGTACGTGATAAGCTCATCTGATATATACTTTGAAATAATGCCCAAGTTGATTATTTAAGGATGAATTTAGTAATTAAACAAAGGCCAATAATCCTTCCTAGAATGGAAGTTAAAACTTTTTTCGTTATGCTTATCGTTTTAGTGTTGCGTTAAGTATCTATAACCAAAGGTAATTGGCTATAGAGCTGTCATTTTTTTTCTCATTTTCTGTCCAGACATGACAATGCAAACTCTGGAATTAGAGTATGATTAAACTATTGTTCAAGTTTGTTTTAGGATGAATAAATTAGAGATCCTCGCGCGCAGTACTTAATATTATTGGTTTGTTATCACAGGTAGGTAGGATTTAGCCATAATTCCATATAGCTATAGGTATATATAATTAGTGCGGTTCAACTGTAAGACAGTGATCTATAGTTTTTAATCAAGTGACATTTCTCTTGAAAAATAAAAAGAATGTGTCCCCATAGCAAGTTGATGTTAAGAATTCCCTCTCAAATTAAAAATTATCATATACTATCAGCTATTCTTAATTAAAAGAGATAATCATCTGATCATCTTTACGAATTAAGATTAGTTTAAAATGATTAACTTTCAATAGACCATGTGTGTTCGTTACTATAAATCATTGAATCTCGCCGTAATTGATGAACTTATCGATATGATCTAGCCCTCCCCTTGGATTAGTCGTTGCTAATCTTAATATTAAATTCATGGTTAGGATTTATAAATAATAACCTATACAGCTATACTTAGGCATTAAACTTTAGTGATTTAGGCATAAAGCTCCAAATATACATGTCATTAGTGATTACCCTCTGGTCTAGGACAGTGTTAATTATGCTTTTCTAATTGGCATCATGACAAAAGGATCTACAATTTGCAATACAATGCCATTCTTTAACATTTGTATAAAACATGTGCTTCTCAGAACAAATTGTAGCTTTCCACATTATGATAATTCCATTAATTAAGTACTATTTGCTTTGTTTTTTCTTCTTGTTAATCACATTTTGGTTCATGGATGGTGGAAGGTGATGATGAAAATTAGCTTTAGATAGATTATCATGGTCATCATGCATATTCACATTGGCAAGATGCAGGTGGTTCATGCATACAGATTGAGGGGGTCAATATTCATTGAATCACATTGCTGCACAGAAATGGTTGTCGTCGTCGTCTAATAATCATACCCGTTGTACTAATTAAGGGTCAATTTCTATGTAACAAATATTATATATATCTTCAACCAATTTTATCTGCAGATAGGTTTTTGGTCAAATTTGTCTTGACCTATGGCTAAGAACGAATTGACTTTTGAAGTATCCAAAGAAGTTGCACATGATTTCATCTTCATCCATTTTAGATTGAAAAGACAGGGATTTATAGTTACAGTAAAGGTTCCACCATGACTAAGTTGTAAAATGGCTTGAATATATCATGAAAAAGTTTAAGGGCTCAATAGACATCTCGGCCCACCAGAGCTTATTTTTAAAAGTCTGGAGGCCCACACTAATATAAGCTTGTGGCCTGGCCTGGCCGTTAGAGGTTTGGTCTAGATTCGATTGGGCCCAGAGTATGAAACACACAATCATCTTACACCAATTTGCATTTGAAATTTTGCACAAGGGAAATCTTTTTTTTATTTGTGCAATTTTAAGAATTGCTAACTTTTAATTAGGTAATTCTAAAAAATTTATATAGCAATTCCACTAAATTACAATACCACTAATGTGTGTTTCAATTTTTGATAGCAATTCCACTTGTTACACTATAACACTACCACTAACTTGACGGTTTCCAATTCTAATAACAATTTTAAACTTTAAATACTAATAGTAGAGGGTATTATTGTAAACTAACTTTTAGTCAAAAAAAAAGGACTAATCATTAATGAGATAGTTTGACGGGACTAATTGATAATGTCCATTGCATTTTGGGATGGCTAATTTAATCACTGAAAATCTTATTGCCACCCAATAAACTCGACAAAAACCATCTAATCAAAAGTCGTCCAAAACCCTAACATAGATTTTCCAAGAATACCCTTCATATAATTAGTTTGTTTTGATCAATCATCCATTATTACTTGTCAAAAACCCAATCAAAATTTTAGGAACTAAAAACTGAAATAAATCCTCTTCCTTCTTCATACTTACCATTGATTCTGCCATATTTGCTTATCTAATTACACATATTACTCGGTTCTTGTAAAAAGGAAAATAATTGGTTCTAGGTTCCAAGTTATACACTGTACCCTCCTCTAGTTCTGGTCTGGCACTATAGCCCTTGGATAACTAATTGATTTATTTTCTGATATATTAATCAAAACAAACTCAGGTTGTTAAAATCTCTAAGTTTCAAGAAGCAAGATGATAATTACCATGATTAGTAATGGGGTATTGGGTTGGGAAGAAGGTAAAATAACACAAAAATATAAAGAGATTCTATTTTAATTAATAAGTCCAAGGGTAATTTTGTAACAAAATAACTGCTCGTTTGGGTTTTCCAAATAATTTTATTTCCATTGGGTTTTTTTACAAATCATGGGTGGCAGTAAGATCTCCCTTTACATAATTTTTTTTTTTTTGAGGGTGTTATCCAACAAAACCCCAGTGATGGTAACTAAGCCCACCCAAATTATAAAAGCGAGTGGAATGCACATCCTTTGGATGTATTACTTAGAAGGTCATGCTATAGAGGAGGAAACTTGTAAGGAAGAAAATTCATTTTATTTTGAGTGCATATAAGATAGGGTAAATTTATAGTATCGCGATTTTAACATATTATGTATGATGTATAAAAGTATAAGGCAAAAAAATAAAAAATAAATAAAAGATGATTCTAACATGGTTTTAAGAAACTGTTTTTAAAAGTGAATTAAACAGAGGCGATTCCGGTTCAGCCCACTAATTTGAAATAGAATCAGGCGACTTTTTGTTAAAATAATTCTTAAACAATTAGAAATTTACGGACTCTTTTCAGTAATCTTTAATGAATTCAAGGTTCATGAGCACCAGATCATGTCCATGTTATCACTAAAGCACACCCCAAAACCTCTTTTTCGTTCGTCACTTTGTTTTTCAGGTTTATCAACAGATAAATCGTGTAAATAAATCTCTTTGAATAAAAAAATTAATAAAGAATTCAAGTTCAAGTGATTCTCTCTTCCTTTTTTCATCTTCTTTCTTTCTTTGTTTTTTAACAAATTTGGTTTTAGTTTAAATTTGGAACGATTTAAAATTTTGACTCACTGATTTTATCGATTTTAATAATGAATCGACCGAGTCTACCAAGTTTAATATCGGTTCTTTGACATAATGAGTCAACATTAGATTTTAACACGGTAGCTTCGATCTCGAGTTGAATCGGCCGGTTCAAACAAGAGCTGACCGGAGCTTGGATACCGACCGACCCTCTTTTTTTCCCGGATAAGTTGCTCTGCAATTATCTAAATATTACTTATTTAAATTTTGCAAATCTAATGGGAATCCTTCATTTGTTTTCACTATTGATTCCCTTAAAAATATAACTCATAGCCATTAATACATACATAGACAGTTAACTACTTTTATTTTGATCTGAAAAAATAATTTAATTATATTGCTGTCAAAGAATAACATTAAGAGAATCTAATTAATGATTCATTACAATAAAATGTATAATTACAAGTTATTTACAACCCTTAGATGCATCACCATTCACCATCTTGAGAATCAGTTTATTTTGCAGTTCTATGAAAGTTTATAAGTACCATTGTAGCAATAAGTTCGTCTCATCGACTCAAGCATAAAGCAAGTTTCAAAAAGAAAAGAAAGGAAAATGGAAATGAGCATAACTAGAAAATCTAACTATATAGGAGTTCAAAGGCGAAACAAAAAATACGCTTCTGAAATTTGTATTTCTGGCAAACGTAGATGGCTAGGTACATTTTCTACTGAAGAAGAAGCAGCACGCGCATATGATGAAGCTGCCTATGGAGCGAGGGGTTTTAAAGCCAAACTCAATTTTTCCTATAATAATATTTTGTCCCAAAATTTAGACACTTCTCTTCAGGTTTTTTCATCTGCATCAACAATCGGTAATGAGGACGCCGAGGAGAATCTTTTTGTCCAAGATGATCAACAGGATAATGACTTTGATGATTGGGTAAAATATGTCCAGGACAATTTTAGTAAAAAAAAGTTGATGAAGTGGGCGGGGAATCTACTTGATTTTCTAGGTGAGTCTCATGGCAAGGAAGAGTGATCAATTTTCGTTTTTTTTTTATTATTATTATAAGTGATTCTTCTAATTAAGTATATGTATTGATCATATTTTCTTGATGCATGAAAACTATAGACATGGGTTCTTGTTGATGATCTTAATAGACTTTGGTTGTGGTTGATTGAAAATTTTAAAATTTCGACGTGTGTTGTCGTGTTGAACATGAGTATTATATTTTGAACTTCTATGTTTAAAGAAGAATTCCAAATTTAAGAGGTATTTTTTTTAATCTATTAGCTAACTAGTTAAGGGTCATTCGACAACCTTTACAAACAACAAAAGATTATGTGAAAGTGGGTTTTTGAGAAAGATAAAAAAAAAACGGAAGGAAAAAGCTAATTCTGAAAACTTAAGAGAAAATGCATCTTTTGACTTACCGGAAATTACTTTTCAAAAATTATTGTGTGTTAATTCTTGAACATGCTTACTCCTACCCTATATTCTAGAAGTTAAGAAATGCAATTATGCCCCTTTGTTGAACATGCCCTTAATATAATGATACTTTATGCCTAGCTAGAACTCTTAGGGGTCATTCCACAATCTTACACAAACACTGAAGGAATTTGGATGAAAGTGGCTTTCTCAGAAAGACATAAGACTAGTGGTGAAGAATTCTGTCGAATTTTTGATTTTTTATTCGATTTTTTCCAATATGAAACATATATACTAGATCCGATTTTTCAATTTTTGATTTTTTGAAAAATATTGGAATTAAATTGAAACTAGTTTTATAATTTCGTTCTGATCCGATTTTCAAAATTTTTTAAAATTAAGGATTTTTATTGTAACTTATATAGTGCGGTATTATAATCTTGTCCTAAAAACATATATAAGAACAATCTTACTTAAATTTAAGAGATAAATTTTAATAGTAAATTAGCTTACAATAAAGTGCGATCTTACTAAAATATTTCTTCCACAATTGTTTAGATAAGTATTATACCATCTGAAGGTAGAAATACTTTATTTTTTAAGAAAAAACTATTTAAATTTAAGCATCGACAAAATAACTCGTGATATAAAATTTATTTTTTGGTGATAATCAGAGGCGGATCTAGGAAAGGGCTCCCCTGGGCTAAAGCCCAGGGTATTTTTGAAATAAACACCTACTGCCTCTGTCCCAAATTATAAGTACATTATTCCATTTTAGATTGTCCCAAAATATATATCGTTTTGACTTTTCAACCCATATTAATTAAGTTAAATGGTTCATTTGTCCATACTACCCTTGCTTTGAGATTAGAGTAATTATTCTAATAAAAAATTAGACATTGTAATTAGAATTAAATAGGGGTAAATTAAAAATTAGAGTTAGTAGACAAACAATAAATGATATTTCCTTAATAAGTAGAATATTCTAAAAGGTACTTATAATTTGGGATGGAGGGAGTAGTACTTATACTACCTAACCTATAAAACCCAACCCACTCTTTTGTAACTTACATCTAAGCCCAGGGAATTTTCATCCAAGCCCACCCCAACTTGAATTCCTAGATTCGCCACTGGTGATAATAAGCTATGGTTCCAATTTTTCTAAATGTTTATTCCGATATTTAAAAAAAAAAAAATTCCCCAAATTTTTCAATACTTATGAATTCATATTTTTCTGATTGTTTCTTAAAATCCAAACTCGGAAATAATTTTAGAGTTCTAATAGGAACGTAATTGGAAGAAATTTTTTGTCTTATTTTCAAGCCGAT
This sequence comes from Aquilegia eximia, assembly GCA_023053565.1. Taxonomy (NCBI): domain Eukaryota; kingdom Viridiplantae; phylum Streptophyta; class Magnoliopsida; order Ranunculales; family Ranunculaceae; genus Aquilegia; species Aquilegia eximia. The sequence goes on from JALIGU010000003.1 coordinate 1,600,749, forward strand.
CCATCCGATTTCCACCTCTACATAATACGGAAGTAGAAAGCCAAATCCCAAAACTTAAGGGAAAAATGTATTATTTAACTTTCTAAATTTCACTATACCAATTTTTTTTTTCATTGTCGTTTTCTCCTCTCCTCCTTTTAAAAAGTTATGATCCTGGACCTATGCCGAATTGTTCCTTAATAACCCCGCTCACACACAGTTAGTGACTTGGTGGGTACTCAATGGTTACGTGTCTATTAGAAGAATATGGTTACGTTGATCACAACGGGGAAATAAGGGAAAAAGATGTTGCAGCATATGTATAACATTGTAAATCTGTAACGACCCGCACTCATATTAAGGGTATTTGAATAATTAATCTAGAAGCTACGGTTATGATTAAACTTATTATAACCTTAATGGATTACCTGAGATAGTGTGAGTAATAAAAAAAAAAATATGAAACTAAAAACAAATAAACGATGAAAACTTAAAACATGTTTTTAAAATAGTTTTGTAAAATCGATGTAAATATAAAATTTACTTAAATAGTTAATTGGAGCCAACTATTTAATATTAGTGTTGATTTTTGGGAACAAATAAACGATATATAATATATTGATGCCTATGTGAATTAGTTGAAAATTAATAAATAGTAGTAAGATAATAATTAAGTTGCAACCAACACCACCAGATTGTTCCTTGTAAGAAATAGATTGGTATGAAGATGCATTTCACACCTCTCGTGGTCCCTAAATTAATCAACTAGTTAGGCCTGGGGAGAGATGGATAGAGAGAGACCTGACCTTGAGCTCTTTTTCTGCATCACCCCGTAGGAAAGAGAGGCCATACAAGTTCAATTGATCAAAGGAGAAGAAGAGAGAAATAGCGAGAAGAAACTTTTGGTTATGTAAGTGGCTGGTAAGTCACTGTGTATACCTATTCACACAACTCGTCGTGAACCCAATTCTATTCGACCTTACTCGACGTAACACTACTTTTATTCGAGCTCACTTCGTGACCACAAATACAAATCCAATTCGACCTTAAAAGGCCTTCATTCGGCATAAGCATATTTTTATCCGAGCTCACCCAACGTGGAGCTATTGTCATTCGACCTACATCGTCTTTATTCACTATACGTTTTGATCCTCATCAGTTACAATATATTTTCAGATCCAAAATATCCGCCCATTAATTGACCACACCGTTGGGCAATTAATGAGCTATCCGTTGTCCCAATCACCTATATATATGAACTACGTGGGCTTGATTCTGGGACTTGGTCACTCTCAGATACGTAGGCAACTATCTAAATCAGATAGCTCAGCCATTTTCATAACTTCATCTCCTCCTCCTCTATTTTTCGATCATCTTCTCCGACCTATCTAAACCCAAATTTACTTACATTTACAGTCACTACGAGCAAGTGAAAATGCTCACCCTATCATTAACTCTTTTTAAATAAACAGTTGTTCGGGGGCATGTTGATTGAGCAGATAAGTGTTATACAGAGATTACAGAGTGTACAATGCGTTTCGTATGATATATGTAATTGTTTCATTGTGTATATATATACGGGCAATTGTACTCTTAGCTATTTTTATTAAATTATTTGTATTAATGATAATTATATTTATGAATATTATTCAGAACTTTGTATTATTGTATTATTATCATGTGTTGGGTTGTTCGAATGTCTCGAGATCTGACATTATTGAATCATGGAGATTCGTGTTTCAATTTTGGGGCGTTACACAATCCAACTAACAAAATAGCGTTAATTTTTGATAAATGCAAAATTTGTTACGGATTTGATATCTTATTATTACAGAACTCATGCAAGATTTCAAACCTGGATCTCTCAATACATAGACATACTCTCTCTTTATTGTTGAAATGTCAGATAATGCTGCTAGAATTGTGCCTAGATGGACTCTAGACTGTAGAGAACATTACAAACGCACACGCACACTAAGACACGTACCATCATATATAGTTCATACCATATCAAAAAGAATGGAGGGATGATGAAAGTGCATGTCTGGGTAGACAATTAGATGGTAAACCCTACAAAGGTTATTATAACCATGGTATATATAACACCTTCACACATTCTTGCCTTTCTTCACGTCTGAGTCAAGAAGGTCTTCCAACACCTGGTCATCTAAGTACTCAAATTCAATAACTTCATTTCTATCCACATTATTCCCATAAACAGAAGAAGAAGATGATGCAGCGGATGTGTAAGGAAGATTATATTCACTGGGAAAGTTTAGAATAGCTAGAGAACCCCGCATTGTATATGCTGCTCGATCATATGCCCTTGCAGCCTCTTCAGCTGTACCAAAAGTACCTAACCAAACTCGTGTACCATTCCTATTAGAATCGCGAATTTCTGCAGCATACTTTCCCCATGGTCGCTTTCTTACTCCTCGATACTTAACCTCCCCTCCATCACCTCCAATGACTAATTGTTCCTGCTTGTTGCCCCTACGTTCAGCCATATACTTGATGATGATATGAATTTTTTTTTTTCTTGACTAATAATAATATCCATTTTTAAGTTTTTTGTTGTATTTAAATGATTTGTAGAAAGCATTTGATTCTGAGACAACTGGAGGCTTTAAGATTCTTCCACATGGTTAAATTGATTGAAAGTTGTGGAAGAATATATATAAAAAAGAAGATTTTGATACATTGGACTTAGATTGTCATGGTCATGGTCATGGGTCAAACCGATGGCTGCCTTTTTAATTGGTGCATGTTTCTTAGAAGACTTTTTATTTGATTCACCCCTCGTGGCTCGTGTGAATTTCAAACTTTCATCCATTCATTTGGTCTTCAAGTTGGTCTATGTGGTCACGTGCTCTTACGTATGTAGTGGGCCTAAAAACGACATTTTCTCATATGGGCCTTTTATCTATCTATCTATCCAACGGATTTATTTCACGGACTTATATTTTGAAACTCATGGATTCTATTTGACCACTTATAACGGGTCATTTTTTACTGTTGTTGAAGTTGAAACGGGTCAGACTTTAATCTAACAAGAAACAAACCGGCCCATTCGTGTTATCTATCTCTGCTGCAAGCCTGCAAGCCTGCAAGTCTGAAACCCTAGTTCAGTAGTTACCAGAAAAGAGTAAAAGGTAGTATGTCTTATTGAAAGGTAATGTACCCTTCATTCGTGAGTGTGTGTTGTTAGATTGTGATATTGATGTTTCAATAAAATATTTGGTAAATTGGTATGGATGATCTATACTTATATTCTTTAAAGAATTGAGAAAAGTGTCTTTGTTTTCTAGTGTCCTTAAATTTTGACCTGACATACAAATCTCTACTTTTAACAATTTAAAATCATTATTACCAAACTAATTGGATGTGAGTGGAAATCTTCTTGTAGCAAAAATTTTGTATTATTGATTGATACCAACTTTGTGACCCAACTTAACTTATCTTTTTCCTTAGATACTCACGACCCACACATATTAGTAATATCTTCATTTGATTTCATGGGTCCCCAAAAGTTTCAAAAGATTAACACTAATATATTGTTTTAATTAAAATTTAGTGATATTTGAATAAGAAATCTTATAGTAGTAGTAATCTGTCACCTTTTTTTTTTTATTGAAAAATGCTTGAATTCATCGAATATCAATCTTTTTTTGCAAAAGAATATCAATCTTTGTATGTAAGGTAAACAGTTAAATGTCATAACATTAAAATTGTGGAAGGTGAACAATGAACATAATCCTCTGTCACACTTCAACAAAGATAAGTGATGCAGATTTATATTGTGAAATGTGTCCATATTCTGGACTCAATATTTAAAGATATATGTTGATGATTACATTGATAATCAGATTTATTCATATTCAAAGCATGTGATCGTTCTAGAACTCCAAGTCTCCAAGTCATTATGATATGTCGTTCTTAGGAGTTAAGAGTCTAACAAGACTAATTATTTTGATTAATTTAGCCAAACCACCACGTTGTGACGTTGTGTATCAGTGTATCCCTTTTAAACAGCTGCGATGAAGCAAAATCCAAGAAAACTATAATAATGAATTTCAGTCGGTATCTCTAATAAGATTTTTAAAAAACCCACTAATTATTATTCTCGCAAACTCTCTGGCTTCATTAATCTTGGAAAAAAATAAATATAAAGCTCACTCAATGTTTTGGCTTTTTTCTCTCCATTTCTATATCTCCATGTCTTTCTAGAGGTTCAGAAAATCCCAAGTCATTAGTGTTTTCACTTTTATAAGCCAACCACTGAAGTCTAATTTTCTCCCTTCTTTATTCTCCAAACTCTGTTTTCCCGTGGAGGCTGGAGTATATGGATTCAGTAAGGAGAAGCTTGACTCAGTATGGATCTCAAGCTCTCCCTTTAATGCGAAACCAACAACAAATAGTATATAGAACTCCCTCACCACCTTCAGACACCAGCTCCCCAATCTTAGTCATTGCCATACTAGGAATCACACTCACAGCTTTTGTATTATTAGGTTACTATGTCTTGGTGATCAAATGTTGGTTGAATTGCCACCGCGTTGGTTTCCTAAGACAATTTTTTACTACACAAACTCGACGTTTTGAAGATCCCTTAATGGCTTATGAACCCGCAACTGAGAATCGGGGTGTAGATGAATCTGTTATACAAGCTCTCCCAGTTTTTCAATTTAGAAAAGGAGAAGGTATAGGAGATGCAGAGAGAAGAAGCTACTTTGAGTGTGCAGTTTGCTTGAATGAGTTTCAAGATGAAGAGAAACTAAGAGTTCTGCCTAGTTGTAGTCATGTCTTTCATATTGATTGCATTGACATATGGCTTCAAAGTAATGCTAATTGCCCTCTTTGCAGATCAAGTATCTCAAGCAGAACAAGAGTTCTGCCTATTCAGATCATTGCCCCTAGCTCTTCTCCTCAAGACCAAACTCCTGTTACAGAAACAACCATTAGTGGTGATGAGGATTTTGTTGTAATAGAAGTGAGAGGTAGTGCTAGTGCAGATCAAACTACACATAGTCACAGACGGCAAGATACTGCAAAATCAGGAGAACTTTTGTCCAAGTCTGTCAATCCTTCTCCAAGAAAAGAACAAAGACTAATAACCAAGAAACAAAGGAAGTTTCACCATGGTGCTAGCCTGGGAGATGAGTGCATTGATATCAGAGGGAAAGATGACCAGTTCTCAGTTCAATCAGTTCGGAGATCGTTCTCCATGGATTCATCGACTGATAGACAACTCTTTCTAGCTGTTCAAGATATCATTCAACAGAATAGACCTCTTAATGAGGTTAGCACAAGTGCAGGTTGTAGCAGCAGGGTACGCCGACCCTTCTTTTCGTTTGGCCATGGCCGAGGATGAAAACAAATGTGGTTCTTCCAATCCATTTCCAAGTATAAACTAGCTAGTATGATTCAAACTTCAGTATTGAATGCTTGTTTGTTTGTTTTTTTTTTTTTTTTTTGTAGACATAGATTGTACACTTTTATGAAGAGATTATTAATTTTAAACCAAATGAGTGTATAGCAAATTACAGTTAAACCTCTATAAATTAATAGCCTTCGGACCACCTTAATTCTATTAACTTAAAGAGATATGAATTTATCGATAAATTCATAATATTAATCTATAGCGATATTTCAATTTATTGGTTTTTTGAGTAAAAAAATTACTTTCTATTACATGTTCAGTTATCAAGGTCCAGTAAAGATTATTGATTAAAGTGATTAACCAATTCAAAATTCAAAAATCCAACACTTCATTGAATTTTTCAGTGAATACTAAGAGTCTTTAGTTAATTCAACTTATTGAACCTAGGTGCATACAATGTAATGTACTGAATCAAATATTGTACACATTATTTAACTCAACACAATCTTGTATCCCATATCATTTTACATTTTCATATTTCAACAAAACTAAGATCTATTATCATTTTACATTTTCATATTTCAACAAAACCTAAGATCTAATCAATTTCTTATATTTATTTAAGTGATTATTAATTTATGGAATATTTGGGACTTAAAGAATGTTACATAGAAATATTAAACATCTATTATCTTATTATTTTGTCGAAATTATTAATTTAATATAGAAGCCCCAAGTCGGGATTGAAGAATTATATTATTTAAGAGAGATTATCAATTTACCGAGTATTAATTTAAAGAGGTTCTACTGTATTTGTATCTTGGGCATGTGTGGACTGTCGAGTAAGTTTGAAGTTAATCAAATGTGATGTTATTGAGCAGTAGTAATAATTATGAACATCATTGCTTGAACCACTAATCTCTGAAATCACCTTTTTTCTTTTTAGCTTTCTTTGCCTTTCTATGATCAAAGTGATTGTGTTTCTTCACTTTCTTACTTTCCAAAGAAAAAAGGTGAAAAGGGAAGAATTGAATGCCTCTATTGTTTCTACTTTCTACTACAATGAGCTTCACAAGTTTAATAGTAAGAGTAAAAGATATCATTCTTGATTAGTACTGAGGGTTGATAACAATTATTCAGAGATCATTAGGGGTTTACATTCAACACACCAATATCTTGACCCCTGTGTGCCTTTATCACTCTCCTCAAAAATATTACCGATCATGTCCCTTCTGCTGTTAGACCCTGGCGATGGATGGAAGTCGTTATCCAAAAAAAAAAATAACTGCTTATTCATTCTGATTCATTACAAGCCACAAAGATCTTACAAAGGAAAGCCTCAACTACATGGAGAACTAGCCTACTAGTGGATATAAGGGATACCTTGAATAACCTGGAGGAGTTTAGAGTGGAACATGTATTCAGACAGAAGAACAACCCTGCTGACTGGCTGGCCAACCTTAATGAGGCCAATGGATCTATTGTAATGTTTTGCCGTCCACTGCAGAGGGATTTACACGACCTTGTAACAAAGGATGCCAATGGTACCTTATTTTTTAGAAAAAATTGATAATAAACTGGTAAGGGTCTAAGCAAACCCCAGATTGACATTTGCAAAAACAAAAAAAAAAAAACAAAACAAAAAAACATAAGGTATATTTTCAAAAGCAGGTACTTGCTTCAGGCCTTCAGGGTCGTTAGCTGACAGTTACAAGAATCCAATATCTTGACCAACCCCATTAGTTTTTAATTAACTGCTGTTTGTTGTCTTTCATTGTCACAAATCTATTAGACTATTACTATTTTACTCTTTCTTGATTAAAAAAGAAGACACCACTATATGCAGTAAGTTAAAACTTGACTAGAGGTAAAATGAAAAATAGTTGCTTCTACCTAACATGGTCACATGGAAGATGGAACTCACTCAGGATGGGAACACATGTTGGTTTCAACTAACTTTGTAGAACTTGATGTGGTAATTACTAGATAATTACTCACAGAAAGAGGTTGGATCTGAATTTGCTTAATTTAGGACAAACATATAATAACGCAGACAAGGTGTAACATGTAAGCTGTGCACAGTGAGGAAGAAACACTGTTGCAGGCAAAGCATATGGAGCTGAGGTGGGCAAGGCACAATGCCCGAAACTAAGATATATATACTACTGTTGCAGCTTATTCAAGGCACAAAATTGTACAAGTAGAACCTTGACTCACCTGTTATATATGTAGAAAATATGCAAACATATCCCATCTCTTCAGTTCTCTGTATCTTATAAAGTCATTAAACATAGACAAGTAGTACTGCCATTCTGCCAATACATTATTCTAAAGGATTCCCTCTGCTTCTATACGAGATAAGTACCTAATTAGACAATATGATCCATCTCTGACTCTGATCTTCCTAGATCACTGAGCTTCTTTGAACTGAGACTAATGCAACGTAGCACCATTACTGCATCTTTTTTCTTTCAGTATAACTGCAGGGAGGAACACGGTCAAGTAAAGTGTTTTGATTAAGTTTTCATGTTGAATCCAATGTTTCGAGCAATGTATTTTTGTCACTGTTTCAGGCAAGCTAATATGGCTGCCGACTTGTTATCTAAAGAGTGTGTCAAGTTTCCTGTTGTGGATTTTGGTATTCAAGCTACCTGGTCTAACGTAGCTTCTTTAGATTTCAGCAGTATTATTGCTGCAGACAGTATGGGGAAGGCTTTCCCCACTTTGTGAAGCCCACTCATTTGGCTTTAATAGATATTTAAAGATAACAGTCTATGACACCAATTCAATTTCATAATAATAGATTTCAGTGCAGGAATGAGGACACAGATTATACCGAGTACCGACAAGATTATCAAAAGAAAAGGTTATACCGACAATAGTTATAGACTTATAGGTAACCTAAAATCACTGGATTATGATAATAGAGCATTTCCATTATGTTCTTTTCTTCCTAACAAAATCAAATGTCATTTCTCTTAGATTTAATTCCCTTAAATTTTTTTGTTATGGTTCATATAAATTTCTGGAGATTCCACATGTTTATCACAAGTTGGATTTTATATTGTTCACTGTAGTTGACCCTAACAGTTACGTTTCTGGAGGACGAGAAATGTGCATTCTAATAAAAATTGAATTTCCACATCTATGAGATTCTCATCAAAGCCAATTACCCAACGAGACATAACTATAGTCCCATCCATTGTTGAACCAATGATGTTCACTAACAGTTATAAAAACCTAGAACATGTAGTCCATGTCAGGGGTTCCTCAGGTCAGATGAATCTCCATATTCCGGTTATGCAGAAGATGATAGTATGTATCATAAGATGTTGGGGTCCTTGGGTCAGTTGGATTCAAGTAAACCTCCAACGGATAATGCAGATCATGAAAGTAGGTAAAAATAGAAGATATTGTTATTTTAACTTGTTGGTGTAGGACTTTTTTTTATGTTAGAAGATTTCGAATTGGGACATGGTTCGCTTTGAGTGCAGTCTAGCATATATTGAAATGCAAGAATATTTTTCACAGTGATACACTGATATTGAATACACTGATATTGAATATATATCCTGACAGTGCTAAAGGCCCAAGCAACTGAGCAACCCCTACTTCAAAAATTCTGATAATTTTCTTAAGAAAACTCTTTTTGAGGTTTGTTTCTGAAAATAATGTTTAAAAGAGTTTTATTTATGGAGGTAAGGTGATGTTGTGAACCTACCATACCTATTATGCATGTGTTCTGTCAGATTATCTGCAAGATATATCCCTTGATCCTCCGCATGCACATCAACCTCACTCAAATGCTTGGGGTTGGGGATACAGGTTATCCACTAGTAAAGAAAATAAAATTTGGTTTGCATACTTATGTTATATAATGCAATTTGTCTGGAAAATATAAACTGATTAAACAAGTGTGCAATGTATTTGGTCTGAGAATCACCTGAAGTACAAATGATTTTTTCCCCATTCAAAATAGAATCCAAAACAGAATCTGGTAGAACACATAAGTCATACCTGCGAATGACAAGCCCAATGAGACGGTCTGCACTCTGCACTATTCGTGATCCTTCTAAAGAACCTAAAAGCTGTGGGTAGCTTTTTTAAGTATCGTTCTTCTTTTGTGATCAGCTTATCAATCTTCTCCATTTCCAGGTAAGAATTTCTGCTCCCACGGGTACGAGCACATGCAGGATTAAAAGTTTCCAGTGTTCTTTGGAAGTAATGCTGAAAAGAGCAAAGTTACAACATCAGTGAACTGATCAACTTCATAAATTAAACATAAGATATTAAGCGAGTACATTTCAAGTTAATTATTATTTTTGCAGTGAACATATAAATATTTTAACAGAAGTCAAATCCAACAATAATAATATGCATCTAACCATATTGATGTGCATTCTTTACTTGTAATTCAAATGGTCTACTCTCCATGCTCTTCAAGTAAATTATTGTAATCAACCCGATCTAAGGTGACTTTAAAGTATGGAGACTAGGCAACTATCTACATTAAAATGGGGGATCCTACAACAGAGAGAATGGGCATGAGTAGCCATCGTGTTGTGAATGTAATGTAACCTCAAAATAACATCGCTATACTAAATAAACAAGTTTTTATTCCACATTCCCTTCATCAGTTCTGTATCGGCAAACCAACCCAAAGAAGTGCAGAATTTGAGCAACACTTGGGATTCGTGATTTAATTGTTAAAACAAATGGGACTTCTGTTTAAACAGCATGAGACTTCATTCGTGTTTTAATAATGGGACTTCTGTTTAAAAAAATATATTAAGCATACTCCTAAAGATATCAAGGTCAACCAAATCTTCGAATGCAACATTCTTACATACTAAGCAAGGCCATAGAAGCCCAAGGCAGGATTCAAAGCAAGCAATAGATTGTATAAATGGTAATGGACAGATACAGTGGAGGTCAAGACACATTGTTTCAGAAATCATAGCAACAAGGCAGGAGTTCGAGCACGTGATCTTCAAACACATCTTCTGGGAAAGCAACAGAACTGCTGACTGGTTGGCAGCCATATATCAACCAAATGACCCATGCATGATGTTTTGTAACCCTCTTAGTAGGGAATTGAATGTTATACTAGCCCAAGATGCTAGTGGCATGCAGTACACTAGAAGATAGTGATGTCTGTAGTGGATCTGTAAACGTTTCTTTATATTGTTTTTTCTATAAACTGGTAGGGGTCTGCCTAACCCCAGCTTGCTAATTGCAAAAAAAAAAAAAAAAAGCAAGGCCATAGAAAACACATAAGTTTCGTGTTGAAGTATCATGTGAGTTAATCAAGACAAAAGGCATACCATGTATGCCGTCCCTTGTAAATCCATTAAGATAGCTGCAAAAGTAGAAACCAGAGTTTTCCCTTCACCTATCGTCATATCAGCAATTGACCCATCCAATAATCTTGCATTAAAAAAAAAATAAAAAAATTATAAGTACTAACATTACTCTCTTTCAATCCAAACATGAAAATCAATTATAAAAACTAATACCTGGACATCAAAAAGGCGCATCCTAAACACCTTTGTGGGTTTCCAGGATACAGCAAATGCCTCTGACATAATACTGTAATTAAACACTTGACAACTTGAATATGTGCTAAAGTCAAAATTCATCTTTTTTTTTTTGCTGCTAACAGTAGTAAATAAAAAGAATTAAACATATAAATTATATTCAAAATCATAACAGATGAAAAGTGAGGAAATGTAAAGAATTGGGAAACCTGTTGTCTCTGAATATGAAATTCCAAGGCATTAACAGAATCAACAAGCCGATTACCAAACTCCTCCAATCAGTTCTTCTAAACTCGCCCAATGTTCCCTTTTCCTGAAAGAAGAAGAAGAAGAAGAAGAAGGTTATTTCAATATCATAATTAGTTATGTAATCAACAAATTACAGTAATGTAAACCTAGAAAAATCTTAATCTAAAATAAGAACTTAGGCATTCACATAAGGGAACAAGATGAAACCTTTTCAAATCCTCAACATCGATCTGCGTGTTTTCCTTCCATTACTCCCTTTCTTTCTTTCTTCCAACATTAATGTGGAATTTATCTTCGAAGCACACTAACCAACAAACCCTAGAATTTCTTCAAACAAAAATCAAAACTACTTTTCAATTCAAAACTTAGAACAACTCTCAATTGAAAGTTTGAAACTAAACTTACTAGAAGAAAAGCTCGTAATACCAGCGAACTGCTGAACAAGTGCGGGAAGACTTGAAGTTGTGGGGGGTCAATATATAATACTATAGGTTACGTTATAACAAAGCAACGTTGTTTAGATGGCGTCGAGTTATTTGTCCGCGTGGCGTCAGAAGGAAGCTAACTCTAACACGGGTTGGTGTATTTAGCAACCGCGTGGCGTTGGATTAAAGCAGACCTTAGATGAGTTGCCGTAGATTTTAGTAATCCGAGTATCGTTTAGAATCTAGAGGTAATCTACACCGCGTGGCGTCAAACTAGAAACACGGTGGCATAGACTTAGTATTCCGCGTAGCGTAGGAATAAAGCACCGCCAAATTGGGTTTGCGTAAAAAGGCCGTAATTGTCAATTTACGCAAACCCAATATATATATTCATGGTTCAACCCAACCCAACTACGATATTATCCAAGCCCAAGTTTCAAATTGACGAAACTGTCCTTAACTGTTCAATCTTCTTACTGAGTTCATAACTCTGCTGCAACACCATTTCTCTCTCTCTCTCTCTGATCAACAAAGATGAAGATAATGGTAGCAGTGAAGCGAGTAATTGATTACGCGGTCAAAATCAGAGTCAAATCTGACAAGGTAATTTGCTCCCTAAAATACCCAAATCTTGTAATCTTTTATTAAATCTCACAATCTAATTATTTTTTTCTGCAATTTCAAATGATTAGACAGGTGTAGAGATGAACAACGTAAAGATGTCAATGAACCCATTTTGTGAAATAGCATTAGAAGAAGCACTACGTATTAAAGAAGCAGGATTTGCAACAGAAGTTATTGCAGTTAGTATGGGTCCTTCTCAATGTATTGATACACTTAGAACTGGACTTGCTATGGGTGCTGATAGAGCTATTCATGTTGATACTTCAACTTCTTCTTCATCTTCTTCTGCTACTACTACTCTAAATCCCCTTTCTGTTGCTAAGCTTCTTAAGAAGCTTGTTGATTTGGAGAAACCTGGTTTACTTATTCTTGGCAAGCAGGTTTGTTTTTTTTTTATTAGCTTATTTGAAATTTTGGGAGTTTTTTGCTTTGAACTTGAAATTTGTGTTTTTTGAGTTGAAATTACTCAATTAGTACTTTTAGAGCTTGATTATAGAAAGGGTAGGTTTTAATTTAATGGAATTGGTAAAATTTTGCGTTGTGATCGAAAGGGTAATTTAAAATTTGCATAATGGAACAGAGAAATGAAAACTGTGGGTCTTGAAGTTTGATTGTAGGATCACATTGCACTCAATATTGAATTGAATTGAATTGATAGAGAGTGTTTTATGTAATTGTAATGGCATGATGTTTGATTCTATATTCAAATCCTTGGGATTTTGAAGTGAATGGAGAGATTCTTTTATGTAAGTGTATGTGCATATTGTGAGATGTTGATTTGGTGTATGAGTTCCTGTACAGGCCATTGATGATGATTGTAATCAAACTGGGCAAATGGTGGCTGGTCTGCTCAAGTGGCCACAAGGAACTTTTGCTTCAAAGGTTAGTACTAGTATGATAGTATCGTCTGAAAGTTGATGGTCGTTTTTAAGATATAAATGGTTAACTAAAACTATTTTCTGGGCTAAGGTGGGTTTCTTAACTAGTTGACTGTTAATGTACTTACTTCACTATAGTTGTTTTTGGCTAACCAAAACTATAATACACCATGAATTCAATGAACCAAATATGCATGATAGGAATGGTTTGGCAGATCAGCAGATGGGTGTCTTAGTAGTAGTTATGAACTCTACTTTGTGCATTGTATTCTCATGATTTCGTTACTGGAAATTTTGTTTAAATATCTAAAGGTTATATTATGGTGTGTGAAAGAATATGGACATCTGATGGAGGAACAAAAATGGTATCATCTCTTTCTTTGGGAAAAATAATAATGGAAAGAAAGGAAAGAAACGAAAAGAAAAAACTACTTCCTGATTGAGATGAATCTTTTTCCCTTTTTTTCTGTCTGGTAATACAAGTATTAGTAACATCTAAAAGTACTGGCCAAGATCTTTCAGTTGACACACATGATCAACTACAATTTGGGAATGCATTTGTAGGACTAGAGTAATTGAAGACAATCCAATATGTAAGGAAAGTACCCTTTGTTCAAGTTTACCAGATTATATACTTACCTGTGCATTATGATCTGATAGCCATTACTTCGATGTATCAGCATATCCAATCGTAGATTAGCTGATAGCAACATTAAATGTCTGGAACTAACGTTTCTATGCGTCAGTCAACATCGCAATGAAATATGAAACACATGGCGCGTAAGGTTTAAGAAAATTTCTGTGTATAACATCTTGCTGCGTGCTAGTAGGTTATACTGGATAAAGAGAAACAGGTTGCAACAGTGGAAAGGGAGGTTGATGGTGGCCTAGAGACACTGTGTTTAGATTTACCAGCAGTTATCACGTAAGTATGTCAGATCTCCTTGTGGTTTTTTGCTGTCTTTATTTTAATAGTATACCCACATAACACCCAAAAACAAAAAACAAGGCAGTTAAGGATTTCCTTGCAAGCTTAAAAGAGAGACTTGAAAAGGGAAGGGACACATCTCACAAGTAGGCTGCCACATATATGCAGTATCTTGCGGCAAATTTGTGATTTTGGAAGATTGGATATAACCGTATGAGATATTTCAGGTGTTTTAATGCATGAAGGGAGGTCTTAAAATTTCGAAGCCTTCTGTTTTAATGCTATTTCCCAGAGCCTTTTGGTATTGGTCTGAGTCACATGTTCCTGTAGCTTAATTTGCATGCTGGTTGTTACTTAGTTTGCTTATTTACTTGAATTTTTTTTTGCACTGGCATTCTCTTTTGTTACTAAGAAAATGAAGTGTTTTCTTTGTTCTGCCCTTGCTACAGCACGGACTTGAGATTGAACCAGCCAAGGTACGCGACACTGCCCAACATAATGAAAGCAAAATCAAAAGTTATAAAGAAGGTTACTCTTGAAGAATTGGGGGTAGAAATCAAGCCTGATTTAGAGATTGTTCAAGTCACTGAACCACCCAAGAGAAAAGCGGGAGTGATTGTATCCTCTGTAGACGAACTCATTGACAAGTTAAAAAATGAGGCTCATGTCATTTAACCTGTAATTGTTGTCAGATCATTTGTGATCAGCTGATACTGTCTTCTTATAAAAACCCATTACCATCCTAAAGGGAAAGAAATAAGGTCACATTATGGATACAGGAATTGTAAATACTTTTAACTTTTTCGCTGATATTGTTTCAATAACAAGACGGGGTAATTGTACATAAAATGGCTTGAAAAAATTGAAGCTCTCATTCGTTCCTTCCAAATGTTGCAGCTAAACATGTGCAGGTCACATATGGGGTGACTGGCCAGAGGCCCCGAATAAACTTCAGAAAACGGTTCAGTTACAATATGTACCAGCTGAGATGCCTCAGAATTTAGATATGACCTGCACATTGGTGCCATCAGATCCTATGAAATATAAAGTAATTTGGAACCATTAACCAATTTGTGAAGGGGAATCAGAATAAAATGTTTATCACATACAAGGAGTATGACATCTCCATATGCAGCTCCATTAGGCCAATAGTGAATTGATAATAGATTATGTGATGCAGTTTGATCTAATTGTTTCTACCAATGTGGGCGCCAGAAATTCACTTTTGCATGTTATCTTAAAAAAGGAGAACCATTGCAATGACAATTGGTCCCAAGCAAGAATATTGACCTTTGATGGCTCTTAAACGCAGGCACAAGCACAAGCCATTACAACCCCCATAGCCCCACAGTCACCATTGGTTGTCATTGGAGTTGAAAGCTTTGATAGATATATGAGATACTAATTGAAGAACAAATATTTTTTTTTCGCTTTTCTGTTGTAAAAGTCTAGACCGATGGTAGTTGCAGTGAGACTTATCCTTCAATTGAAAGGTCAAATACTCTTTCTTTCCTGCAGATATATATTCCCATAATCTTTTCCATTTGTAATGATGATCATAAGATAGATATGAAGAAAAAGAAAAAGATGAACAACTCTTTAACCTCTCCTACACAATTTTTTTCCTCCATAGAAATAATGATGACATTGTGTGATCAGTTGTGTTAACATGATGCAACTGGAATATGGGAATGTTGGGCCATAAAAGAACAATTTTCAACTAATCAATCCAAATCATTCGTTAAATAGTGGAATAATATGTTAAGTACACTGAATGTTTAATTGAAAATGGAAATGTGATTTGTCACTAAAGAATACCATCATCTGATTTAACGTATATTCGCATTTTAGCTTCCAATTCTGAATTTTTAAATGCCAAGTGGAAAATCTACTATCTTGTTTTTAAAATAAAAATAAAATAAGGATTATGACTCTGTATGCTCACATTACATTTTAGTATTTTACTCATACGACGCGCAATGCCGTTGATAATTGTTTATCAAACCTTTTAGCTCAAACAATGTTGATTGACCAATTCTGATGGAAGTGGCTGTTCACCGGTGATGAACTTCTGTGTTCAAAAGCCGGTGACATTTGGGCCCAAAGCAAAACAACAAAAAAAATCCAGCCAACATAAAGGCTTAAACAAGTAGTCTAAACGACTTCGCGAAGCACTGGATTATAACATTGACATGTTGCGGAACTTGTGTAACTAAATTATCCTTTCACGTCATAAATCATCACACTACCCAAGAAACCGAAAGCATAAAGGGCATTAACGTCATTACGAAATAACCATCTCTTTCTTCTGTTCTATCTATCTATCTTTCTTTTGTTGAGTCTTTCTTTCTGTTTACTCTCTCAATCACACAAAGTCATAATAATTGAATTCAGATTTCAAAAACTCGGTTTCGATTTCAAACAAAGTGTGAAAAACACACGAGAAAGAGAGAGTGGGAGAGAAAGAATGGATTCGTTTCAAGAAGATAGCAGTTGGAATCTTATAGATTATTCTAGAATTATTGAAGATACTTCTTCTAATGATTTCTATTGGAGCAATCAAAGGTAGTGATTTTGTTTTTTTTTTTTTTTTTTTTTTAAGGTTTGTTGATGTTAGGGTCTGTTTGGATACTTATATATTATTTTAAGCATTGTATTGTATATATAAATAAATCTTCTCTCATAAACATTTTGCTAAAAATAGATCTAGTATATAGAAATGTTTCCATCTAACGGTTTTTTGTTTGAGATTTTTTTTTTTTTTTTTTTTTTGATTTAATCTGTTGATTTAGTACAGATTTAATATAGATCGTTGTGTTGAAGATAGATTTTTGATTTAAGTAGTATCTGTAACTCTTAAGTTGTTAGTTTTAGTACTATGCATTCAGCAAATGGTAAAATGAATCACGGATTTAAGATTTTTGTTGGATGTGCAAGAAGTGCACAATTTTTGTTGTGCTTTTAGTTCTATTGAACTGTGTTAGGCTAAGTAGTATCTTGATTAAGTAATTCATTATGTTATCTTGGTGCTATGGTTATAGTGCTTGCATGGAGCTTGAAGTTTCACCTGCTGATTCTGTTCTTACAGACAAAGGATGTACGAGGAAAAGGTATACTTTTTTTTTTTTTTTTATCCTTTTCTAAACAGCTATTTGAGGAGCTATTTGCTAATTTTTGAGTGTTGATGACACACATAGACAGCTATTTGTTGTTTCACATGATCTTCTTAGAAACTATGAATATAACAAAAAATAAAATAGATGATATTATAGTCATAGGGAGAACATCAATGTTTCAAAACAGGAACAAAAAAAAACACACACAAAAACAAAAAACAAACATTTGCCTTCGAGATCAAGTTAATAATAACTCTAACCCCTCAGATTTGTCATCTTGTCCATTCTCGCACATTAATCTAGAAATCAGAACAAAAAAAAAACTATTTGTGAATCTCTCAAAGCCTTAATGTTAAGTCTACCTTCTCAGATTCATCTTCTTGTCCCTTCTCGGATCTCTTCCTCCTTTCTTCAGACAAATCATCACTCTCTATCTTGAGATGTTTCTCTGCATTATCGAGAAATGGCCTAGTATGGTAGTTAATCCTCTTAGCATCTGTTTTAGGCTGCATGTTTGATGAACTTGAAGCCAAAAATGATATAGGAGTAGGAACTGATTTTGGAGATATAACTGAGGTGGAAGCCCCAATTGTTGGAGTGTGAGCCAGAGATGAGCTAGAGGTTGGTCTCTGTGCAGTTTTGCGTAATTCCTCCCTTTGAAGAGCTTGTTGAACCGATGATATGGTTGGTGTGACTAATAAGTTGCACTCATGATCTTTTATGTGGTCACCAAGAGCCTTTGCAGTCTTAAAGACCATTTTGCAGAAATGACAAGGATGAGTATGGACATCACTTGAAAAGGGTTGAGCCATAGGCTGCTCATTTGGATTATTGTTGATGGAGCTTAAGCTTTGCCTTGCTTGGTTGTAGAACATAGTTGATGGACGAGTGCGTACGCTAGATGGCAAGGGCTGAGCAATCACAGAATTTTGATACTCATTTTGACTATTGTTGATGGATCTTAAGCTTTGCCTTGATTGGTTGTAAAACATGTTGGATGGGCGAGTGTGAGCATTAGTTGGCAAGGGTTGGCCCATAGCAAAATTTCGATACCTATTTTGACGATTGTACCTTGCTTGGTTGCCAAACATGGTGGTTGGACGATTGGGGGCACTAATTGGTGAAGGCTGACCCAAAGCAATAGTTCGATACTCATTTTGACGATTGATGGAGCTAAATTCTTGCCCTGTTTGGTTGTTCAACATGTTGAATTGATGAGTGTGGGCACTAGTTGGCAAGGTTTGAGCACTAGCGAGATCTTGATGCTCATTTTGACCATTGTTGATGGAGCGTGAACCTTGTCTTGCTTGGTTGTTGGACATGGTTGATGGAAGCGGGAGGAAGCAAGCGAAATAGAATGAGAATGATAAGTAATGAAATTAATCAAACCAGGAAGAACGTTAGGGAGAGATTGTCCAATTGGTCTTGAATTATTGCGTCTTTTATAGAAGAAGTGGAAGGGAAAACTATATTTCTTTTTAGATTGAGAAATCTGGAGAGTAGGATGAGAAAATCTGATTTTTATGAACTTTCTCCATATGAGCTGTGGTAAATCTTTTATATTTTTATGAGCTACTATGAGATCTTGTTAGATTTGTTTAAATCTGTGAGGATTTTCTTTTATTAACAAGAGATCGCCTTTTTTTGATATCTTTTGAAGTGTAATTGCTTATTTAAAGTCGTTGCTGAATGTCAGTTGCTACTAGATGGTAGGCCACGTTGCAAGAATTATTTTTGGTAATCGGCCACGTTGCAAGAATTGATAATCTATTCATTGATAAAGATATTTGAAACTAGAGTTTAGTAGATGAATTTAGCTTGGTAGTTTGTTCACAAGAAAACATCCTTTTAATCATTTGAAAATGGTGATGGACTGGTGGCCATGTTGTCCAAGATAGCAACTTAGCATACATTGTAGTGCATAATTTCTATCACTGTGTAGTATTGAGTACCTGATATATTTTTTTAATTCATCGTACTTTAATTAGTTAATTATGTAATTGTGATTCAAATATGTGTCTGTGTGCTGCCCTTGCACATAAATATGATTCGTTTACAGCTGTTGCAATTATGGGACCTTATATATTATTTAAAATCCCACGAACAGGTCCCGACTCCAGTCTTGCAAAGGCCATGACTACACACTGTAAAAGTAACTTCTATCTTGTCGTATAGATAAAATGATAAATGACTACACATCAAATTTTTTTACTTTTTATCAGTTGCACATTTTTGTTTGCGTAGGGTACTTTCTTTTTCTTGTACATCTTGACATATTTTATTTTCGTTACAATTTTCTTGTTTACATTTATCTTTCTAGTAATTTGATGATATTATTTTGGCCATCATGCAACATTGTGCCTTGCAATATTCAATATTTATGGTGTCTGCACTGTGGTCACATCTACAGGGGTCGCAACGAGTCATGCAGTGGGCCGGGGTCTAAAGCTTGCCGTGAGAAGATGCGGAGGGACAAGTTGAATGACAGGCATGCCTTTTGTATTATGTGTTGCCTTATTTCACAATCACATTGATATGCATGTGTTTGAAAAGTCGGTTTTGTTGGTTGAAAGTATTAAATAATTTTCCTTTATAAAGAAACAAGCTTTCCTTCCCTTTCTTTTGGGTGATGTCATTTTGTGTTTCTTTGATTTTTTACAAGTTCTCATCAGATATTTGGGAAAAGAATTTAAGAGTTATTTGTGATCATTGGGTGTCTGATTAGTTTTAACTGTTTGAAAATACTGTGAAGGCTTACTTTCTAAAGGCCCAATTGTCTATTCCGATATCATCAGGGTGTGTTTAGCTTATTACACAATCACATTGATATGCATGTGTTTGAAAAGTCGGTTTTGTTGGTTGAAAGTATTAAATTATTTTCCTTTATAAAGAAACAAGCTTTCCTTCCCTTTCTTGTGGGTGATGTGATTTGGTGTTTCTTTGAATTTTTACAAGTTCTCATCAGATATTTGGGAAAAGAATTTAAGAGTTATTTGTGATCATTGGGTGTCTGATTAATTTTAACTGTTTGAAAATACTGTGAAGGCTTACTTTCTAAAGGCCCAATGTCTATTCCGATATCATCAGGGTGTATTTAGCTTATTAAGTGGATCAAAAGTTTTGATGATTTCCTTTTATGTTTTTGTTTGTAAGAAATTATCTAAAAACAGTACTATCAAGCTTTTTATCATTATTCTGATCAGAAAATAGACTGTTTTTCATGCTTCTTATAGGTTTGCGGATTTAAGCTCTATTTTGGAGCCTGGGAGACCTGCGAAAACTGACAAAACTGCCATATTGGGTGATGCCATCCGTGTTTTGAATCAACTAAGAGCTGAATCTCAGGAGCTTAAAGTGGCTAATGAAAAACTTCAGGAAGATATAAAAAACTTGAAGGTACGTGTTTTATTCCTGTTGTCACGTATATGAGAGTTGGGTGATATGTCACTCGGTAATATTTAGTTCACATAAACATCCCAACAGAAAAAATGTACAACTTCAGTGAAAGGTACATGTCTGCCTTAATTTTTTCTACACTTGGGTCCATGATCAACTACTCTAAAATGTGATGATGCTTTCCTCCAAAATTTGAGTTTAAAACACAAGTCTGTTCTTTTAAATTGGCAAGATTGCTCTTTTTTTTTTAAAAAAAAAAAAATTTAGTTGACGTGGCTCAGAGAGCCACCATCTTTTTACCAAAGTTGATCGTGGAAATTAGGTTATGTTTGTAGAAGTTGATATTAGAGAAAGGGAAGATTGAAGGGTAGAATATAAGATCTTCATGGACCACTTCATAAAACCTAAGATCTTGGAGGACACTGATTCTGTTATAGGAGGAAATGGGGCACATAATGTTTAAAGGTTTGAGGAAAGAGATTGGATATAAATAAAGAAAACAAAATAAGCTGCTCTTATAAAGTTACTTTTTAGGTGGGAGAATGGGAAATTTTGTTTAAGGTATGTTGTCTGTATCTCTGTGCTTGGCCTGTAATTTTAGCACATATCTGGGGTGGTTCTGTTCTATGTTTCAGTTGCTCAACGAAACCTCTATTATTGATCGTGTTAATCCTAGTTTGGTATGAAAGTTAGGGAGGATAGAGTAGTGATTTTCTTCCTAATTGATTTCCAATATGAGCAAAAATATGTTTCCCTCAGGGCTCATTTATAAGCTCGGAAGAACAAAGACCCAGGATTCAGGCCCAAAGAAACCTAAAGAAAAGGGGATTGGGTCTGGCATGTGTCATCTAATAAAATAATACTTGTACACCCTTTTTGGATGCTCGTAACATAATATTGTATTGCTTACAAAATGGTATATTTTCTAGGACCATTTGTATGTTTGCACTTTTCTTGTGTCCTCACTCCTCTACGTGTTGAATATGTGCCTTTTGCGTTATATACATCCACACCCACACACAGCACATTGCTTTTCATTCTCAGTCCCAATATCAGTTTATAAACTGCGCTGTTTTTTTTCCCTTTCTCCAAATGCAGACAGAGAAGAATGAACTCCGTGAGGAAAAAGGTTTACTGAAAGCAGACAAAGAAATGATTGAGCAGCAGATGAAAGCCATGGCCATTGTTCCTGGTGGAATTGTGCCACCACATCCAGCAGCATATCAAGCTGGAGTAAACAAGTTTATGGCTTTTCCTAGCTATGGTGGATATCCAATGTGGCAATACATACCCCCAGCTGCACTTGATACGTCTCAAGATCATGTGCTACGACCTCCTGTGGCTTAATAAATTTAGGGTGATTGCTTGCAGCAACTTAAGTTGCCTTGCTACACTGTTTGGAACATTTTGCTTTCCTATTAAATGTATATATATGTCTGCCATATGTAGCTGCCTAATCATATAATTGATTAGGCACATATTTCTTTGGCAGAATCCACAAGAAGTGTTGGCAGATCTGTATTTCTATAATAAGAAATAAGTTTCTATTACAGTCTTGTGCGAGTTATATAATTGGGATAAAGAGAAATGTTGTTGTATTATTAGGAAGATTATAACATTGGATTAAAAGAATGATAATCTTTACATATATATAGGATTCATTGTATTGTCAGCTTGGGTTTCAGATGCGCACTCCTATTCTGTGTCTGGCTGTTTGTGTTTCTGTTTATTTTCTAGTTTTTGTGAGGAAAAAACTGTGAGGAAAAAGGGAGATAAGTGGGTTGTGACTCAATTTACAGAAGAGATTATGATGAACAATATGGAAATTAGATGGGGAAGGGAATGACATTGTCTTCACGCTGAGAGATGCAAAGAACTTTTTTGAGTACAAAGCGGCAACCTGAAGTTGGAAAAAGAGATGCAGAAGATATTCTGTACTACCTTGAACGTCAACAAATAACTAATCCTTCATTCTTTTATGCTATTCAAGTTGATTCAGATGGTTTGATGACAAATTTCTTTTGGGCTGATGCTAGATCAAGAATGGACTATCACTACTTTGGCGATGTTGTTTCTTTTGATTCTACTTATGGGAAGACCAGATTTGGCATTCCCTTTATCCCAATTGTTGGCATCACTGCTTTTCAATGAGTCAGAGGAGTCTTTAGCCTGGGTGGTAAAGACATGGATGAACGCAATGAATGGTAAAGTGAGTAAACAACCAAAGCTGATTTTTACTGATCAAGCCTCCGCTATTAAAGAGGTCGTCAAGGGTGAATTGACAGGTACTCATCAAAGGTATTGTTTGTGGTACATAATGAGAAGTGCCAAACAGAATTTACAGGATATAATAACTGTACATACGAGTTTCACAGAGGACTTCAGTTGTTGTTTGTATGGCAGTGAGACTGTGGAAGAGTTTGAGTGTAATTGGGCTAAAATGCTTGCGAAATATGGGTTATGCAGTAACCAGTGGCTAATGAATTTATATGAGAATCGAGAAAAATGGGCGTCAGTGTACACACGTGATATTTGTTCGGCATCTATGTACACAAGTCACCCTAGTGAGAATGCTTACTTCGATGGATATTTAAGAAGGGGTATGCCTTTATGCGAGTTTTTTAAGCAACTTGAAAGAGCTATAACAGACAACCGAGTGACAGAAAATGATGCAGACTTTGAGTCCAACAAAATGCCGGTATTGAAGTTGACGGCTGATATAGAAAAAGAAACAGCTGCAGTTTACACTAAAGCAATTTTTCAGAAGTTTCAGGATTAATTGCTAGAAAGTCTGTCATATCGTCATAAAAGAGTTGTTGAGACTGGAACAAAATCTATGTTTAATGTGTGGAAGAATGGACAAACAGTTTGTAGTGTTACATTTGATGACTGTGACACTAGTACGAGGTGCAGCTGTCAGTTATTTGAGTTTTCAGGATACTTATGTAGACACATCCTTAAGGTTTTCTTGGTTGAGGATATCCAAAACCTCCCACCCCAGTACATACTAAGGAGGTGGACAAAAGATGCAAAATCTGGGCCTGTTGTGGATGTTCAAGGCGCATGTCTGCAGATCGAATATCTAGAGGCTCCAATGGTCCAATATCAGAAACTTTGTCAGGAGGCAATCAATGTTGCAATCAAGGGTTCCTCATCCACTGAAGTGTACAGAGTAGCTATGGGATGTTTGCGTAATACATTAAAAGAAGTGAAAAACACTTTGAGAAATGTATGAAACCCTGCAATTGAAATGTCCATCATTTGTAATTCTTGTTTAAAATATTTGATTAGTGTAAATAAATAATAGTAAGTGCAAATTTACACAAAACAATTCTAGCACGATTAGACTAATCGGAAAATCTTCCTCATCAACCCTATTCTGACTTGGCTTCCAAAAACAAACATTACATGGTTGGCTCTACAAAGGTATACATGTTAGAGCATTCCCAATGGAGGGTGGATAAATCCACCTCCACGTAGGCGCCACGTAGGTCCACCTAGGTAAAATCCACCTCAAAGAGAGAGGTGTATTTGCACTTGGGTGGTAGTTTCCCAACGCAGAGTGGACTCTTTGGTATAGAAAGTGGATTTTTTTAAAAATCCGGACGGCATGTCACATGCCGTCCGAGAGTCCAAAAATTTTAAAACACTACTTAAAACTTAAAAAAACAAACGGACGGCATGTAACATGCCGTACGAGAGTCCAAAAATTTTAAAACACTACTTAAAACTTAAAAAAACAAACGGACGGCATGTCCGATTCTACCACCCACAGGTGGATTTGAAGGTGGATTTTACCCACAGGTGGATTTGAAGGTGGATAAAATCCACCTTCAAATCCACCTGTGGGCAGCCCACCTCCGAAATCCACCTCCCCTTGGGAAGCTCTTTTTGTCTACAAGGTGGATTTATCCACCCCACCTCCAAAATCCACCCTCCATTGGGAATGCTCTTAGTAGATGAAGAAGCAATGAAAATGACTTTAAAATCAATTTTCTCCTATATCCTATTCCTAAAACCAAATTTTCTTATCAAAACAAGATTTTTTAAAGAAATGTATTGGGACATCACTGTAAATGACTAAATGAGTAACCCAGCCTCACAAGTCACAACCTCTCCTATAAATCAACAACCCCATGTTTAACACGAATAACATATGTCCACAGTCCACAATATTACTGCCTACCATAGGTGAAAATATCGTGCGTGCCGGGCGGATATTCGCGATATTTTCCGTTTTTTCAGAGATCGGCACGGTACGGATCACGGCATATATTCGGATATTAAAACACCCCATGCCGGTCGGCATTTATCGGATATTCGCGGCATAAATAGGCAAAAACCGATATTTATCGAAATTTTGGAAATTTTCGATTTTAAAATTAACACATTTATTTTTAATCCCCCCGAACTAGAATTTTCGATGAGGTTATCAAAAAAATGTCCAAAAGGCACTAGACGTTTGGAAACTTTCGCGACGAACTTGATGGCCCTCCAAGAGCAATATATCAGAAAGAAACGAAAAAAAAGCACGCCCATGCCAAAGTGAAGTTCTCTCTCACTTTTGGCAAACCAATATACTGTTTGTATCCAAGGTTTGTTTTTGTGTAATGAATAATTGGTATCGAATTGGTAACATAGGAACCTCCCAAAGTGATGATTCCAGTGTACCATCCTACCAAACCCAACCAGATGACAGTGGTTCTTGGTTTCCTAATATAGGGAGTTGGTTGGCCCCAATGACAAGTGGGTCCGACGTGCAGTCAGCCGATACATTAATGCCGGTTCAACAATACTCGAGATTTCCTATATTTGAATCATTTGCTCCGTATTGTATGGATCAAGATGCATATGATATGCATATTGACCAATTCAGGTCGTACGAGCAAACAATGTCATGGGAATATTACTGTACTGAGTTCGTCCCCACACGTATGCGACTCGAAGCTCATCGGTTTGACAAGGGGCGTCTATCATTCTGGGGTTAGCATGTCTTTTATTTTGATTATTAAAATAAAACTATGGGTTGAGTTGTAATGAGGTTGTTTGTGTTTAGTTCTTGTATTGTAAACATATAAAATTTCTATGAATATCCGCCCGATATTTACGATTTTTTCACCTATGAGTAAAACTATCTTGTGTAATAGTTCCGTCTTAGCTTCCTTGTATGATTTGTCGTGTGTTTAATTTGTAATGTATGTTTTTCTTTTAATTATAAGTTTATATATCGAAATCCGCGAAAAAACACGTAAAGTGCAGAAAACCTCCCAATTTGCCGAATTTTTCGCGAATATTCGCGAATATCCGCGGCATAAACCGATTTTTTCGAATTTGCCAAACCAATACAATCCGACACATGAGGTCGGATATCCGCGATATTTTCCGGTTTTTGGGGGATCGGATATCCGCCCCTAAACGATATTTTAGCCTATGCTGCCTACCAAAATTCATGCAAATTAATAACAAGTGTTTGACAGAAAAATGAGTATTACTATGGTTTCTACAACAGATTTGAAGCTTTCAAAGAACAACTGAAGAAATCGAATAAGATGATGAGTCTCTACTCTCTAGGGTCTATTTAGTCATTTGGCCTAAACAATTGGGGTGAGAATATCGATGTAACGAAAAACTGTCAGATGCTACCATTTGAATTCCTATCATATTGGATTCATGTACGAAACTCCGTGGGATAACCGATAATCTTTCTTTCTCTCACACGTCACTCTAACGTCTTCATCTCATATTCTCAATCCCTGGAATATAACTTGAATTCCCTTTCTTCTTCCTTCTCTAGAAACCTTAATTTGCACCATTGAACGAAATCAAGTTAATTCATGCATCAATATATCTTTCATTAACCTCAAACATCATAAAGGTACGAACTTTCCTTCTCTCCATTTCTTACTTAAAAAGTCTTTTTTTTTTTTATTCAAAGAAATGTGATTTCTCCTATTGAACTTTCTAGGGTTCCAATTCCATAATCTTTTTCATAGAATTTTACTTCTAAGGCTTTTTTCTTCCCATGTTGCAAACTTTTGTTCTGATTCATTGTTTTAAAACAAGTGTAGAGAGTGAATTGAGCTGAGTTGAACTGAAAGGTGAAAGGTATAATTTGCAATGTTTGTTTCTAGAGATTGATTGAGTTTCCAATACTGTTTGTGTTGGTCCGTTTGTTAGATCTAGGAATGTAGTTCTGAATTTGACAAAAAGAGATTGTTAATCAAGTTGAAAGTGTTAATGGTTTAGAAGAAAGGGAAGTTAGAAATGTAAGTAATTTTGAAATGAACAAAAGTGTTAGTATTAATAGACCAGAAGATTTTTTTGAAGAGGGTGATTGTTGTCCATCTATTGGTATGGAATTTCAATCCCAAGAAGCAGCATATAGTTTTTATAATCGGTATGCAGCAAAAGTGGGATTTAGTGTGCGGAAAGATAGTACTTCTATATCTCGAACTGGAACAAGAGAGGTAATTGGTAGGACATTTTGTTGTTCACTTCAAGGTTCACAAGATCCTCGTTGTAAACCCAAGGATCAAAGAAAAAGGAACAGAGCTGATACAAGAACAGGTTGTAAAGCTAAGATTTCTCTTAGAAAGAAGGATGAGCTTTGGGTTGTGACTAAATTTGTAGAGGAGCATAACCATAATCTTGTGCCTCCAAGTAAAAGACATAAGCTTCGGTCTCTAAGGAGGATGACTGAAAATCTAATGACGAGATATGAATCACTTGAAGATGAAAAGAGTTGTAAGATTGGTTTCACTCTAAGAGAGGCAACGAATTATCTTAGCACAAAACGACAATCTGAAGTTAGGAAGGGAGATGTAGAAGAGGTACTGTATCACCTTGAGTGTCAGCAATTAAAAAGTCCTGCTTTCTTTTATGCAATTCAAGTTGATTCAGAAGGTTTAACGACAAATTTTTTTTGAGCTGATGCTAGATCAAGAATGGACTACCACTACTTCAGGGATGTAGTTTGTTTTGATACTACTTATGGGAAAACCTGATTTGGCATACCATTTGTCCCTATAGTAGGCATGAATCATCAATGTAAAACTGTGCTATTTGGTGTTGCTCTCCTTTTCAATGATTCAGAGGAATCTTTAACATGGTTAGTGAAAACATGGATGAACACCATATGTGTTAAGCAACCAAAGGTGATTTTTACTGATCTAGATTCAGCTATTGGAAGTGTAATTGAACGTGAGATGACAGGTACCCTTCAGCGTTATTGTTTGTGGAACATTATGCGAACCGCCAAACAAAATTCACAACATATAATGAGTGCACAAAAAGATTTTACTACTGATTTCAGCAATTGTTTGTATCACTGTGAGACTGAGGGGGATTTGAGTATAACTGGGCTGTAATGCTTGGGAAATATGGCTTAGCCAATAACAAGTGGCTAATGACAATATTCGAGAAATGAGAAAAATGGGCATCTGTTTACACACGTGATATATGTTGTGCATCGATGTACTCGAGTCAGTGTCAAGAAAATGCTTATTTTGATGGTTATCTGAGACGAGATATGCCTCTACTTGAGTTTCTTAAGCAACTTGAGAATGCTGTGATAGACAGCCGAGAGGCAGAAAACGACGCAGACTTCGAATCCAACCATGCCATGCCACTTTTGAAGTTATCAACTGATATTGAAAAGGAAGCAGCCATAGTTTACACTGCAGCAATATTTCAAAAGTTTCAGGATCAGTTGTTGGAATGTCTTTCCTACCGCCATAAAAAAGTTGTAGAGATTGGAACCAAGTCCACTTATAATGTGTGGAAGACAGGATATGAACACAAAAACTGTAGTGTAACATTTGATAATCATGGCACATATGCCAAGTGTAGCTGTCAGTTATTTGAATCTGCTGGGTACCTATGTAAAGATTTTTGTGGTTGAGGATGTTCAAAGCCTTCCACCCCATTACATCTTAATGCGGTGGACAAGAGACGCAAAGTCTGGACTAATGATAGATGCCCAAGGCACATGCATGCTGACTGATTGCAAGGATGCTGCCATGGTTCGTTATCACAAGCTTTGTCAAGAGGGGATCAATGTTGCTATCAAGGGTTCGATGTCCACTGATGTTTATAAAGTAGCAATGCGAAGTTTGCATCACGCATTGAGAGAAGTTGAGACTTCATTGAGAAATGTATCGAGCTGTCCTACATGATGGCAGGTTCATTGTAGTTGTGAATATATAGATTGTTTAGTAATAAAATTTCCTGTTTGTACTTGCTAGTGCTCCATATTTTCCTTATCATCCAATGCTTTTGACCAGGTTTATCACTGGGTGCTTTCATGTATTTGATGATGCTTTCTTGCTAGTGGCCAATACCTACACCAAAACAAATAGTCACACTCTATAGGTGTTACTAAAAATACTAGTCATGTTTATAGATGTTAAGAATGTCCTGTTTTGCTGTAGTGAATGGGAAAGCTGAAACACTCGTGATTATGTATGCTTACATGGATTCTATTGCAAATATATAAGAAATACACACATAGTACACCAACACATACTATGGGTACTTATTTTATTTTTTTTCATTTTTTTTTGCTAAGCGTACATGTTTTCATTGCGGGTCAAATTGTCAATCTGTTGTATCAGCATTGACTGGTAACAAGTATTGCTCTACATAATTTTGTTTAGATTTTGGACCGAAACTATAGAAATTTATGTCAAGCAGCGTCATTCTCCAGCACTTGTTTTTTTTTTCTTTTTCAAGAGGTAGTTTCTTGAGCTGAATCCCCTCCTGTCCCAATCAGTAAGGCTTATGTATTACATTGTTAGATACTTAGATTACTTGCCCACTGAAGAAATTACTTGGATCTTGGTTTCCATCTGTTCTTCATTATTCAAGCTGGAGTCTTCCTGGGAATTGACTTCATACTTTGGGTCACCTTCTTTTCCCCATAATACCACGTAGAGACCAATGATGACAATAATCCCTCCTAGTATGCTGAAAGAAAGCACAGGGAAATGATTATCGCATCTGGTTGAATCAATGTGTACATACGTCATTTATTCTGGTAAATGGTAAAGTGTATTGCACGGATGTGCTTACCTTCCCGTGTACAGTATTTCCCCAAGAACGAAGTATGCTAAAAATGCCACCAATATTGTTGAAAGGGGATTGAACATGGTCACAAATACTGGGCCTCTCTGTTCTGTGCACCATAGCTGAATAAAAATTATCAAACCAGAGACAACCACTCCCTGCCATTTACCATCATAGTTTTAAGTTTCAGTATTTTAGCAGATCTTAGACTGTATTACTCAAGTGGGTGAACCTTCTATGTAAACTTGCTACTTACACCATATATGGTAGACCAAAAGTCGATATTGAATCCAATCCTCCATGCACTTGGTTTATGTTGTATGCATGCGGTGAAGACAGCTGATTGTGCTCCACCAAGAAAGCTCATCCATGTGGTCAGTGAAAGTTGAGCTGGATATTTCTTCAATGTTATTGCCTGCGTTGTGCACGAGTTATGAGTTATAGTTGCTTTTAATTCTTTATTATCACTTTATAAAAGCATGGTATTGTGTATATATTATATAAATCATCTGTGTTGTATATGTATTTAAGCTGCAGTTCCATGAATTCTAGTTCTTATTACTATCTTTCTTGTGGATAATCTGATGCTGCTGTTGTATTTCTTGAACATCTGATGCTGTCTTATCTCTTGAATATTTGATTAGATTCCATATCTAAACAGTGGGAAGTGTTAAAATTTGTGTATGAAAATAGTGAGAACTCAGAACTGTTATGACTTTTTAGACAGATGTTTGAAATGATTTTACTTAAACAGACTTCACATCACATTTGCTTGATAGAAAAAGACTGTAAAGTATCAATTGTAAATGTGAATTGTTGTGGAGTTGACAAGCTGATACCTGCATAATATACCATATAGACCATGTAATGCAGCTGCCTATAGTGAGTATGGACCCCTTCAACCAGTCTTCATGAATGGTATCATTTCCATGGATGTGAATTAGAGCACCCCACATATTTTTAACCACAGGACCTTTGTACAAAGTCATGATCATGACACCAGCTAAAGAAACTACAGTCCCAACAACTTTGGCCATCCCACGGGTGTTTCGAATGTCAAGAGTTTCCATCCTGCACAAATATACATATTGGGAGATCATTTTTGTAATATTGTTACAGTAGCTTGCTTTCTCATGTATTTCTTTCGAAGATTCGAAGGTACCTGCCTTAGTACAACTGCAATTATAAACGTCAGAGAGGCAATAGTGTTGACCATTGATGCGACAAAGGTTGGAGAGGTGTATCTCAAGCTTGCGAAGTACATGTTCAGAGTTAAACTAACCCTGTGATTACAAGGAAACATGCTGGTCAGTATGTTAATAAATCTTTGTATCTGTTATCATTTATGCACAGTCTCATTTATCCTCACCCAAGGAGAGAAAGCACAAATATCTCCCCAAATAATGCTAATGTCAGCGTTGGTCTTACTTTCCTGCAGGCAGGGTAAAAAATGAAGAAAAATCAGCAGGTATTCTCAGGTAATCCGTTCGTGTGAGTATACTGAGACAGTATTGATATACGCACCTTTCAAGGAAATATGCAAACGGAAGCATCACTATACCAGCTACAAAATGCCTATAAGTTATGTAGACATGAGGATTCATTCCATGATTGAAAGATGCCTCTGTAATGAAATAGAGAAATGTATAGCCCATTTGAGCCACTATCATTAGAAGATGTGGTTTGAACTTCCTGTATGCCTTGAACTCACATCCTCCAATTGCCATGGCTCTTAAGTGATGTACCTAAACCTTGTTTTGCTTATTGAAGAAATTAGGGATGAAATGCAACTCTACATATAGATGATGGTGGGAGTACGTACTGCAACTCATCTCCTTCAAATATAATACACTATCCCCTCTTGATCAAATTCCTACTTAGAATCAAACAAGTTGCCAACTTATGGATTTGGAATTAAAGGCAAATTAAAAAGTGATGTTTTTAGATATATGCTTGTCATTTTATTCATGTTGAGAAGTGATGTTTTAAAAGCAAGCTGATTCACTCCCTGGATTCAGAAATGATTAGCTCATGTTTGTAATAAACTCCCCTAACATTAGAAGTTTGTTGAGAGTTTTATTTCATCTTGCACTCCTCTCATTTTGGTAGTCCTACTAAAAAATGTGCTTAACGAACTGCATCACTCTTTACATTATTTTCATCATTTCATGTGTGGATGATTTGTGATTATTTACATGCATGTTTCTTTTCAACTTTTTTCTTTTTTTTTTTTTTTGGTAAAACTCTAGATTTTCCCAAAACACACCATAATATATCTTATAATAATATGGTCCTGTGGATTAAATTATTTCTAGAATAAGTGTTGCTAAGAATCAGTCATTGTTCCAGAACATAGATAGTCATATGGAATATATTAGGCAAGGAAAGCATATTCTTTTCAGAGAATGTGGAAGTATATATTCCTCATGTTGCTTATGTTCCAACTTTTTTATCTATAATAACAATTTATCAGAGATATAATGTAAGCATCAGCTCAGGAATAAAAGCTTTAGAACATTAACTGATAAGAATTCTGTTCATAAAATTTCATAATGGCAGCATGGCACTTGAGTCTTGAAGGCTGAAACTACAAAACAATTTTTTTTTTTTTTTTTTTTTGATTGGCAAGCCGCTTTTGGTGAACCTTACCCTGTTGAGACTGTGCCACGAACTCATTATATCTTGTTAAGAAATTTGCAGACCCAAATCCTTCCTTCAGCTCATTGCACCTCTTCTCTGTATTTAGCCAGCCCCTTATACTTGCTTTAAAGTAGATGTGTGAATTGGTTATCTTTATTTTCTAGGCTAATAGTTTTCTTGGCCATGATCAAACAAAATTAACATTATTTTTGTTGATTGATGTAACCATACATAAAGTTAGCTTTTAATTTTTTAAATTCAAACATAAGGCACACTAATTTATAAAAACAGTTATAGCTATGCACTGAAAATATATCTTGTTTAACAAAACTAACCTTCATGGTTGCTTGCATGGCTGCACATATAACTTCTTGTTCTACTTGCCTAACATAACTTAAGTTCTTGTAGAGATTCTGACAGTTCTTTCACCTTCTAAATCATCAGGGGTATCCTGACATTCAGGGACATTTGTTGCTTGTATATGAGACAATATTTGACCTAAAGAACAGCAGAAGAGTTCCCTAACTTTGAACGGAATCTTCTTCTTGTTTTTCTTCCTCATCACGGGTTTTCCTAGATAGCTCCCTCTACGAAAAACTCAAGATCTTAATAAGCATTCTTGATAGAAAATTATGATAGAATTCAAATGTTATTTCACCGTCAATTTTTACGTCCCCATCCGGTTCTGGTTCCTGATCAAATGAAGATATTATTAGGTATGCATCCAAGGGTTGAGGGGACCCCTACCCCTTTAAATTAGGTGTGGAAACTTATATCAACAATCAGTTGTTGACGTGTTTCGAACTCACAACCTCTCCACTTTGTGAGAGAGGTGCTACCATTGAGCCACACGCTCATTCGAAAAAAAAAAAAAAACAAAATTGATCCCAGCAAAGAGCAAGATATTCATACTTGAGAGTCCTATGTTTATGTGTAGGATGTTTTGGTTTTTGATTCATCGATGTTTCTTCAATTAAATTAAAAGTACTATGTGTGTAAGTGCAACACGGGATATCATCATCATCATCATCATCAAACAAATAGTGCCAACTTGTTGTTACCATTTGACTGCTCTTTCTAACATTATTTGCTTGTTTGAGATGTGATTATATGAACAAGTCTTCGTGGTATCCGCTCTTTGTTGTCTGCAAGTCCGGCTTCTTTGTACTTCACTAGTAAAATAAGCATATAATTCTTAGATGAAAATACCCTCAAACAAATCAAATTTGATTAAATATATCCAAGTATGAGATCAATGTTTTGATTTTATAGTTGGTCCTTTTTGTCATTTAAGCTTTCTCATATCCTTTTCTGTCGACAATAACAAATTTAATTACATTCTTTTATAATGACATGATGGCAGCTTTAAACATGAAGTCATGAATCTAAATATCTAATGGTGTTTTGGTCAGTAAATCATTTCTAACTAAGAAACTGTATTGGGAGAAAAAGATGAATCAAAGGGAATTGGTGGTTAACTTCAGGACACCACAACACCCATCTATAGGTACTAACAACTGGGGTGGTGCCTCACCTTTACTTGCTAGAAACCTCCCCAACGAGGCATTAGATATAAGTTACCTAAGACTCAATACAGTACGTACCCACGATGAAATTTTGCCAGCAAACCATAAGTTTAATGACTTACCATTGCCTCCAGCAGCAACATATGGTCCTCCTCCTACACCTAGTCGCAGAAGCAGGTTGTTTTCGAAGATGACATGGTTTCACAAGGAGAAGGTCTTGGGATCAAATGAAAAGAAGAGGAGGAGTTGGTTACCTCGTTTGGACCCTCATAATAGATGGCCTCAAGGTTGGTGATAAAGATGATCAAATCCATTAATTATAAACATGGCAAGAAGTTGGTACTTGGTGCTTTGAGTATATGGTATATGGCGATGAAATCTGCTCAGTTGTGATGTGTTCCAGTTAAACAGAGGGAACAAGGAAGGGCTATTTGTCATTGATGGTTATTTTGCAATCAGTGGATCGATTTAACCTACTGTATTATTTTTGGTTTTTTCCAGTTTTGTTATGAAAAAATGGTTCATAGTTTGAGTCCATACTGTTTTCATCATGCAATTAAATTGCAATATTTTGTCTGTCCAATGTCCATGCCCGTTGCTTGTGTCGTTCATACCAGTACAGGAAACAGTAACACAGACACATTTCTTTAGTGTGAACTATGAACAAGCAAGAACAACTCAAGCAGGTATAAATGTATAATAGCATAGTCATAAGCAGCAGAATCCTGCAAGGGATATAATAAGGGAGATTTAGAGATACCCCGAAAAAGTTTGTACTCTTTGAGATACCCCCAGATTTGAAAATCATTAGAGATACCCTCATTTTCTCATTTGAAGCCGGTCAACTAAGTTGTTGACCATGGTCTGACCAGTTTTTAAATGTTTATGACTGAAATACCCTTCCACCTAGATTTAATCTCATTAATTAATAAGTATTAAACATCCACCATCTCTAACCCAAATCCCACAATCCCTAACACACAACCCACCACCACCACCACCCATTCACCTCCACCATTAGCATACTAAACCACCACCATTTGTGTGATTAATGATGGTAGACTTTCTCTTTGAAAATAATTAAAGTATGTTGAAAATATGATGAAGAAAATGGTGGATATGAGATTGGGTTTAGAAGAGATGTTGATGGGGTGTGAAGATTAAGGTAATGATGATGGAATGTGAGATGGTGTTAATGATATAGTGTAAAAATTAATGGTGATGGGGTGTCATTGTGTGAAGATGGTGGTGGTGAGATTTTAGAGATGGTGGTAATAGATGGTTGGTGGTAGTGATGGTGGTGGTAATGGAGTGTTAAGGGTTAATATGGTGGCGGTGGTTGTGTTATGAAAGTAGTGGAGTTAAGAATTGGAGATGATGGTAGTGGGTGGTGGTAGTTAAGGATGGAGGTGGTAGTTGTTTAGAGAAAAAAAATGGAAGAAAGTTATGATCTCGACCATCGATTTTGGATGGTTAAAGATAGATTTAACTTTTGAATGGTGTAGATTAATTCAATTAATAATGAGTGACATATTATTTTTATGATGAAGGGTATTTTCGTCAATATGAAAAAAAATTGGTCAATGGCTTGGTTGATCGGCTTTAAATAAGAAAATGGGGGGTATCTCTAATGATTTCCAAATCTGGGGGTATCTCAAAGAGTGCAAAGTTTTTCGGGGGTATCTCTACCTCCCCATATAATAAACTTAAAAGGCCATAGTTTGACAAAGATGCTTAAGGGCATCTCTAATGGTTGGGCAAATTTGATGGTCCACGTATACACATTTGATGATAGTTTGATGAAAATTTTGCTTTGAAAATGTGCTCCATCTAATGGTTCATCAACTAAAGCGGCTAATGGATGACCGCTTCACTAAAGCGGGCCCCCAACACCCGCTTCACTTAGTTAAAGCGGCTAATGGATGACCGCTTCACTAAAGCGGGCCCCCAACACCCGCTTCACTTAGTTAATGGGGCTGTCCAAGTGCCACTTAGTTAAAGCGGGCTTTGAAGTGCCACTTTAAGCGGCACTTCATTAGCCGCTTTAAGTGAAGCGGTCTTCTCTTGCCCGCCTCACCCAGTATCAAACCTTAAGCTTTTCATCAAAATTTCATCAAATTTGATGAACTTTTGATGATTTTTGCTAAAATATCAAATTTGAAAAACTTTTGATGGTCCATTAGATGGAGTTTTTTTCACTTTTTCATCAAATTTGAATTTGATGATAGATTTGATGAACCATTAGAGATGCCCTTAGTAAAGAAAGATCAAATTTTCATCTTCAACAAATTGTAATGTGGTTGTCTAGTGTGCACAAATAGCAAGGATTATCCTTCTAAACCATCACACAAGGTTTTTGCTGGAAACCCGTTTACTCAAAGTTAATTTAAAAGTCCAGTAGTACATTTTGCCGTGAACATCCATTACTGACAGCTAATTTTCACAACAGATTAAATTTTTAGACCCATTACTTGGGCAGTTGAGCAGATCATCCGCAGGCAGGGCAACCAGCGAACCCTAAATTAGTTACATTCTTTATGTTGAACAAGTAACCTTACTCTGCTGGTTTATACTTTAATTTTAAAAGCAATCACACTTTATAATTTTAACTCAATTGTTGAATGTTGACACTCTCAAATCTCAATATGCTATGGAAAATGGAAAGTAATACAACAGGTTGAAAGTCCCAAGTGTAGTATGAGATAACCTTTACATCAAGCTCAAATCTATTACAAAAATCGGGGAACTCTTAACAGAGCAAAACAATGTTGTTTTTTTTGCTTCTTTGTATTTGAGATTTACATGGTGATGATTTTACACACAAATGAAGTACAGTATAAAATTAAAGTATCATAATCAATTTTTCTTTTTTCTACATTGATGTGATTCTCTATATTTTCATCTAAATGAATGATTACTATGACAATGATCAAAGATCTAACCAATCACAAAAAAAAAATCTATTATCAGAAATGGGCTCAACCTGCAACGAGAATCCAAAACATAATAAGAGATGATACTTCCACAGTTACCCAGCTCATAAAAGCCAAAGCGACTGCCAGTTGGTACTTGGGGCAATCTGGAACGGATTGGCAACTCCCCAAGTCTCTGAAAAATAAAATTGTAATCCCTGCCGATGAAGCTGCTGCTGCAAGAGATAATATTGCTGTAACCTGTTACAAATCATGAAAAAGGCATTAAATTTTATAAATAAATCCATTGAAACAGGAATTTTCTTTTATAAGAATATAAAGGAGCAATAGAAGGTTTGAGGAGGTTAACCCAATCTCCAACAAGGAAGAGGCTGACCAATACAGGATTGTGGATGACCTTCTTTTTTGCCAAGGCATACGCATCTAACCATGCAAGTGCAAAACTCCAGAGGACTTGCAAACCCATTGATGCGATCAAATAACTGCACAAGGCAACATTGGGATAAGTAACAGATAAATGTCTTTTACAGAGATATGGCGATGTGTAATTACTAAGAAAGAGTCGAAGATTGTAACGTAGAGAAGTATGCTACACTGGTGGTGTATGCTTGATATGCAGCTCTACTAATTTAAAAACCATATCAAGAAGAGACATATGTATCCACCAACAACAGTAAATAAACAAACGATACAAAAGTAAATACATAGAAATTTCTACAAAAAGCAACCGTCTAACCAAACTAAATTTCAGAGTCTTGAAACGTGCAAAACTATGTTTCTACAAAAACACACTGAGAAGGTGTTCCTGCCCTGAAAAAACGCAAGGTCTAAATACATTCCAATGATGCATTACAAACAACTCTCTCTATATAGATTAATAATAGAGGATTGTTTTATCGAGCAGTTGTGGCCATGGGATAATCTACTGGCACATCATGTTGAGATGTTCAGCTGGTCTTGCAGAACTACAATGCAAAATTTTTAGAATATGATGTATATTATAACTACATACAATTTCGAGTCAGCAAAATATCCTGTATCCAGTCAACTTGAGAGTTGAGACAAACATCATTCAAGGAAAATAGTTCTAATACACAAAGAAATAGATAGTTGTTGAGGCTATATACAAAACAAACCTAAAAGGACTACAATTCAACTGTTCTTTAATGGGTTTATTGAAAGTCCCTCACAGACAAGATGCACAACAGTTTGTAGAAATCTTAATGGTCAATTCAGAAAGTACAATGAATGAAACTTTCTAGTAGCTTAATGTATCCTAATCAACACAAAAAGACAGACCCATTGGCGCACGTCATCTTCATCACGCTAGCTAAAGTTTGCAAGGCTAACATTTAGCTAATTCGAATGAAACTGATGGAATTAAATAAGTGAGCAATTAACATGATTCAAGGTAAAATTCCTAGTTAAAACGAGGTAATATTAGATCAGGAAATTCATGTCCTACAAAGAAAATCTTTCTTCCACATTAAAAGACTTTTAGTTGAAATGACATAATGGATTCAGAAGGAATGCTAAATTGCTAATTGGAATGAAACTGTTTTTAGTGACTTGAGACTACTAAGTGACTAATTGGGATGAATACCTAAGGAGAAATCTTAAAAGAAACTAGAATTTGCCACCCTACAAGTTAGCATTGAAATCATAGAAACAATTGGAACATTAATTATATAATTCAATTGAAGTGCTTTTATAGAAATGCAAATGCTTCGCCATAACTTGGTCAGTCCTTTCAATTCGCCAGACAAACATGTAACTCCGACTAGTCTAACACACTTCTTTAACATCATCCAACACAATCTCTAATATAACTTCACTGAATTTACATAAAAAAATCAACAAACCAATCCAATAGAATTGACTCCCCCCCTTCTCTCTCTCTCTCTCTCTCTCTCTCTCTCTCTCTCTCTCTCTCTCTCTCTCTCTCTCTCTTATAATCCCACAAAAATCCACCCACCCAAAAAAGAATCAATTTAAAACACGAAAAGCCATAATCAAGATTAAAAAGTTAGGTCATCCCCCTAAAGTTACAATCAAACAAAACACCAACAATAATCTTATATTCGAAAGAAAATGAAGATTGGGGAAAAAAAAAAAAAAAAAAGCATACCAGAAAGCTGTGTAACTGAAGAAATTAGATGTAGTTGTCATTGAAGTGATCGAGCCGGCAGCAAACAAACATTGTAATATTCTAAGAACAAGACCAGTTAAAGTCCCAGGTGTTCCTGGAAAATCCTTCATTTCCAACACCTCAGTACAAGCACGAATTTATTTTTATTTTTTTTCTCTAGAAACTACTAGTAGTAGATAAAGTGAAGAAAACCCATTTTCTAGATCATTAATAGAAACAAGATTTCACCATAAATACTAAAGATATATGCTTTATAAACACTCAAAGGTACTTAAAGTATGTAACTTTTGAAACATTAAAAGACATACCCAGATGAGGAAATTGGGTAATTAATGAAAACAAAACTTTGGGTAGTATTGGAGTATGAAGTATGAACTACTCTTATGAATCAAAAAGATTGGAGTTTTTTTTCTTCTTTTAAGAGTAGATGATGAAATGAAAGAGAGACTTTCTGTTCTGTGGAGAGAGAAGAAAAAAAAAACTAAATATAGAAGAGTTGGTACTCAACCAATCCGGATGTTTGTTTTGTAATAAGAACAGTTGATGTTGTTGCCTGTTGGTATTATGAAAATCAAATCCAACCAAGCATAGTAAGTCAAAACTCAAAACCTCGGCAGATCTGCTATGACTAAAAATCAAAAAACAACACCCAAAATATATATAAACACCAGCTTGGCAACTATACTTTGTACCAATGTTTATGTTTTTTTTTTTTTTTTTTTTTTGGTAAATATCAATGTTTATGTTGTTTAGTGTCTTTTTCACTTTTGTGGGCAAAGTCTAACCGTTAGATATGTACTTAGATGGCTCCGAGATTGTTTGTTCCACCCACTATAGGGTCCCAACTACTCCCAAGTCCCAACCACATTTAAAATTTTTTGAGTCCAAAAGTGTCCAATTTTTTTTTTTATTTTCAATCATTTTTTCTGATTTTCCAATTATTTTGATTTTCAATCAATTTTTCAGTATTGTGTCAAAAAAAAAAAAAAAAAACCAAATACTACTAGAATGTGTCAACAGTTTGTGCAATTGTTTTTTCTATTTTGCTTGGGTAATGTAATACTCTAAATTTTCGTTTTTGAGCACTTTTAAGATAAAACTACGTACGTTTACGGTTTACCAAAAAAAAAATTAAATAAAACTACGTACGTGATCAATTGATATGTAGGCGGGGAATGTAGGTGATGGCGAAAACTAAAAAATCCATGGTTTCCCGGTAGAGTAGACTTCCTGTCGTCAAGTGATCCAGCCCAGTCTGCATCAGTGTGCTACAAAGTTAAATGAAAAATTCAGGTTTTTTAACCTATCATATACTGCCACCTCATTAAATTTGGCTTCTTCTAAAGTAGTAAAGATTTTTGCCCATTGGATTTGTGCAAATTGAAAAAAAAAAAAAAAAAAATTTGTGCAAATTGTAAAAAAAGTTAGCTGTTGAATGTTTTTTCTTACTACTGTACTGTAGTAATGTAATTTTCCCGAATCACTAGCACTTGTTGGGCTTTGAGAAATTGTCCAGTAGCCCAATCCTCGCCTACGGCTAATGGGTATCACAAGTCAATGGACCGGGCCTTTATTTGACAATCTGTAATAAGGTATAAGGGCGGCCCATTAAAGAGCTATGATTTGCACAAAAAGACATGTAAATTGAAATGATCGGTGCAGAATGCCGATACATAAGAGAGGAAAAAATGGCGGGAAGAAGAGGAAGAAGGGTTTAGGGTTTTGGATACGTGAAGAGACGGAATTGAAGTTAAGTTTCAGTAGATTCTGTGAATTGGCATGGAAAGATCCAATCTTGTTGAAGTTTAAGCTTTCAACTTGAATCGAAGGTAAACATTTTTCACATTTCAGTGTATAATTAATCTTCGTTGATACATTCATAATTTTCTTTTTGTTTTGATTTAATTGTAGTTACTATATGTTCTTGTTGTTAATTCCTATGCTACCATTCGTGAACTCGAAAGTGAAGATTTTGGTTCTGATTGTTTAATTTCTATCTTTACGACACAATAGACATATACATGTTGATTGTATTGTAGATTTGTAGTACCATATAGTAAAAATTTTAAAAAAAAAAACTTCTATCATTCTGTGTCGACTGTGCATAGAATGTAGGGAAATGTATGGCTCGGCAGCCAAACGGTACCCTTTGTTAATTAAACTGTTCAGTTTTCATGATACATCTCTTACTTGCAATTTCTTTTATAGGCTGTACTGCTTTAGTCAATGACAAAATCATGAAATTATGGCTCTTACTAAGATCGAAAAGTATCCGTTTGTTATTATAAGCTCATATTCTGGGTTGAATCGTTTATCTACCTGGCTTTAAACTTTAAAACAAATCGACAAATAGTTATGAGAAGTTCTCTGTCACCATTCTAATAAATTGATAATAGGGATAATAAAATAGACAATTATATGTGGAAAGGTTTCAGTGATCTTGTAATACCAAAATTTGTAATACCATGGTACACTTGAGTACTACAACATTTATTCTAGTTTGTTTCCTTCTCTCCTTTGGCAATGAGAAACGTAACCTTGGCAAGTATTCAACCTTCTAAGTATTTGATTTTACCTTTCTCAGAGCTTAAAATGAGGTAGGGATGATTTTCCATCTAGTCCTTTAGACTTATAAAATGCAATGTATTCCCTGACTGATGTTTTCTTATAGATAGGGGGATTATCCTCTGACAAGAACTCCTTTATTGGACCATACGACTTTGAGTGTTCTTTTGGATAGAAAAAAGTTGCTACTGATATCCTTGGACCGATATGTCTTGCTAGTACTCTATGCTCCACACTTCTAAACTTATCGTTTGTGGTAAGCTACACAATTAAACAAGAAGTAGGTAAGTAATAGTACATAATGTTTTAGAAGTTTAGTGGAATGGTACCTGTAAAAGATCCCCAATGTTTGCTATTAGAGCTCCTTTCGTAGAAGGAACATCCACCCATTGGTTTTGATGAAGAACTTGGAGGCCGCCAATCTGATCTTGAAGAAGTATAGTAAGGAAGTCAGGGTCGG
Organism: Aquilegia eximia; assembly: GCA_023053565.1. NCBI lineage: Eukaryota > Viridiplantae > Streptophyta > Magnoliopsida > Ranunculales > Ranunculaceae > Aquilegia > Aquilegia eximia. The sequence continues at coordinate 1,642,597 of JALIGU010000003.1, forward strand.
CATGCCTGGTAGTGCCCAGTGTTAAATCTGGTTCAGGGCATGCAGGGTAGTAATGACCAACCCATGCTTCACTTTTCATGCATTCAATGTCATTGAGGTAGTGAGGACTAAGGCCTAAAGCCTCTGAGAGTAATTCGGACAATATATCCTTGAGTTTGATTATGTGCCTGAGATACTCAATCATGATCTCTCTGTATAAATAGTAAAGATAGAATAAATATATCTCATTAGTCACTACAAAAGAAAAACAAAATATAAATATTTTACCTCCTGGATTTTCTCATAATAGATAGGCATATTGAGACTCTGTCTACGGCTTATTTGTGTAGGCATATCTGTGATAACATGAGTCTCTCTTTCCATGTGTTTTTATTACGGAGTAGCGGACTCTTAGATGCTATATATCAGGTATTGGTTTTTCTTTTTTTTCATCTGTAAATCCTACATATGGACCTTGAGATAAGTATTAAATTAACTAAGTCTATTTATTTTAAATTATATCTATCAACAGGTATAATATGTTTATTTGATTATATAGTTTTTATATTGCAGTATCAATTCCCATTTGGAGTGTTGTAACAATCTAGTTATTGCTAATTCTGCTTACTAATTACTTCCAAAACTTGAAACTGGCACTAAATACTTGAAGATTAGATGCAGTTGTGTTAATGTCAATGCGAACAATATTACCTGCAAACTGAAGGCAGTTCTTCAGTGTCAAGTTGATCTTCAAGAAAATTGCAATTTAAAGAATCTCTCCAATTTGCTGCTTGGGATATATATAGATCCCCGTTTGAATAAAACCTTACTTTTCTGGAGTAGTCGCGTGCATAAATCTTCTGTTTCTCCTCTGTGGGTTGCTCATGAAATTGTCTCACGCCTTCTATCATTCCATCTAGGAGAGTAACGGGGATTCCATGGTTAACCATCTGAAAAAATCCCCATGTTTCTGATGCTTTCTGAATTTCCTCCACAATTACTTTCCTTCTCTCACCATCAACACCTTCAAGATCTACAACTGGAATCTTAAGGCAGTAACCATTACTGTCCGGCTTCTTTGGTAATGATAAGTTTTCAGCAGAATGAATGAAAATTTTTGGAATTCTGACAACACCAGAATCAACAAGTCCTTTAACCCCGGCCTTTGTTTCATCAAACTCCTTCTTATCTTTTGTTCTATCATAATCTAACACCTTACTGAGAAGGGATTCTCCACTATCCATGGCTGACTCAGTATTTCAAACCAGTTTGGATTTGCAATATAATATTCAGGAATTGGATGAGAAACCTAAGAATTCTACCTTTAAGACTTTTGTGGATTGGCTTGTCAATTTCATCTTTTAATAGTTCAATATCTTCATTAGGGATTGAATGGTACAGTATTTCTTTTCTTCTTTCTGTATGTGCAGATCTCATGCAGAAGGAGGAAAGCACCAAGAAAAAGCTATGTTGGACTCTCTTTTTTCATATATGACAAATTCTGGTGTGAAGACAAGCTATACTGGTCTGTTTTTTCTTCCATATATGACAAGTTAGTTTCACAAGCACCAAAAAGAGGCTGTTCCAGTCGTTACTTATATGACATGTATGCTGCAAAAACACACTAACCATGCTAGGTATTCAGTGAGTTGGAAATCACAGCTAATAAATACCAGTAGCAAAAATAAAGAATATAATTGTATCATTGTAGACATCAGTTCAAGAAAATGGAAACCTTATTATATCAGTGAAATACTGAAATGTAATATTTTGGTTCTTCCAACTCCGGATTCTAACATTATATAAGCCTATTTATTTAACCGTTCATTAACTTGTTGACATCGAAAGCATCACAGAAATTGTAATTAGTCATGAATATCTTTACATCATTTTTGTTATCTGATGATCTGGGTCCAATGTACTATACCTTGGTGTTGAATGCTATTAACACCATTAGTTAGCCATTGATATCAAAAGATGTACATTTCTATGTTGATGCTAATTTTTCGCTACAATATACCTAATTTGTTATCTACTTTGAAAAAATAAAATCCAGGCTAACACGCTAAATTATAGAATATATGTAGAGTGCTACCTGTCACCCATGATATATGAAGATGCTTAATGGTCAAATTACTTGAAATGTGTCACATACCAAACTTACGTGTACAACTTGATTTGATTGGCAGTGTGACCATGGAGAATTTTGCTTTGTGTCCATGATTTGAGAATTGCAACACAGGAAAACTAATGCTTAGAAATGCATGCTTAGACAGTTTGGCAAATATGGTTTTTATGAGAGTGACCAACCTTATGTTCATATCTGGAAAGATTATTAATTAGCTTTTCTTCTGGTTGGAATTGTTTATCTACTTTTGGAGCGACTATCAGAAATGAGATGTTTTGTTGTTAATACAAGACTAAAAAAAAAAAAAAAAAAAAAAACAATTTTTAGCTCATAGAGTCCAGTGGCTTGCAACAATTTCTCCCTGTATTGAACAAGTAATGTTACAGCTAGTAAAACCAAGGTAAGCTTCAGTTTGCGATTATTTGTATCCTTTTCTCCATTGAAAAACATTGAAACAATAACATAATTATGCTTAGAGCTTAAAAAGAGGAAGAGTTAATTTTCCGCCCAAACCCTTAGACCTCAAGACAGTGATATATTCAATGACTGAGGTTTCCCTGTATATGGGGGGATCGTCTTCTGACAACATATCCTTTATTGGACCGTACAGTTTTGATTCATTTTCCTTTGGAAAGAAAAAGGTCGCTACTGATAGCCTTGGACCAATTTGATTTGCTAGTACCCTATGCTCAACGCTTTTGAACTTATCATTTGTGATAAGCTACACAATATGAAAAAACAAGGTAAGTAACAATGAAAAATGTTTTGGAAATCAAGAAAACTTAAAACATTTATACCTGAAAAAGATCCCCAATGTTTGCTTCTAGAGCTCCTTTGATAGGAGGAACATCGACCCATTGTTCTTTATGAAGAACTTGGAGACCACCAGTCTGATCTTGTAGGAGAATAGTGAGGAAGTCAGGGTCCGTGTGCTTGATGTTGCCTAGAGTTATATCTGGTTCAGGGCATGGGGGATAGTAGTGGCCAGACCATATTTCAGTTTTCATGCATTCAATACGATTAAGGTAGTCTGGGCTAAGGCCTAAAGCCTCTGAGAATAATTCAGACAATGTATTCTTCAGTTTGATGATGCAACTTACATACTCGAGGATGATGTCTCTGCAAGAAATTTTTTTGATTCAGATATTGAACCCGTGTAAGAATTATCGCGAATAGAGAGAGTTGTGTCAATGTTGCCACAATGAAATTTACCTGCAAATTAAAGGCAGTCCTTCAGGGTCCAACAGATCTTCTTGAAAATTACAAGATAGTGTATCACTCCAATGTGCAGTTTGAGATCCATAAAGTTCCCCATTGGAAGAAAAACGCACTTTTTTTGACCCGTTGCAATCGTATATTAGCTGTTTCTCCTTTGTGGGTTGCTCATGAAATTTTCGCGAATCTTCAATCATCTCATCTAGGACACTATCAGGGACTCCATGATTCACTATCTGGAAGAACCCCCATGTTTCTGATGCTTTCCAAATTTCCTCAACAATCAACTTCCTTCTATCACCACCAACGCCTTCAAGATCGATAACTGGGATCTTAAACCCGTTTACATTACTGTCAGACTCCTTTGGTAAGTTCTCTGGTGGATGTATGAAAATTTTTGGAATTTTTACGATGCCAGAATCAACTAGTCCTTTGACTCCAGCTTTTGTTTCATGGAACTCTTTCATTTCTTTTGCTCTATCACAATATAAGAACTTACTGAGATTGGATTTCTCAGTATCCATGGGTTGCTACTAAGTAGTCTTTGCTGAGTAATAACAATTCCAAACTACTGTATATATATAAGACCTTATAGTGACTAGTGGGAGTGGATTTTTCAGTATCTTTTTTTTTTAATATGTGGGAAATCTTATTATTAAATGGGAGCATTTAATTAGTAGATTTTTCAGTATCTTTTTATTTTCTAAAGTTTTAAGTGGGCAAATCTTATTATTAATTAAGTGGGAGCATTTAATAAGTAGATTTTTCAGTAGTCTGACTGAGTAATATTTCTACATTTTGTTGATTTGGCTGGCACTCTCTACAGTATTTCCAATTGCTTAGTAGCTAGTATGAAACAAAAAAAATATTCTCTACTTCGTATATTTTTCTGCGCAGAGTCCATGCAAAAGCAGAAAACTCCAAGAGAAAGCTTTGGTTTTCTCTGGTTCTTCTATATATATATATATATAAAAAAATATTCTGATGTGGAAGATAAGCTATACTGGTCTGATTTTTCTTGCAATTATGAAAAGTTGTGTTTTCTTCCTTATTATATACACCAACTTACCAAAGTGTTGTATCGGAGAGTTGGTGAAGAGGGACTGTCAACCAGAAGTGAATGGGTTGGAGCTGGACCCCAGCTACTCAAATGGTAAAGCTTGTTGGAGCTGAGATCATGACATATATATATATAGCCATCCAAATTATTACAGAATAAGAGATCAAGTTTTAGTTGCTTAAAAGCAACCAGGAAGGTGGAATAGAAAAGGATATGACAAATGGGGAGCTTTTATCAATATGACAAGTGGGGAGCTTTTATCCGCATTATGTTCAAGGATATGAGCTGCCGAGTTACCAATCCTATTACAATGTTTCACTAAAATAAAATCAAATAACCCAAAGTCCGACTTCACATCATCCAAAATGTTCTTGGATATCCATGATAAGTTTCCCCTTCCCAACTTCCCAAGTTGATGTACAATGCAGATGTGTTGAAGTCAGTTTCAACCTCTAATCGCTTTACTCCTTGCTTAGATGCCCACAAGATGGCTGCCAAGAGACCTGCACATTCAGCTTACTCTGAACTTGTCAATTGGACTTGTTTTGTTCCTGCTGCAAGGAAACTACCATTGTGTGATCTCAGTATGTACCTTATTCCAATATTTGACATTGGGTTTGTGAATGAAATGTCCACATTGAGCTTTAGATTAGTACGATCAGGTGGTATCCAGATAGAGCCATTGTAGTCATGTGGAACTGTACATGTCAACCAAGAAGCAAATCTGTCTTGCTAGAACATAAGGGCTGATATCTTTGTTTTGAAATTTTTTGCAACATTTGGATTTCCATACTTCCCAAACTAATATTACACAAAGAGAGGACCAAGTTTGTCTATCATTAAACCAATTTTGTGTGGCTCCACTCAAGAATTAATCCAATTAGAAGTTGTGATATTTCTAATGTGTGTTCATCTGAAATTCCACCTAGTTGAGAACCACACAGCTTGAGTATAGGGGCAATCTAAGAGCATGTGTCTTAGTGTCTCTATACTAGTGTTACACATTGGACAAATAGTACTAGGTAATCTAAGAGCATGTATACACTTAGACTTGTGTGTTTAAATCACAAAAATGGAAGTAAAAGTGTTGAGAAATCTTTGTTTAAAATAGGTGTGAAAGCAAATGCCAGCAGAGCTGGGGTCTATGGCCGGATGGCCCAATAATGTTTTACATTTCATGCCTCCTATGCAACTAACTAAGGTAGTCGGGGCTAAGGCCTAGAGCCTCCGAGAATAATTCAGACAAGGTATCCCTAACTTTGATGATATCTCTCTGCAGAGATAAAAGACTACAAACTACAAAGGTTAGCGACAGTTGTGAGTTAGGATTTAAGAAAGAGCTGTAAATGCTGAGTTGCTGAATGATAAAAGAGTATTACCTGAAAGGAAGTTTTTTGGGTTCAATATGATCCTCCCCAAATCTACAAAACAATGTATCACTCCAGTGTACAGCTTGGGATTCATAAAGTTCTCCTTTGGAATAAAACCATACTTGCTTTCGAGCTGTCCCGTGAATATATCTTCTGTTTTTCTTCTGTAGGTTGCTCATGAAATCTTCTAACACCTTCAATGATAGTGTAATATATTATTTGGAATTCCGTGATTCACCGTTTGAAAGAATCCCCATGTCTCTGAAGCTTTCTGAATCTCTTGAACAATCACATGCCTTCTTTCACCGATGACACCTTCCAGATCAATGACTGGTATCTGAAAGGACTTGGCATTACCCTTATTATTAGACTCCTTTGGTAAATTCTCCAAAGAATGAAAAATATTTTTGGTATCTTGACAATACCCAAATCTACTAGGCCTTCAACTCCAGCTTTTGTTTCATCAAACTCCTTGATTTCTTTTGCTCTATCAAAATCTATCACCTTATCATGTATTCTTCAGCAATACCCATGGCTTCTACTGGTAAGCTATTTGTTCAAGCAAATTCATGGATATAGCTCCATGGCAACAAAATTATGTAACACCACTAAGTGACTAAAACCTCTTAACACTAATTAAATTTACATTAATGAAAAACATCAATAACACAGATTGCAGAAGATACTAGTGCTCTAGACTTTTAAGCACTAATTCATGGTATGTGTTTAATGAAGTTTATACGAGATTGATCATAAGTTTAGCACAAGATATAGTAATTAGCCACTCCAGGGAAACTGTTTCTAATTAGAAAATCATGGCAAGGAGTCAAAGACAAGGCTAATTGAACTTTATAAGCTGGTTGAATTTAATGGAAGCAGGGTAGATGCCCACCAACATAATTTAATTGCAACTCTGTTTTTCACCCAAAGCAACACAGTGATTACAGTGAAGCCTGCCTAACCGTGGATGAGGCAATTGATTGAAGACTTGTCTATTTCTAATCCCCACGCACCATCCAGCCAGCCTACTTAAATACTGTAGAAACAAGTTCATTCAATATAAGTGCACAAACACATGTGATGACGGGAAAACTTTCCAAAGTTCCTTCAATGTAACAACCTTTCACCACAATTTTACTAAACGAGGGGGTTCATAAGTGGTGGCCATTACGTAACAAAATTACCCCCTCAAAGGAAGTAGCTATTAAAAATTACATTCAAGTCAACTCCGCGTTCAAGCAACATCCTTTCTAGACTGTTTTTGTTTTGGTGGGTTTCTTCTTGACTTGTCTCTTAGGGATTGAATTTTTCATCCCAATGAAAAAAAGCAATGCTCCAAAAAGTGCCATGCCCTGCAGTAGCAACAATATTGTGTAACAGATTAAGATCAGTCAAAGACAACTATTTCGAGATTGTATTAGAAACGACGTGAATGGGAAAGAACCACACTATATTTTCTAACCTGCACAAACTTGACAAAAAGTTGGACAAACTCTTTCTTCTCAATGTCATAGTTGTAGAAGTCATAGACAATTGGAGTGATGATTGCCTGATGCAGAAGCTGCACAACAGGAAATTCATTATATAAATGATGCAGTAGCATTAAAATCTAGAAGTAAGCAGCTTTTGTAGACCAAATTTTCAATATATGCATATAGAACATTAAGGTCAAAGAAGATAAACCAAGAGATAAGCTCCAAGAGAGCTGCCAAAGATGAATAAAAGGCCCCCAAGTGCCTTGAAAGCTATAGCTGCAGCAACTAGTTCTTTAATCTGTAAAAGAAACAAGTTGGAGTTACACATGACACTAGCAACCGCATGTCCGAATCACAAAAATGGATTTGCCTCAAGCAATTCTTACTTCAATTCCTGGAACTTGAATCCCAAGATGTGAAGTCAAGTGCCCAGTAAGAACATCAAACTTGGGTCTAAGAGCCTTTGCTGCAGGTCCACCGTCAACCCCAAAATCATTGAACCTATAAAATGTAAATATGGTAAGTCATAGTTCCAAAAGTAGATATGTTAAGTCATAGTTTCAAAGGACCGCAACCCTATTGGCTTGGTGGAAGCAAATTCGCTTTCCTTCCTAAAGGTCATGGGATCAAGTTGCAGGTAGGAAGAAGAGCAGAGTTTCAAAGGTACATAACCATACAAAATACAATACATACTTCAAACCATATTCCCAACTTCAAAGTCAAACAATATCTAACAAATTTCTAGCATGCATTACTAGTTTCCATTGTTACCTAACTGATTTACAAGGTTTAAAGTAAAATGTAATGGCAAGGGTCTGTTTGACTACCAGTGGTAACTATTACCACAAAATATCGGGTGGATATAAGAAAGCACAGGTAATTGCAAAATCTCTGAAATTAACAGTTACACTCCTAACGCTACTTCAGGAATTTTATCACCCAAAAAACTATAATTTCACCCGCACAAATCTTCCTATCATAAATTCCAGGACAGAATACCCTATATGAACAGTATTATATTCTCTCGTAACTTAATTAAACCCTTTTCTCTAGGAGAATTGTTTGAAAATTTTAATAGGTTCCAAATATTTTTACACCAGTAATATACTTATATACATCATGATGACCAATCAAACAGAGCACAAGATTGCAATATATAAGGAATATAATTAAATGGCAAGTCATATGTCAGAAAACATGACAAAATCAGATTGTTGACACATGCCTTGAAAGTGTGAGAAAGTAAGCAGTTCCATGTTCACAATTCATCATTTTGGTGGTGATTATATGAAACAAGACACTTTAAGAGGTCCAGCATATATAACACACTCGCACACAAATCTAGTGGCTTAAAAAAGGTTTTCATTATATCAATAGCCATAGATCGAAAGAACGAAACAACTGGAAGAGGATAAAAACATTAAATGTCTTAACATATATGACACTAAACAAGGTTCTTGTATTGCATATAGGCATAGATACAGAAAACATTAAAACTCTTAGCATATATGACACTAAAGAATTCCTAACAATCATAAAACAAGGTTCTTGTATTGCATATAGGCATAGATACAGAAAATACATACGCCATTCCTTTCAAATAATTTAACAACAAATCTTCCAAAAAAAAACAAAAATATCTATAAGAAAGTGTACAAAACTAGAAGTAAAAAACAAAGAAAAATAGATGCAATTAATTGAACCAATCACACAAACAATCGACAAAATAGAAGTTTTGTTAAATTAAAAACAACTAGATCAGTTCAAGTAAACATAGTAACTAATTGCTGAGTTGCAATTAAGAAACTAGCATGTTGATTAAGAAACTAATCATCTACTATTACTGATTTCATTAAGATCTTAATAGTGTTCACTCCAATAAACTAACAACTTCCTATCAAAATCTATGCTTATCAATTAAACTAGAAGATCAGTAAAAAAAAAAAAAAAAACCCTAACTTTTATACTAAAAATCAATCAAACAGAAGAAAAATCAAATCTTTTTAAAACTAAAATCTAAACATAACTTTGAGTAGTATAAGTTTGAATAGATCTAAAACAAAGAAAGAAGAGAAATACTCTTGCCAAGCTGAAAGAATAAACACTGAAGCAAATAGAACTCTGCCAGCAAACGAAAAGAACCCCATTGATAACGAGGAGAAAGAGAGTTGAAGATAAACTCGTTCGCTTCACTCACTGAGTCTCTCTCTCGAGTCAAATCGATCGAGATCGAGAAAAACGAAGAGAGAGAGAGGAGAGAGAGAGAGAGAGAGAGAGAGAAGGGCGACTGGTCTGCTTAAAAAACATAGGCGCGTAAGAAACAAGTCTATTTCGCGTGAGATACATTCATTGACCACGACTCTTTTCTAATATCTCAATTTTGCCCTTTTGCTCTGAATTTTGAAAGAGGGGAATTGATCTTGTAGTCCAGCATGTTATGTAGCTAGCAATACCAAAAATATGATTTCTCTATTTATTTTATAAAAATAAAAACATTTCGCCGTTGCCGGGGATCGAACCCGGGTCACCCGCGTGACAGGCGGGAATACTTACCACTATACTACAACGACTTTGTTATGTTTTCTCTGTTTCACTAAATTCTAGACTTGTTTGTTCTTGACAGGTTAAACATTAACTCATGATATCAGTCCATTAGAGATGATAATTTTTAGATAAATAATAATATTGTAATTACAAAAAAAACTAAGTTTAAAGGTTGTTAAGAAAAAAAATCAAAAAATGTGACGGGTCGAAATTTTGCGAAAATAATCTGTAACACATGCCACACATGAGGTGTTTTATTTTGAAGAAAATAACAAAAAGAAAAGGATACAAGTGAGAATGTGCTACTCACATCAAAACAAGAATTGAATATGATTTGAGATCTGAGATCCAATCTGATAGAATAGAATGGTACAATTATAGTTAGATAGATAGACAGATAAAATCATAAAAATCAAAGTTGGCAAAAGTGTGGATGCTTCATCTCTGACATCTGATATTCTGATTTAGTAATTAGTAGTACTACTACACTACTACTCCATAAATAATTAGTTGGGAGAATTTGATGGTATGCCAGCAGCCAGCCCCCACCCACCACTTATGGAGCTTTCAGTTTTTTCTTCAAGTTCAGTGGTCTGACTTTAGAAGGTGTTTAGGTGTTAACTGTTAAGGCCGGCCGACATATTGAAATATTCTTTAAAACCTTCATGTAAAATAATTCCTATGTTTATGAATCTAAACATCATCATCATTACTGTCAACTAAGAATGAATGGAACAGATGACGGGTAATGTAGCTCAAATGGTGCACAGACCTAATATGGAGAAGACGAAGGACTTAATTTATTTTTGTTTTACTGCAAAATTCCTTGTCAGTACATGAGTATTTACAGTATAAATGTATATATATACAAATTACGATAAAAACTCGGTCTCAATAAATGCATCTTTGATTGCATGCATATCCTTAAGCACTTCTGTGATGTCCATTCTGTCACTTACTAGTTCTGATGAACATGCAACTCCAATCTTCAGTATGGAAGTTAAACATTCTTGGATTTTATATGGAGTACAACTCTGTTTTCTGAATTCGTCCTTGGCTTCAGAAGTAGTTTTTTTTTGCAATAGACGCATATCAATAATGTCCATAACAATCCTAGTTAAGGCTACTTCAGAAAAGTCGTGAAGGGTTAAACCATCCTTGAACATTTCATCAGTTGGTCTCTTTCCAGTAAACATCTCCAATACCAGTATTCCATAGCTGTATATATCCCCTTGTGTTGATACCTCGGAACCCATGCCATACTCTACAATTCATTCATATATAATGCCTTGTTATTTATCATGAAAGAACTCAAATAAGTATTAAAATTAAGTGAACACTGACAGAAATAATACCTGGCGGAATATATCCGATAGTTCCTCTGACAGCAATCGAATTGGTTCTGCTCCCATCAACATTGTTCATGGCCTTGGGAAGAATTTTGGCTAAACCAAAATCTCCCACGTAAGCAACCATGTCATCATCAAGAAGAACATTACTAGACTTCAGGTCACAATGAACAATTGGTGTTTGGCAGTGATTATGAAGATAATCTAATGCAGAAGCTACATCAATTGTTATGTTTAGTCTCTCAAGAAAATTCAAATTCCCTGATTGATGGTTTGCCTTTGAACTCGAATGCAGCCAATCTTCCACACTTCCATTTGACATGTAATCAAAAACTAAAGCTTTAAAATCATTACCTTCAAAATCCATACTTGAGCATACTGTGAAGATCTTAATTAAGTTGCGGTGGCGGACTTGTCTTAAGACTTCACATTCAGCAAGAAAACTCTTAGAAGCACCTTGCTCCACAAGGCTGAGTACCTTCACTGCGATGCGATGTTCATCTTGATGAAGAACTCCTATGTACACAGTTCCATAACTTCCCTTACCAATGATATTTGTTGCAGAGAATCCATTTGTTGCTTTATGCAGCTCATTGTAGGAAACTCTTTGTAGTTCACTTGGGACATCCAACAAGTCTGTGGTGGAAGGCTTGTTCGCAGACTTTTGCAATAAATACCATGCGAGACACACTGCGGCAAACAGTGAGGGAAAAAGTACACCAAGGGTGACCTTTAGAGCGGAAGACATTCCTGTCTTCTTAGATTTTACAATGTCACATTTATGCAATTTAAGTTTAGGGATGCCACCACACAGTTCATCGTTGCCAGCAAAATAAAATGCACTCACATTTTGAAACACCCCTTTCACTGGCACTTCGCCCTCAATGTGATTGAAAGATATATTTAGAACTTTTAGATAGGAAAGTGCATCCAGTTCTGTAGGAATTTTTCCAGATAAATTGTTTTGAGAAAGATCTAAACTTTGAATTCCTTTCAAAAAACTTAAAGATGAGGGAATGTGTCCTTGCAAGAAGTTACCTTGCAAATAAAGAAATTCCAAACTCAAACAACTACCAAGAGTATTAGGAATTCCACCAGATATTTTGTTGTGGGAAACATCTAGTTTTTGAATAGTTTTCAAGTTGCCCACTTCCAAAGGTATAGGGCCAGTCAAAGAATTGTAAGACAAATCTATTTTAACCAAGGATAACCCAAGTATTTGTGTTGGTATGCTTCCACCAAGATGATTATGAGACAATGTCAGTATTTTCAAATATTGGCATCTCTCAAAGCTTGTTAGAATGTTTCCTTCCAACATGTTATTAGATAGATCCACACCGTATAATTGAGAGATGTTTCCCATGGAATAAGGAAGTTTTCCAGAGAGTTTGTTATCCCTAAAAACCAATATTTGTAATTTTTGAAGCATCCCAATGCTCGTTGGAATAACACCAGTGAGGAAGTTACCATCAACTGCAAATATTATTAAGTTGAATAATTTCCCAATTTCAGATGGAATGCTTCCAGATATTTGATTTCCTCCAAGATAGAGTTCTTTGAGTTCGGTTGAGAGATTAGTCACAGAGCTAGGTAGCATACCTCCAAACTGATTGCCATCAACATCCAAAAACTGCAGATGGCTGCAATTGTTCAAGAAAGTAATAAATTCCAAATCATCTTCTTCCCCTCTACTTCCAAGATTATTGCCACCCACGTGTAAATACTCCAGGCCTCCTAATCTTCCTACCTCTGTAGGGACCTTTCCAACAAAACTGTTACCACCTAAATCTACTCTCTGAAGGGTCGAGGTATTTTTGAATAATGAAAGAGGAATGGATCCAGAAAGTTTGTTGATCGCAAGAAGAATTATGCGAAGATTAGGAAGATTGAGACCTATATTATATGGAAGACTCCCTTGCAATTGATTTTGTGTAAAAGACATTTTTGTCAAAGATGAAAGATTGAAGAGTGGTAGAGGAAGCTCACCTGACAAACTATTTGCACCAAGTAAAAGTAATATTAGTCTTTGCAGATGACCAAGGGCACTGGGAATACTTCCATCCAGACTATTTTGTTGTAAATTAAGACTCCGAAGAGACGAAAGATTACCAAAAGAAGCTGGAATCACTCCAGTGAACTTGTTTACATGTAGATCCAATGTAACTAGCTTGGAGAAAGATCCAAACTCCACAGGTATATTCCCTATAAGATTATTGTAAGCAGCACTAAGATTAATCAAGTCTGAGCAATTTGATAAACTTACAGGGATTCTTCCCGACAAGGAGTTGTTGCTCATCAGTAATTCTTGTAGCCTGAACAAGTAGCCGATTTCTTGAGGAATAACACCTGTTAAGCTGTTGTTCTGGAGGTTCAACATCTTCAGGAATGATAAGTTCCCAATATAAGGGGATAAAGATCCAACCAGCCCCTGAGATTCCAGATTCAAACTTATAACCTTTTCACGTCGATCGTCACATGCAACTCCTTCCCACTCACAAAAATGAAGCGAAACATTCCATGAACTCAAAGCCCTTACAGAATTTTGACTTACATGATCCTTAACAGTAAGCAAAGCATGTTGATCTGTTTCATTTCCAGAAATACCATAAGTACTGGGCAATATCATTACTGGCAAAACAATACAGAAGTGCAGTACTGAGTTTAGGAGAAAGAAATCATTTGGTGCCATTATTTGAGATAACTCTACTTCTAAACTTTTAGAAATCATTTGGTGCCATTTTTTAGATAACTCTTTACTTCTAAATTTGCTAACAAATGATGATGGCAAAGTTACATAAAAGTATAAAACGACAACAAGATGAATTATGGAGTTTTGGACTTTTGGTGGAGACTCTTTCTTCAAAGTGGGCCTTTATGATGTTGACTTCATATTACACATTCAATAGGTCCAGTCTTATTTCATCCCATTTTTTTATACTGTACAACCTTTCTAATGTACAGGGAATTCCATGAGAGTTTCTAGTGATTATTGACCACTCAATCAAGTATTACTTCTTTACCAAAAAATTAAAAATGAAAAGAAATCAAGTATTACTTCAATAAACCACAAAAGACTAAAGCTTATCAAAAGCCACATTTCAAAAAATCTTATTTGCAAAACCAAACATAAAAAACTTTAGATATTCTTTGAAAACTTTCGGTATTTGAAGAGTTTGAAATTTCTGCATTGAAGCTAACAAGATCCACAGGAAAACTTGAAAGGTAATTAATAAATAAAGAATACAAATATTTGGAAAACTAAACACTCTTCCCATAAGAAATGTGAGATTAAGTGGAAATATCTACAATACACAGTTCTAATTACTGCACTGTTTATCTACTGAGTGGGAACCATGTCCAGGGCCTTCAGAATGAAAGCATATGTGAAGGCATCTTCTTGGAGCTTCTCAAACCTGCATAATAACTAGGTATTACAGCTCAAGTGTGGTAAGTGGAAGAGCTAACAGCTTGTGTTGTATAAGACACATAATTATGTGCGGGTGGCACCAGTATACATATATATGTAAAGGAGAAGTAATTATAACAAGGACATAGGAAAGAAAGTCTTGTATAACTTTTGCATATAGCAACCGTGGACGAATGCAGCAAAAACAAAGACACAGAAGTCCAATGCATTCGAACACAGTACACCAGCCCAAATAATGATACTGACCCGCTGAAATTATTAATGGATTTCATGGTTCCTGAAATAGTTCAATTTAATGTTAAACTCCTAGATAAATTAGGCTTTTTCGGAAACAAAAATACAAGGAAAAATAAGTTTTAAGCATATGGCGGCATACCTCCCTGATTTTGAGAATTGTCCAGCGCCATGTTCACATTTAAATAAAAGTACATTATCACCAGTCTTCATTTCTCTTAACTTTGCCACAAACTTTGCAGGTTCAGAATACAAAACACGGGGATCTGCAATTAAATACTACAGTTACTTTCAGAAGATGACAAAGGAAACAAGGTATGAATGACCTCAATACTTTGATTAGTGTAGTTGTATTTTTGTATTACTGTCACCATCGTCAAAAAGAACGCAGACCAGATCACTAAAGTACAACATGTGGAAATGATTCTGGCTAGGATATCTTCCAACTTAGAACTTACAAAGATCTGACCAGTTTTTTAATTCATATATTTTATGTTAAATGGCGAAGCTAGAACCCATTACATCCTGTCCTCCCATTTAATCTGGGACTACTAACTGAAGAAACATATCAAAAGCACCAAGTCAGAAATGTCATACTTACCATTCAAACCAGCAGTAACAAGAATGTTGGGGTAATTTTGTGCCTTAACCTGTGCAAAATTAATGCGAGGCTACTTTGTCAAAAAGTTATTACTATCAAAACAAACCAAAAAGCACTCTTAAGAAGCAAGATTTACATTAACAAGGAGTTCTACAGCAGTTAATAACACACTAGTCACAAACACTACACATCACGAGCTCTTGACAACAACTTCCACATTGTGGCAGTGTCGTGATAAATATCAAATTCCAAAGTTAATCTTTGTGTTACATGCATAATACAAGGCGTGTAAAAAACATGCCATTATTTTTTGGCTGAAACACTTAACATTTATTAACCCATAGACGTGTCAAAGACATGAGAGATGCCAGAGCTGAAACCTCCACCATGTACTACTAATCCCTAATGTAATCTAAAGGAGCGTCAACATGTGTTGCAGGCACAAGGTGTGAAAATGCATTGAAGTATGATATTCGAAGCTAGAAATCTAATACTTCGCATCACTCAATTGCATTAAAGTGTTGTGTTCAAGATGCCTCGCCTCGCCTCTTTTCTTTATCATGTATTTTTCGCAATATAAATGAGAGGAGAAGTATGAGGTTGTACTCACGTTGTCAACTGGGGAGTAAGATTTCATATAGAAATAAAACTCTTTTTCCGAGGATCTCCCCATTCCTGCAGTAACATCAAATATATCAACAAACATGCAACCAAAAATACTTTTAATATGAGTTTGGATTTCATTTAGCAAAATATCAGTTAGACAACAAAGAAGACCATTTTCGGTTAACTTAACACTACTTTGGGAACAGGCCAGTAACCTACCAGTGATTTGCACCAAGACCAAAAAGGGAGAAAAGTAGAGAACCTTTTGGCGATTTAATCCTAGGAGCACAGGTTGAAACTTAGTTCTGTTGACAACCTAAGACACACAACTGATGATTATGGTGATCTGATCAAGTTAGCTTTTGAACTAGGGCTAACCAACAATGAGTTGCAGCAGGCTCCAACATTTGAAAGCATGTGCAATCCCATGTATCTAGATATATGTTAATGACTAAAAAGTAAAGAACGATCCACTAAACAGAGATTCTCGAACTAGAGATGCTCAAATTACACACGCAGTCTACATACTGATATAAAGGATTAGATCTTCAGTTCAAACTTAAATCATACTGCTTGCTGCCCAGGGCCCACCACCACTCAAATTTTTCTCTATCTATCTAGTGACTCACTGAATATATGGACAACTGAAAAAGTAAAAAGACAATAACCCAGATTACCTCATATGAACCATAGCAATACAGTAGTAGTAGGTCAGAACCATAAGCTTCACAAGATCCTTAACAGAAGGGGGTTTACGCCAAGCTTGGACAACATTAGGGGTTCTCGTCAAACCCGGTTAAAATGTAGGGGGTTTTGACCAAATTTCTGATCTGCTAAAATTCATCCCCTACCATTAATTACAAACAAACCCACATTTTTAGAACCCAAAATAACAATCATGATTCATGAACTACCCACTAATCACTAATGAGAACAATACAGAAAAAAGAGAGAGGAAAAGCAAAAACAGCAAAGACAATTGAAGAGATGAGTTTTGTTCTATAGATTGGATGGTTTGGAAGAGAAGCAGAAAGATAGATAGAAAGGTGAGAAACGAAGCATGAAAGAAAAAAAAGATAAAAAGTGGACGGACACTGACACTGAAACTTTTTGAATTAGGGTCTGTTTGCGGAAAAACAATTTACCGGGAAATAGATTTACCATATCCAAACATTCGGAAAAATAAAATAAAAAGGTCACTATATTTATTTATTTATTTTGATAACCATAATTCTATATTTTCAATAAATCGTGTAAATATGTTCTTAGCGAGAGTTCATCGCTCTAATATGTTCTAAAAATTTACCGTTTATTTTCAATGTAATCCCTGGACTCGAATCAAACAAATCATTAGTCATATGATTGATCTGAATACTGTTGATTAAATATTTAAATTTTAGGGTTTATATTTTTAATTGATTTGTTCAAATACTACAGCAGTTATGGATTCTTCACATCATCATCATCACACTGAAGAAGATGAAGAATGCAATATCAAACTAAAGTCAGAAGAAGAAGAAGATTCATTTGAAGAAGTCCCACTGAAAGTTGGTTCAATTAATGTTTGTATGAATGCTCTGGAGGCGGCTAGGAAATACAAGGGAGATACGCTCTGAACATACGCACACCACTCAATCAGTTGGTTGTTTGTGGTGTTGTAACTTATCCTCTTCAAATACGTAATCCCTCTCCTATCATAACTGAAGTTGAAGTTCTTAAGAAGGAGGTTGCTCTCGAATTTGATCCAGATTTTCTTGAAGTAAATTATGCCTCTCACGGTAATATCTTTCTTAAAGTTGCAGTTGTAATTGGCGGCAAAAAGCTCAACAAAGGAGTGAGCTCCTTTCAGGTTTCTAATGATAACCCATTTGTTTATTCAAAAAGTGATGATCCAGACCTTCAATTGGTTTTGGATGAATTGAAGAGTGAGTTTAAAATGTTTCGTAAGAAGTTCAGAATTGGTGTGTTTGTAATGATCACCAAATGCGATGAAAACAAATGGAATGCTGATAAAAAAAGCTCTTTTTTACTCTATTTTTGTCGGGTAGGTTTGAGTGTATGGAGCAAATTATGAGAACAAGTTCTGCTGAAAAGCGAAAGAATATGGTCGAGGAATCCAAGAAGCAGCGGCCAACCCCGCGGGTATCTTATGCTCTGGCTAAAATCCCACATCCATCTGGTGAAAGTTGTTTTTATTGTGATCTTTATAAAAAAAACTTTTTCGTGTTGGAGATATCATTGTAGAGAAAGACACGAGATTTCTTGTAAATGATGGTGGTATAAAGCTTGTTCGTTTTGTACTTGCAGATACTTAGTGATGGATAGGTTAGTTGATGTAGTGGCAGGAGGTCTGTCCTTGTGTCTTCTTATGGAATTTTTTTTATCTGACATTGTTGGCTCATATGCTGCGGAACAGTATAGTGCGATGTAATTATGAGATCATGTTTTGCTCTTAATCTGCTATAGATGATATCTTTATATTATATTCTTACCATGTTCTTTCATCTCTTGTTATATGGAACCAAACAACTCGATATTCATTGTGTCCTACTTCTCTGTGTATCCATAAGGCTGAATGAGTTTGACAGCAACTGAAAAGTAGGGACCTCTACTTCCAAGACTATTACCACCCACAAGTAAATACCCCAGGCCACTCAAGTTTCCGACCTCTGTAGGGTGGAGGTATTTTTGAACAATGAAAGAGGAAGGGATCTAGAAAATCTGTTGATCATGAGAAGAATTATGTGAAAACTAGGAAGATTAAGACCTATATTATACGGAAGACTCCCTTGCAATTGATTGTGTAAAAGACATTTTTGTTAAAGATGAAAGATTGAAGAGTGGTAGAGGAAGCTCACCTGACAAACTATTTGCACCAACTAAGAGTAATACTAGTCTTTGTAGATGACCAAGGGCATTGAGAATACTTCCATCCAGAATATTCTGTTGTAAATTAAGACTCTCGAGAGACGAAAGATTACCAAAAGAAACTGGAATCTACCAAAAGCTAGATCCAATGTAATTAGCTAGGAGAAAGATCCAAACTCACAGGTATAGTCCCTGTAAGGTCATTGTAAGCGGCACTAAGATTAATCAAGTTTGAGCAATTGGATAAACTTACAAGGATTCTTCCTGACAAGGAGTTGTTGTTCATCAGTAATTCTTGTAGTTTGAACAAGTTCCTAATTTCTTGAGGAATTACACTTGTTAAGCTGTTGTTCTGGAGGTTCAACATCTTCAGGAATTATGTTCCCATTTCCCAATATAAGGGGATAAAGACCCATCCAGCCCCTGAGATTCCAGATTCAAACTTATAACTTTTTCACGTTGATCATCGCATGCAACTCCTTCCCACTTATAAAAATGAAGTGAAGCATTCCATGAACTCAAAACTCTTACAGGATTTTGACTTTTGTTATCCTTAAAAGCGAGAAAAGCATGTTGATCTGTTTCATTTCCAGAAGTACTAGACAATAGCATTACTGGCAAAACAATACAGAAGTACAATACTGAATTAAGAAGAATGAAGTCAATGGGTGCCATTATTTGAGATAACTGTACTTCTAAATTTGCTTATGTATGTTATTATCTATAGAACAAGACCCTTTTCCCAACAAATGCTGATGGCAAGGTTACAGACAACGACAACAAGATGAACTATAGAGTTGGTGGAAACTCTTTACACACGATTATTAAATCCAACAAGTCCTGTCTGATTTCATGGATTTTTTTTATACAACCTTTCTAATTACAGGAAAATTCCATGAGAGTTTCTAATGTCCACTGACCATTCACAAAGGCTAAATGTTATCAATAGCCTCATTTCAGGAAAATTCCATGAGAGTTTCTAAAGTCCACTGACCATTCACAAAGGCTAAATGTTATCAATAGCCTCATTTCGAAAAATCTTATTTGCAAAACAAAACATTCTGCATTGAACCTAAAATGATCCACAGGAAAGCTTGAAAGGTACAACTATTTGGAGAACTAAACACTATAGTTGATTAAAAATCTTCCAACTGTTACATTCCAGCCGGACAACTTCCATTCACAAAGGCTAAATGTTATCAATAACCTCATTTCAAAAAATCTTATTTGCAAAACATAACATTTTGCATTGAACCTAAAATGACCCACAGGAAAGCTTGAAAGGTACAGCTATTTGGAGAACTAAACACTATAGTTGATTAAACTTAATAATCATAATAAACTATAAATAAGGGGAAAAAATAAATCTTCCAACTGTTACATTCCAGCCGGACAACTTCCCCTCTCTCAACTCTCTTCAATAGAGGTAAAGATGAGTATTGTGGGTGCTCTTACCAAGAAGATTCATCACCTGTTTAAGAACTGATTGGTGGCTATATTTATCTTTGGGTGTTCACATAAGGTTACTCAAAAGTACTCCATCGAGAAGAAATCCAATAGGCATGGCTTCCCATGAGAAATTTGAGATGAAGTGAAAATATCTACACCACAAAGTTATAGTCACTTTCAGGTCAAGATATACCCGCAGCCAGAAGAACACAGTAATTCTGTTTGCAAAATGTGCACAGTAGGGGCTAATAAATCTGTAAACTCGTTACTTCATATTTATCTACTGAGACGGTATCATGTCCAGAGCCTTCAGAACGAACGCATATGTAAAGGCATCTTCTTGGAGCTTCTCAAACCTGCATAATACCAAGGTATTACAGCTCAAGTGGTAAATGGAAAACCTAAAAGCTTGTGTTGTATAAAACACATAATTATGTGCAGGAGGCACCAGTATACATACATGTAAAGGTGAAGTAATTATAACAAGGATATAGGAAACAAAGTCTTGTGTGAGTTTTGCATATAGCAACCATGAACGAATGCAGCAGAAACAAATCCACAGAAGTCCAATGCATTCGGACATGGTATACCAGGCCAAGTTTTGATACTGGAATCATTAATGGATTCTTTGGCTCTTGACTTTAATTACAAACTCCAAGATAAAAGTAGGCTTTATGGGGAAAACAAGGAAAAAGAAGTTTCGAGCATACCTTCCTGATTTTGAGAAGTGTCCAGCGCCAAGTTCACATTTAAATAAGAGTACATTATCATCAGTCTTCATTTCTCTCAACTTTGCCACATACTTTGCAGGTTCAGAATACAAAACACGGGGATCTGCAATTAAATACTACAGTTACTTTCAAAAGATGAGAAAGGAAACAAGGTATGAATGACCTCAATTATCTGATTAGTGTACTTATATTTTTGTATTGAACATAATGTCCCCGTCGTAAAAATTAACGCAGATCAGAACACTAATGTACAACATGTGGAATTCATTCTAGCTAGGATATCTTCCAACTTTGAACTTATAAAGATGCGACGATTTTTATTTCATAAAATTTATGTGTAAAGGCGAAGCTAGAACCCATTACATCCTGTCCTCCCATTAATCTGAGACTAATGAAGAAACAGGTCAAAAGCACCAAGTCAGAAATGTCATACTTACCATTTAAACCAGCAGTAACAAGAATGTTGGGGTAATTTTGTGCCTTGACCTGCAGAAAACCAATGTGAGGCAACTTCGTCAAAAAATTATTACTATACCAAAAAGTGTTTTAAGAAGCAAGATTTACAATAACAAGGAGTTCTACAGCGGTTAATAACGCACTAGTCACAAACTACATATCACGAGCTTTGACAATAACTTCCACATTGGGGCAGCAATAAATATCTGTGTTACATGCATAACACAAGTTGTGTCAAAGGCGCCATTAAGTTTTGGGTGAAGCACTTCAACGTTTATTAGCCCATAGACGTGTCGAAGGCATGAAAGATGCCAAAATGCACCATGTATTACTAATCTCTAATGTAATAGTCCAAAAAAAAAAAAAAAACAACGTAGTGCTGCAGGCACAAGGTGTGAAGGGACTCCAAAATGCATTTAAGTATGATTCTAGATGTAAGCTAGAAATCTAATACTTCATATCACTCAATTGCATTGATGTGTTGTGTCGCAAGATGCCTCACTTTTTTTCTTTTAAAATTTCTCACGCATAGAAATGATAGGGTAACTATGAGGTTGTAATCAAGGTTGAACTCACATTGTCAACTGGAGAATAAGATTTCATATAGAAATAAAACTCTTCTTTCCGAGGATCTCCCCATTCCTGCAATAACATCAAATATATCAACAAACATGCAACCAAAAAATATTCTGAATCAGAGTTTGCATTTCATTTAGCAAACTATCAGTTAGACAAAAAAAAAAGACCATTTTCAGTCAATTTAACACTACTTTAAAAACAGGCCAGTAACCTACCAGAGTACCAGTGACTTGCATCAAGACCAAAAAGGGAGAAAAGTAGAGAACCTTTTGGCAATTCCATTCTAGGAGCACAAGTTGAAACCTAGTTCTGTTGACAACCTAAGACATAGGACTGATGATTATGGTGATCTGATCAAGTTATCTTTTCAACTAGGGTTAACCAACAAGAAGTTGCAGCATGATGCAAGTATATCACATGTATCATTTGGAAGCAGATAATTTTAATCATCGAATGGATAAATTTCTATTGCTGCTTCCTAATTGGTTTAGTGGGAAGTGGGATCATATATTCAAATCAACTTTGGGCAAAGATATAAAATGGAACTATTAAAAGTTTCTTAAGATAATAAAGGAAGAGAGATTACCTCCCACTCTGAAGTTGTGAGAGGTATAGTTGGATCGAGCATCGTGGTAACCACATCAACAAACGGAACTCCGGCTACGGCTACTTTGAATAAATCAGGCCTCATGTTTAATGCCGCACCAATAAGCAACCCTCCTGCACTCCTTCCATTGATACACAACTTTTCTTTTGAACAGTACTTGTTCTCTATTAAATACTCAGCAGAAGAAATAAAATCTGAGAATGTATTTTTCTTCTTCAACAGCTTCCCATTTTCATACCACTGCCTTCCCATTTCACCACCTCCACGAATGTGAGCTATAGTAAATATAAATCCACGATCTAACAGAGACAGCCTCGACGCCTTGAAACTAGGATCTACGCATATCTGTTACCAATATCATGCAGTTCACATCAAAACAGTAGATTTTCCAGTGGAAATAAGATATTTAGAGTATGCGGTCTGTATACTGATAATAAAGGATTAGATCTTCAGTTCAAACTTAAATCATACTGCTCACATCTTAGGGCCCACCACCACTCAAATATTTCTCTATCTATCTAGTGACTCGCTGAATATATGGACAACTAAAAAAGAGAAGAAGCAATAATCCAGATTACCTCATATGAACCATAGCCATACAGTAGTAGTGGGTCAGAACCATCAAGCTTCACAAGATCCTTTCGATAAACAATTGAGAGAGGTATTTGAGTGCCATCTGAAGCAGATGCCCATTTTCTCTCAGTAACATAATTTGAGGCATCAAAACCTCCTAACACCTGGGTAAAATGAAAGGATAGATTATGAACAAAACCATGTGATACGTCATTAATATTCCCCGAAATATTTAAGCTGCAAAATCAAAATAAGTATGAGAAACAATGTGACCACTGACCAGACCTACCAAAATGTTTGTATTTAAACAAACAGGTAAGTATGAGAAACTTCTTCTAATTTATAGCTTCTTTTATTCAGATTTTATAACTAAAAATAAACAAAACAAACTTTTTAAGCAGTAAGGTTTGCGTTGGAAAAAGATGCTACTCAAAAGTACAAAAAACAACAAGGAAAAAAACAATGAGTTACATGAAGGAAATAGATATATAAAATTTAGCAAATCTCTTACTGTATCGATTTTTTTCAGAACAGAAACGCCGCTGTTCATGTCATAATCATATACCGAAGGAGGTGTCTTCATTGAACTGTATGAAAACCGTAGTACGCTTGAAGAAAATTGAGATTCGGAAGGATCCACCGAGTATATAGGATCAATAAAATCAACATTCCGACCATGTTGTAGGCTGGTGATTGTGTGTCCCTCAGCAGGAAGTTTATAAATACTTACACTGGGTAGAGCATTTATGCGCTCATATACAACAAGATGATCAGCAAAGAGTTGTATATCCTGTATCTTCACACTAAAAAAAAAAAATTACTACGCCTTCATAATATGAGGAAAATATGTGAAAAGTATATGATACATGAAAACGGCAACTATGTATCGCGTACACCTGCTAAAACAAGATTCAACTTTCAATATTGTGATTAAAAGGTAATCACTAACCACAAATCACAATTATACAAATAGCAAGGGTGGTGTTGGCCTTCAGAGATTTATATGTGAAAGTGGAACTGCAAAAAGATCCTTTTAATTGTTCACATGCAACAGAAGGGAAATGTTTCTGCTGGCCCTTGGAGAAACCAACCCTAAGTCCCTAACACAAGCACGCAATCATATAGCATATTGTTTACTTTGCTTGAAAAATGAAAAAGAGAGCAATTACAGTCACTTTATTTGTTACTTTCCTCACCAAATGTGGTGCACCTTATAAATCATGACCCAAAAATAAAACTACTTTATATTATGATAAAACAATACAGCAGGTACCTTGGGTAGGTTATTGCAAAAAGGAAGCCATTAGTTATTAGCGCAAAAGGTTATTTTCTTTATTTGGTAGGTTCAATTTCTGTGATTTGTAGGAATGCTAGAAAAACATTTCTCCAATGTTTTACATATAAACTAATGAACTCTTTTGGATAGCATGTTTTTATGATCTATGTTGTCAAACAAGTGATCACTAGGTGGTCATAGTTCACCCCCCCCCCCCCCCCCCACACACCACACACACAAGGTGGTTAAGGCAGCCAAAAGGCCCCTTTGGCTGCGCCAACGCGACAGAAGGGGAACTAAGCGCTCCATCATAGGATAAAGATATTTGAACTTTTAAGAAAAATATAACTGAAGAGTGCCACCTAAATAATCAAATATTTAGGAACTACGATCTTTTCAAAAGTACAAATCGTAGATTCGTACCTATATACGTAGTTACTTTCAAGTTTAGGCTTAAACTATGTATCTGGACGGGAAAAAAACATACAAACTAAGCAGAATAAAATTGAAGTGAACTACAGGTAACTACAAATAGAAAATTCATAATACCTCTCCCTATGAGGAAGCAACAAAGTTGTAGCAGATGTATCGTCCAATGGACAGGCGAGTAACTCTGAATTAAAAAACTCATCACTTCTTCTCTTAATAAAAAAATGATTTCCACGATGGCTGACTGATGTATCAATGCCATACAAACGAGGTGTCAAAACCTTAAGTTCCATGTTCTCCTTCGTAGAGTCAAGGTAGAAAACAGACCGTGTATTTTTACTTTCAGATCCAACGAACAAAAATCTTTTGCTCTCAGAAATTTCAAGATCGAGAGAAAACATATCATCCTTTTCATGATAAAGGGAGATGTCTTCCGACTGATCAGTCCCCAGCTTATGTAAGAACACCTGAAATCAGAAAAATGATCAGTGCCTAACAAATGCTGCTTTTGTTGTCACCGATTTATAACTTCTCCATGATATTGTTGTAGTGTTTTGGTTCAATTACAATACTATAAATAAGTAAGAATTGATTCTTATTGCAAATAAATTGTTAATCTTACTGTTTAGCAACTTCAAAACAATCTTCTTATTTAACATTTCTATATTATTATGGCAGTAAAATGAGTGTCAGAAAAGAAATTTAAAACTTGATAGATTATGGATAACTGGCCAGTAGAATGAGATTCAAGTTGTGAAATGATTTTACACATTAGACAAGTATACCTTGACAGCATCAACTCAAACAAAAGGTGTCAATATTACTGACCTTGTCTGGCCGAAGGATCTCATCCATTGTTATATAAACTAATGCTTTGTCACCAGCCCATTCAAGGTAAGATGTCACGCCTACTATAGGCTTTCCAATAGTAGCTCCAGTGTCAGCATTAATGACATATACCGTGTAGATCTCATTACCTTTAGTATCTTCTGCATAAGCTACCATCTCATTGTTTGGACTGGTCTGTTGAAAAACAAAACATGCCAAGAGAAGTGAACCAATGGAAAACAGCAATGAGTTTCAGAACATAGCACAGGTGCCAAAAAAGATTGTAACATAAAGAAGAAGGATGTACCTTAAAAGCCCCAATACTATAGAACCCGTGTTCTTTCGCCTTGATGTTTTCATCAAGGATAACATGCTCATGAGCATCAGTTTCTGGTGGCATAGTATCATAGACAGAAGCAGGGACTCCACCATTGGTAATAATACGGCGACAGTGTTGAACATACTCTTGCCCTTTATGTGTTCTTTCATAATAGTAATAAGATCCTCGGCGTACAGGTGCAGATATATCATCTTCCTTGATACGTCCTCTTATTTCAGCATAAATTTGATCTTCAAAGTGTTTGGTCCCTAAATATATTCATACATTCGTGAATTCAGACATTTCAACAACATTTGTATGTACATTACGGTCTTCTTGAGTGTGTGCCAAATGACAAAAAGATACTGAAATTACTCTTATGACATCAAAGTCTGTAGAGATTCGTTCAAGTGACAACAGTGATTCTAATCTAACAGAGAAGTGAGCCTAACTAGTGTAATTCCGTCCAACTACTTTACATTATAGATTGAAGTTATTATTAAATCTGCTCTACTAACCCTAATTATCCAACAACTAACATCAATTCAAACATAAACAATAACTGAATCTGAATCAATCTAATCGAAGAGAATGTGGAGTGTTAGTGTTACCTAGCATGAGAGAATCGGTGTAAGCATTTTCTTGGTGAAGATAAGAAAGAACTTGAGGATTAGATCGATTATCATCTCGAAGCCAATAATAATCATCAACTCTTACATCTCCGAACATCTCCATCTCATGTCTCACTTTCTTAGCCACTGGTGGAACTGGAACTGAAGCTTCCATCTTCTTCGATGACATCGC
Organism: Aquilegia eximia; assembly: GCA_023053565.1. Classification (NCBI taxonomy): domain Eukaryota; kingdom Viridiplantae; phylum Streptophyta; class Magnoliopsida; order Ranunculales; family Ranunculaceae; genus Aquilegia; species Aquilegia eximia. Next base: position 1,669,504 of record JALIGU010000003.1, read on the forward strand.
AGCAATTGAAGCTAATCCTCTTCTTCCTCCGCCAACACGAATCGGTGTTAACGAAGCAACACAGTTACTTGAGGAAGAAGACGACAGTATGAAGAGAGGAAGAAAGAGGCAACAAGTGAGTTTAAGTTTAGAACGCTTATTAAGTGTCGTTAATCGAGGCAAACCAGTTTTAATTAAGTACGGCATCGACATCTCTACCGACTACCGAGTGAGGTAGTTTTGCTTATCTCGATGTAGATTTATTATGTGAGCTCCACTTGTTCTTTCAAGTGATCATGTTATCTTGCCCCCGGGTCCAGAGTTTTATAAAAGAATCAGATGTCAATTCTCTGTGGTTGGTTGCAACGTAACTTGTCCTATGTTGATTTCATCTAGCGTCAAAAGAAAACTATCGTGTGTTGTAGGTATCTCGAGGTAGCTAAAGCAGTGCATTGCCGCAGAGGTTGGGTTTTTTATATAGCCGCATGCAGAAGAGATTTTTTTATTCTTATCCTCTGTCATCTAACGTAAGAAACGAAGCTAACTTGTAAATATCTCGAGGTCATTTTCACGATGGATAACATAGGCGCAGAGATTGGTTCCTGTGGTCGGGTGTAGAGGATCATAAAAATCCGTTTTACATTTTCGTCTATCTTCTTCCACTTACATAATCACATAGATACCAGATAAGGCTACCTCTCTTCTTCCTCTCTCTCTCTCTCTCTCTCTCTCTCTCTCTCTCTCCTTCTTCACCATGTTTACTCTAAACCCTGCAAAACCCTTCTCTCTGGCCAACCAAAACCAAACCTATTCTTCTCCATTCTTAAACCCACACCCTATCATTCTGCAAACCGCTATTCGCACCCCAAAACACCATTTCAACTTGAAACAAATTTCAGCAACAATAACACCATCATCTCCTTCTAACCAACAAGTTTACCAACCTTTTCACCCACCACAATCACCTCTTCCTTCTCAATTTCGTTCTCTTGACACCGAAAGTCGTCTCGAAATACTTACTAATCGTATGGGCTCTTGGTATGAATATGCTCCTTTAATTCCTTCTCTTATTCAACAAGGTTTCTCTCATTCTGCACTTGAAGAAGTAACTGGTATTTCTGGGCATGAACAAAATTGTCTTATTGTTGCAGCTCAAGTTAGAGATTCACTTATTCAATCTAAAGTTGATGATGAAATTATTTCTTTCTTTGATAATGGTGGAGCTGATCTTCTTTATGAAATACGTCTTCTTAACGCGGTACAACGAGCTTCTGCTGCTCATTACATGGTTAAGAACAATTTTGATGGTAGAAAAGCTCAAGAGCTAGCTCGGTCAGTTAAGGATTTTCCGCGGCGAAAAGGTGATTTGGGGTGGGATAGCTTTAATTATACATTTCCAGGTGATTGTCTTGCTTTTATGTATTTTAGACAGGCTAAAGAACATACTAATCCCTCTGACGCAAGGACGATGATGTTAGAAAGGGCGTTAGAGGTTGTAGAGACAGATAAGGCAAAAGAAAGGATTGTATATGAGTTGAAGTTGAAATCAAGTGATGGGAAGGATAATGATGTAGTTGCTGGGGTTAAAGTTCCAGTAGTGAGAATGAAGTTTGGGGAAGTTGCAGAGGCGACTTCGGTGGTGGTTTTACCTGTTTGTGAAGACAAGGAAGGGGAGAAAGGGGTTATGGAAGCTCCTATGGAGTGTAAAAGTGCAGGGGTGTTTGGGGTAGTGGAGGCAGAGAAGGAGTGGAAGAGGTGGATAGTGTTGCCAGGGTGGAAACCAGTGACGGGATTGAAGAAAGGAGTGGTGGTAGCATTTGATGATGCTAGAGTTTTGCCATGGAAGGTGAACAGATGGTATAAAGAAGAATCTATTATGGTTGTTGCGGATAGAAGTAATAAGGTTGTGGAAGCTGATGATGGGTTTTTTCTTGTTTCGACAAACAAAGAAGGTAAGAGTGAGTTCAAGGTGGAGAGAGGTTCAAGATTGAAGGAATTAGGAGTGAATGAATGCTTGGGTACTGTTGTATTGATAGTTAGACCTCCTAAAGAAGATGTTGATGATCAGTTGGCTGATGAGGATTGGGAATGAGAGTGGACATGAAATACCTGAGGAAATAGTGCTTTCTTCTTTTATAGGAAGACTGATCTCTTTGTTGAAATTGAAGTTAAATTGGTTTGGATACTTGTCATAAAACAGTTTTGGAGAGAAGAATGGAGGAATGCTTGCCTGACATTAATACTTGGGTGCTTCAACCAATCAGAGATTTGTTGTTTATCATTATTTTTCCTTTTGCTTTCTTAATGTTATATTCTATGTAATAAGTCTTGAGAGATGAAACTTGAGACAAGCTAATACACAATTTGTTAGCAAATAATAATGTCAAATTTAAGTCTGTCATTCGTAATCATTTCTTCTAACAGAGGCAAATATTGAGGCATTTCTTCTAACAGAGAGGCAAATATTGGGGCAATGTTGCCCAGAGAGGCAAATATTGAGGCACTGTTGCCCATAATTGGGGAGGATCCTTAAGCTCAGAAAAACTTCAGTAAATGCTAGTGTTTGCTGTCATGCAGATGTGCACCGCCTCTTGAATGCATAGATAAAAGCAGATCAGGTATGGTTCAAGCAGGCGTTTGTTCTATAGTACAATGTAATATTTCTCTAGCAACAAAAAGTCGAAGATTTCACCCAAAGGCTAGCATTGGAGATGCTCTCAGGGGATAATCTTAATCAGTCCAAACAAGGAACAAAGGGATGTCAATCAGCCATTCAGGACCTTTGTTCGCCAACAAAATAATTGCAGAGTAAACAAAAAGCTCAGTTACAGTTTAGCCAAAGAAGAAATAACAAATATCTACATCCTTTTGTTTTTACAAAGTTCAACAAAAATGAGAAGCATTATTAGCAGGATATTCAAGGGTGTCAGTAAATGTCAAGAAACTGAGAATTTTAAACTTCAGGTTTCTCTAATTTACCTATATAAGAAGATTATTTTGAGCAATATATCCAATCAAAATATGAACCATTTACAAATTATTTGTAGTAATGTGTCATCATAGTAAAACAAAGTACTCACATCTAAACTCATCAGACCCTTGCGACACCATTAATCCTTCAAATTTTCAAGGTCTAAACTAAATCAGCTCTCAGTTACTTCACCACAATCTTCAATCACCACAGATGATTTAGTGCGTCCATCTTCGGTGCCAGCTTGCTCCATCTTTTCAACAACACTGTATCCATCTACAACTTTACCAAATACCACATGCTTACCATCAAGCCAAGATGTTTTCTCAGTGCATATGAAGAACTGGGAACCATTTGTGTTAGATCCTGAATTAGCCATTGACAGAATACCAGGACCTGTGTGATTCATCTTGAAGTTCTCATCATCAAATTTATTACCGTAGATTGATTCCCCACCAGTACCATTACCTCTGGTGAAATCCCCACCTTGACACATGAAACCGGGAATAATGCGATGAAAGGTAGAACCCTTGTAATGCAAAGGCTTCCCAGCTCTTCCAATACCTTTCTCACCAGTGCAGAGGGCCCTGAAATTCTCAGCAGTTTTGGGAACAACATCCTTAAATAGCTCCATTACAACACGACCTGCCTTGACCTTTCCAATTGCTATTTCAAAAAAAACCTTTGGATTTGCCATTTTGTCAATCTGTTACAGCCAAAAGAAAAACAAGTCTCATCAAAAATGTGGTACAATGACATTAACAAAGAAAAGTTCAGTTTCTCAAATATAAAAATCACATCGGAACAAAAGAACTACAACAGCTTATAAGTTAAACATTTTTACAATAATTTCTGTGCAAAGATTAATCAAGTAATGTTAACTAGCAATGGGCACAGATAGATTTTGAGTAATCATATCAATCATAACAATCCATATCTAGCAGACTTTATATTGGCAACAGGGAAAAAGAGGAAATCAATAAGTGATTGCCTCGGCAAAGTTGCCTCTTTGGGATAACATATTCAAACTATCTTAACATTCATGATTTTTAAAAATAACCCTATTTTGCATCTAAAAGAACACGATTTAATCTTGATAATTTTCAAAGAAACTTAAGGGAAAAAAATCAAATCTGCAAGGAAAGATAGCTACTTCTGAGCCAAATTACAGATTTCATATAATGGGTATACTTCAATTAACAGATCCAACCGATTAAGCTTACTGATTCACTTAATTACATTTCTAACTTCAAATTAAAAATACAGATAATTGAATTCGTTTTCAAATTTCTGTCTTTCTTTAAAAAAATCTTCTAGTAAAGCAAAACAAGAGGATTATTAGGAGAAAGACAATATAGATCTTGCACAGCTTTTGAGCTCAACAGGTTTGTAACAATGATTCACCTGAAAGCCTTCGAATGTGCTTAGAAATTCATAAAAAAAATTAACACAACAAACTAAAAATTCAACTTTTATAACAAGAACATAAGAGAGAATGTGGTAATAGGGAAAAGATCTATAGAATACCTGTTGTTAAGCTTTCAAGATTCTTCAAAGAGAATGGCTACTAGGGTTTTAGATACAGTGATGGAGAGAGTAGGGTTTATAAGGGGAAATGAAGTAAAGCTAGGGTTAGGGTTTAAGGTATGACAAGACTTGGGTAGTACACTAGTACTAGTAGTCTATGGCTTGGACCTAGACTTGAAAAGAAATTAATCCTTCAAAGCCCAATCCAGAGTAGATGGGCCTACATCCGTTTAATGCCCATTCATTAGCCCACAATGCCCCAAACTCTGCTGTCTTCGGTAATGTACTAATGTGGAGTCCTCTATCTTGTCTCTTTCATTGTTTTCATCCTCGGTTCATATATATTTCACTACAAATGTTTTTTTAGTATATATTACCATAGGTGAAAATATCGTGCGTGCCGGGCGGATATTCGCGATATTTTCCGTTTTTCCAGAGATCGGCACGGTACGGCACACGGAATATATTCGGATATTAAAACACCCCATGCCGGTCGGCATAAATCGGATATTCGCAGCATAAATCGGCAAAAACCGATATTTATCGAAATTTTGGAAATTTTCAATTTTAAAATTAACACATTTATTTTTAATCCCCCCGAAGTAGAACTTTCGATGAGATTATCAAAAAAAGGTCCAAAAGGCCCTAGACGTTTGGAAACTTTCGCGACGAACTTGATGGCCCTCCAAGAGCAATATATCAGAAAGAAACGAAAAAAAAGCACGCCCATGCCAAAGTGAAGTTCTCTCTCACTTTTGGCAAACCAGTATACTGTTTGTATCCAAGGTTTGTTTTTGTGTAATGAATAATTGGTATCCAAGGTCGTACGAGCAAACAATGTCATGGGAATATTATTGTACTGAGTTCGTCCCCACACGTATGCGACTCGAAGCTCATCGGTTTGACAAGGGGCGTCTATCATTCTAGGGTTAGCATGTCTTTTATTTTGATTATTAAAATAAAACTATGGGTTGAGTTGTAATGAGGTTGTTTGTGTTTAGTTCTTGTATTGTAAACATATAAAATTTCTATGAATATCCGCCCGATATTTACGATTTTTTCACGTATGAGTAAAACTATCTTGTGTAATACTTCCGTCTTAGCTTCCTTGTATGATTTGTCGTGTGTTTAATTTGTAATGTATGTTTTTCTTTTAATTATATGTTTATATATCGAAAAATTCAAAAAATCACTGAAAGTGCAGAAAACCTCCCAATTTGCCGAATTTTTCGCGAATATCCGCGATATTTTCCGGTTTTTTGAATTTGCCAAACCTTTATAATCCGACACATGAGGTCGGATATCCGCGGAATTTTCCGTTTTTTTGAGGATCGGATATCCGCCCTTTACTGATATTTTCACCTATGTATATTACTATTATCATTATACTTTTGATAGAAATATACAAATATTATAAGCCAAAAACATGTAAATAAATCAGAAAAAATCAGAGCACGAAATGGAATAAAACAGAATTTTCTGTCCGAGTACAGCAAATTAGCAAAATATTTAGATAAAAAGAGCTCGGTTTATTGTTGTTCTGTTCTATAGCGGTCGCAGATTCCCAGCCTCTCGTCCATTTCATCAACTGGTGTGTTGTGCGATCCTTAGATTATTTCTCCAATTTTTAACAAAATGTTTAGATGAATGTTGTTGTTATTTGAACTGCGGCTGATTTTTAGCCAACTCCTTTTCAAAACTACTAGTTTCTTAGACTGACAAGAGTATCTTCGAACTTTTCAACGAGGAACATACGACTATGCAGCCCTTTGACATTAACTGTCTTCGACACATGCCCTTGTTCATCATAATAACATAAGTAGAAGCACTGGTCATTGTTTGCTGGTAGATATATACACTTCTTGACCTACCATGGGTTCAAATGGTAGATATATATACTTCTTGACCCACTTCTGTTTGTTGCAGTTGGTTAGTAACACCCATAGGTGAAAAAATCGTTTTTGCCGACCGGATATTCACGAAATATTCTGGTTTTTTGGAGATCGGATCGGTACGGCATACGGCATATAAACGGAATTTAAAACACCCCATGCCGGTCGGCATTTATCGGATATTCACGAAATATTCGGCAAAAACCGATATTTATCGAAATTTATGAAATTTTCGATTATAAAATTAACACATTTATTTTTAATCTCCCCGAACTAGAATTTTCGATGAGATTATCAAAAAAATGTCCAAAAGGCACTAGACGTTTGGAAACTTTCGCGACGAACTTCATGGCCCTCCAAGAGCAATATATCAGAAAGAAACGAAAAAAAAAGCACGCCCATGCCAAAGTGAAGTTCTCTCTCACTTTTATAAAGTTTTCATTCACTTGTTGTCTGTTTGTATCCAAGGTTTGTTTTTGTGTAGTGAATAATTTGTATCGAATTGGTTTTTCATACATAATTGGTTTGCTTTTGTGTAGGACCAGTAGGCCTTGCAAGTTACCTTTTTGTCTCCCCACTTTAATAATTCTTCTGAACAATAATGAATGCATACACAACATACTGGTTTTTCATCTATAAATGTTGTTAAGTTGTTTGGCAAACAACATCCGCATACAGAAGAGCTTTTATAGCAAACCAGATAAAGAAAGATCAGAAGCAAGTTGTGTGCAGGTTCGAATTTCTTTATATTTCTTTTGCATGAATCATGCTCTTATTAATATCATACATGGTGATTTACTATAGATCAAATAAGCTATAAAACAAATTTGCATATAGATCATTAGCTGTTTAATTAGGTAGTATAATCTGAATCATAGGTGAACATATAAAAGTTCTATGAATATCCGCCCGATATTTACGATTTTTTCACCTATGAGTAAAACTATCTTGTGTAATAGTTCCGTCTTAGCTTCCTTGTATGATTTGTCGTGTGTTTAATTTGTAATGTATGTTTTTCTTTTAATTATAAGTTTATATATCGAAATCAGAAGAAAAACACGAAAAGTGCAGAAAACCTCCCAATTTTTCGAATTTTTCGCGAATATTCTCGAATATCCGCGAAAAATTCCGGTACATTTGAATTTACCAAACCTCAAAAATCCGACATGGGAGGTCGGATATTCGCGGAATAATCCGATTTTTTGGAGATCGGATATCCGGACTAAAACGATTTTTTCACCTATGGTAACACCCACAAATTAACAGTCTCCTCGTTGTAATCTATCAGGCATAAACATTGTTCTAACTCACTTAACCAAGGACCAGTATCTAAAAAAACACGATAATAAACAGGAACTGGAACCACATCAGGAGGAAGAGGAACCACTCCAAAGCTATCATTGTCAAGGTTGAATGAGATTATCCGATGCCTTACACGATTAAACCAATATAAGAATCCGTTCAAACAAACAATTTTGTCGGTCCTTTGCTTTGTACATATGGATCTTCCCTCGACAGTTCTCCACGAAGTGTCCCCCAATGTAAAGATCTCAATCTGTGATTGATTTTGGTCTTGACAACAACCAACTACTTTATACTTCTTGGTGATACTATCAAACCCAAACCCTAGCCTGATGAAGCGTGTCGTAAATACATTTTTTAAGAAACTAGGTCTTGGCAAAGTTATGATTTCCTTGGTTGTTGGATTACAAACACCAACATCTTTATTACCTATCAAGAAAGAGAATAAACCATTGCAATAAGGTGCATAAGAATGTGTAACAAGGGCAAAAATCGCGTGGCTTTTATGTTTAAGTTTTGTGATCTTAGCAGGTTCATCAATTGAATAAAAGCGAAAGAATGCAGGAGCAAACCCTAGCAACTATATATGTTTTTTACGATGAAAGTCGAAGTCGATGAAGGTTTGATCTTGAATTATAGAACACCATGACTTGCAGACACGTTTAACTCTAAGCAGGGACTTCTCCGGGAGTCTACTAAATATGTTGAACAGGATATCATCTGGCATGTAAAAGTTCGCTGTCTTTTTCTTCTTCGATTTCACCATAATTTTGGAGTTAGAGAGAAAGAAAAAAGATAGTGTTTGTTTAACCAGTTTTAAGTATTATTAGAGAGAATTTGTTCTTTGTTGGGAGTCCCGAAGGAAAATATATCCTTTTATAATAGCCTTTCTATTTCCTGTTGTTACAACTACAGTATAATTATGCTTTATTAGGAAAGCAAAATCTCCTAAGCTGGGGAATTGCCTAATCCAACTCGTATTTATTTGACGATTTAATTTCATTATTACTGTATATCGATCTTCTCTTCTATATATTTTTACCCTATTTTTAAAGCATATGGGTTCATTTGCTTCTGTTAGTATAAAACTAAGCACACCTGTTTCTTCTCATCTCAATCTAATTATTGTTGCAAATTTTTAAGTGGAGGCTGCGACGACATGATTAAGCCTTTTGCAGAGATAGAAGAAACAGAGGTGTTTAGTACTTTAGTTTGAAAATGAGACCAACAGAGGGGATTTATTCTATGTTTCATCATTCATGGATTCGTCGTTGATTGTTTCTTTTTCTTCTGGCAGACAGGGAAGGAGAAAATAGAAGCAATTACAGTATCTGGAACTTTTGTGTTACTGGCCCCTACCTGGCTTGGCTTCTCAACTGAGTCGGCCCCTCTAGGACCAAAATTTGGCACACCAACTCAAACTGATAAGCCCTGTAGAGTTACATTCTGTTCTATATTAGGTCCACAGATCATCTTGTCATCCTCATCAAAGTTTTAGACATATTATGCAATCTGTTTCTCTGCAACTTTAGACATATACCATTAAAACTTCAACTATCTGCCTCACTGCCTGATTAAATATGATTTGTGTCCACAAACATATCTAAGAATACAAAAAAAATTACACATTGACAATTTAAAATTTCTGTAGTTTCATGTTCAAGGCAGTCATTGCAAGTGCAGATGTTAATAACCAAATATTGAAACAACATTCAACTGAAAAGATAGACAAATTCTCTGAGATCTTGCTCTCTTTCAAATCTAGACAGTAGCAACTGATGGGATCACAGGAATGTCAAAACACTGCATCAGTCTTTTTAATACACTTCTTATCATGAGTTACCATTGGGACAGATATCAGTCCTTTCTAAGTTCGATATACTCACGACGGATTCCTTCTGCGTTTACAATGACAATTTCGACCCTGTCGCCCTGTGTATTCAAAAAGAACAAAAATATCAAGATAACCAGGATAAGAGGAGAAAATTATTAACTGCACAAACAAGACTATAATGTGTGTATCCAAAAAGGGTCTGATTTTATTCTTTGAAACGAAAACTGTGGAAACTCATATGGTGCTGTGCATGTTGACTCTAAAGAATGGCCTTCTATTATCATTTCCACAATGAAACATCAAATTAAGAAATTTGCTCAGATAATCCCCATATGCATAACATGGAAGGGTACTTGAGTCTGAAGTATAGGCAACATATGCTTGATGTCCCAAGGTTTAACCAATAGACCATAAGTCTGAGTTGTATGACTTGACACTTCAATTACTACTTTGTCTCCCGAAAACCAACAGTGAAAACTACCTTTGACTGGTGGGGATTTTCCTTTGTTTCTCAATTGAACTACTTAAGGATGTATATAGGTCTGGCTGGGTGGAGCTTAGAGGTTAAATATATCCTTAAATAACAGAACAGTAAGAACCAAGAAACTTACAGTGTATATATCTCTTTCAGTTGCAGATGCGAAAACATCTTTTACCAAATCTACTGCTTCGTTCTCCGACAATGGAGTGACAGCATCCTGAAAGGTTAAGTAAGTTACAATTTATTTTGCAAAAAGGTATTTAAAGGATCCAAACGAGGCACTACAAGCATTTTAAGTCAAACCTTGGCAGGTAATAGGAGAGGACTAGGAGATTTCAATTGATTGTCCAAAACAGGCATGATGAGCGTAGAACCAGATCCCTGTGCGCTGTATCCGACCCTTTCATAGGATCCAACAGCATCATATGTAAAAACACAACCCTTACCTGAAATCAATAAATGGCAAGCATGAATAATGTAACAACACAGTAAATGACTACAAGAGCATCATTCAAGTGACAATCCTACCTTCACTATCAAGACCACCTAGGACATTGAAAGCATAGTAAGGGAAAAAACGTTTATAGTAGAGAGTATTGGACAGAAGTTGGCCCATTGCAGGGCAGCTCATCTGCTTGTTGTGTTGATGCTGATAGACCTGCACAACCAACAATTACAAGACTACATAAGAAGCTTTGTTATAACACACATTGGCACACAACATCACTAGATTTCAATTTAAGATTTTTGGAATTATCAAATATGGTATTGATTTATATTATTCAATATCTGTCTCTATCATTGACTATGACACCTGAGATGAAGGATACTTATAAAGAAGTACTAAGCAGCTTTGTACTAACACAAAGTGGCCCACAACATCACAAACCATGTTTCAAATCAAGGTTCTTACTTAGGGGAAGCTAAAAGTGTGAGATTAGATTTTCAATACATTATCTTCAATCCTACTAAAACCTCAAGAATGATTATATATTAGAAGTTCAAGAATAGGGAGTTTTGAACTGCACATAAAAAACATTCAAGGAAAAAAAGTAAAGTTAAACGTTGAATCCATTGAACAACATAGGGAAGATGTGAAATGACACAATGAAAAACCATGTTGTAAAAAAGTATCAGATTTAACGAAGGAAACCTAAGAATCAGTTTCAATGAAAAGATTAGCACATGTAGTTGCAGGAACCTTGTCCCTGATAAATTGGACCACCACTTTGAATAAAACCGGAAATCTGCTTGCATAATACATGGACACTATCTACAAACTCAAAGCTATTAGGCTTATCTTTTTAGGTAAATAAGATCCTTAAAAGTATGAAAATTGTGCTCCACCACGTATTGAAATTAAAATCAGTATTTAGACAAGAAAAAAGATGTGATGAAGAGAGAAGTGGGAGAGAACATAAAGTTGTTAAGATTTGTTTTCTCTACTTATCTAAAATAAATGTACAAGGAATTTATTCATTTTACTGCGACAGGTATGATAGAGAAAACAAATCTCTTCATAACAAAATACAAAAAAAAAAAAAAAAAACTAACATCATTATTGGACTTTCAGATTTCCAACAAAATAGTCTGCCCCCAAGCCAACATTTTGTACAAATTAAAGAGCTTTTAAGAAACCAATGCCTAAGGGAATATTCATAAACTTTATAATCACATGTATAACACTACTAAGCATAGACATTACCTAGTCTTCAACAATTCCATTAGCTGTTCTTAGTTTGAAAGTTAAAATGGATCAATTATTCTACCTCACAAGTTCAACTTCTCGTTAACGTACATAATCCCACTTAAGTAGAGTTTATGGTGTCATGTGAATCTCATGTTGCGGACTTGCAGAGGGGAGAAGTGGCAATTGTTCTATCTGTCTGCTAGATGGCAGAAAGTGGGCTTAATGCAGTAACACCTTAAGTACTCATGTTAAATTATTTAACTGAATATAAACATGTTAATTTTGAAAGCAAACTAAACAGACAGTTCAACTTCTTAAAAGATTTGAAGCTTTCATAACTCTATACGCAATGTTTATGCATCTCTGTGACAATCACATTCCCTAAATTTCCAAAACAATGCAATGCAACATAAGCTAATCGCCAAAAAGATTATAAATTTCCCTGTGACTACTTAACATTAAGTTTAAAACTTACCAAGTGCCTGGAGGACAACACTTTCTGCAGAGCTCTGACATCAGCTTGAAATCCAGAGGAAGCCAAAAGACATTTATCTGCCCTGCAATAATATTCCCATAACCAACTTTAAAACCCTTTTCAAACCCTAATTACACATTTTTTAACCATAAATAAAAGTCTAATTTTTTTATCCAAAACACAAACTTTATAAATTAAAATCAAACTAGGGTTTAAATTGAATCAAACATAATATAGATCACGCACAATTTGCAAATCTTAGAGTAATCTCGAGTTAGAATACTGTAACCAGTTGACATTCGAGTATCTGCTGCGATAACACAGTAATCTGCTCCAGCGATGGCCACACATGTTCTGCAAAAAACCCCAAAACACAACTAAATCAACATCAACATAACAAGATTAATCTTTGAAGAGAAAAAGAGAGTAAGAGCAAGATAGTTTACCCGCCATTGTTATCGTAAGGAGAAAAGCGAGCCATGATTGATTAGATCGAACGAGAAATTGAGTGTTGAAGGAAGATTCAGAAGAAGAAAAGAAGACTGTGAAGCACAAATAGGGCGAGAAGCTTTTCTTTTTGCTCACGAAAATAATAACAGATTTATTATTTTCACGTCCCTGAATTTATGTAATTGCTAATAACCTCCTTGGACTTTATATGATGGTCTCACTGGAACAAGGCCTCAATAAGGTCCAAGGCCTGTATTTAAATGCAGCCCAAGTGAAATTTAGCCCATAAGTGTTGATCAAGAAAGCGATAGTATTGGAACTTTGGACTCTGGACAGCTTCAAAGTTCAAAGTGATAAAGAAGATGACTTTATTCCCTAATTTGTCTGACCACACAAAGTCACAAACCAATGGTGTTCAAATGTCCACCACAAGCCACCACCACACAACCACACCACAAGCAACTTTCTTGACTCAATAAATATAAACTCAAAACATTTAAAATTTTAATTTTGCTAATAATATGGGAACTGTTCTTGATTCTCATTTTCTAGCTATTACAGCACTTGTTACCATAGGTTATCAATTTATATTCTTTATAATCACAGCACTTCTCAAATTTGATAAGATTACAGATTTTGCTGGAAGTACAAACTTCATTATACTATCAATACTAACTTTGGTTGTCAAAGGAGATTGGCATTTTAGACAGGTAATCTTATCTTCATTTGTAATTATATGGGGTCTTCGTCTTGCAATATTTTTGTTAATGAGAATTTTGCAATGGGGAGAAGATCGACGTTTCGATGAAATGCGTACTAATATTGGTAAATTAGCAGTATTTTGGGCTTTCCAAGCTGTTTGGGTATGGACAGTTAGTTTACCTGTAACTATTGTTAATGCTAGTGATAGAAATCCATCTATTAAAGCACAAGATATTATAGGTTGGATTATTTGGTTTGTGGGATTTTTAATTGAAGCAGCTGCAGATCAAGAAAAACTAGTTTTCAAGAATTCTCAAGAGAATAGAGGGAAGTGGTGTAATGTTGGATTATGGAAAATTTCAAGACATCCAAATTATTTTGGTGAGATATTTCTATGGTGGGGAATATTTATTGCTTCAACACCTATATTAAAAGGTGCAGAATGGCTTGTAATTATTGGACCAGTATTCCTTACTTTGTTGCTTCTTTTTCTTAGTGGTATTCCATTGCTTGAAGAATCAGCAGATAAGAAGTATGGTAGTAGAGGAGATTATAAGTTGTATAAAAGAACAACTAGTCCTCTTATTCCATTACCTAGATCTGTGTATGGGAATTTGCCACCTTGGGTTAAAATGGTGTTTCTATTTGAGTTCCCTTTGTACAGTCGCAATCTTCCTCGAGATGATGTTGGAAATTGAAGATGGATATAGAGTTAAGAACCATCAGTAGTATTGGACAATCCAGTGAGAGTTTACAATGTTTTGTAATCCGAAGAGGACTGATGGTGTTAATTGGTTTGGGGGGTTTAATCTCTTAATTCATTTGTAAAGTAATTTCTTCTTTGACTTGTGATTTTTATTTTTTTTATGAGATTTTTCTTTTAATTGCAAGCTACAGTGTTACACTGAACATACTGTATTAGTATACTGTATATGTTTTTATGGAAAATCATTGTGAACGATATGATCCATGGATACTAATTTCTACATGATGATAGACGTTTTGGTAACTACATCTACATCTATTTATTAAAATAATAGTGATAGTGATGAATTTCTCAAGATGAGTGAAATTCGAGCAATGGTTCTCCTAAGCAAAATTGAAAGCTCTACACTTCCAGTAGGCATTTTTCATAAATACTGGTAGCATTGCATCATGGGAGAAAATCCATTATTTCCAAGCCTTTGAATATTGACATTTAGAAATTTCAATTTTTGAAAAAAAAAAAGTCCATAATTATCGACCTTGAAATTGGATTTTGCACGTTTGTTTTAGTTTTGCTGATTAAATAAGTTTATTGAATTATTGGCATGCTGAGCCGGTAAAAGAAAGCTGAAACACAATGCAAAATTCATCACGAGGGTTTAGGTGATCAAATTTGGTTATTATTCTCTGTATTTGTTGCCGGTCATAATCCACACTTTAGGTGTGATCAAAATATATACAGTAAATCAGATCAACAAACTAACAAACTAACATGGTCTAACGTGATTAAACATCTTTACTCCCTTAATGAGAATAGGCATGTGAATAGTGATCTTACATCATCTGTCCTTCCGTAACCTGATTCAAACATTACGACACGTGTCCCATATTAATAAGCAAATAGACCAAACTCAAACCCAATAACCCATTAGTCCAATATCAACAGTAAATCAGTAGGCCTAGATAACGGTCTATAAATCCCACCCAATCTAAACCCAGTCCACTCTAATTCAAAGTCCAACCTAGTAGACCCAGATAACAGTCTATAACCCCCACCCAATCTAAACCCAGTCCAACCCAGTATAATATCATATAACAGTTCATGGTCCAGATAACGGTCTATGGCCCAAATTCCTAATTATTTTATATTTTTTGGTAATGTTAAATTCTCAAATATATTTACTAAAAATCTTTTATTTAATTTAAATTACTAAATAAATAATGATTTTATTGATAAGCTCAACAAATTACTAAATGTTTTTTTTTTTTTTTATAAATTTACTACAATACATTTACTTTAAGAAATCATCAAAATAATTTTATTTAACCTCAAACTAAATAAACTACACTCATTTGATAAAATAAAATATAATTAAAATATCAAACTACTTTTTTTTTTTTTTTTGCGCGGAGCGCGTTCAAGCACATAGTGCTTATAATTATAACCACACGCCATGACATTAACAACAGGGCAGTCGTATATTTGTTTATGAATTTGAAGTCAAAGAAACGCTAGGGGCCTGATCCTTTGCGCAATTCATGTCTAAAATTCGATGAATAGTAGTAAAAGATACGGATCTTAATTTTAAGATGCTTTTATGCTCCAATAATATTCTTTCAGTTCATCATCAATTCATAAACAATTTTCGTGTTATATTGATGTCAAACTTTGACAAAAGTGGGCATTATTATCTCTATCTCTATTCTCTATTCTCTATTCTCTAGGTAGTATTAACACAAAAAGACAAAAGATCGACAGAAAAGATAGACAACAAAGAATCAACCACGACACGACACCACGTGGTGACTCTATCCATGAAGAAAAATTTTGAGGACAGAAATTGATCACGTAAATGTTACTGTATATAGTGTCAGATCAGAAGGATCTAGTTGTCTCTAGATTATTGTAATTAATAATACCCAGAGTGGAGCGTCTGTTCATGGGTTTTCGATTTAGGTCAAATACAACGGGAGTGTACTCAAAGTGTGAACCAGGTATTTACGACAGAGACAGACCAGATACAACGACAGATAGTGAGATAGAGATACAGTATTATACACACAAATCGGCTCCATTAAGTTATTTATTTATTTTATTTTTTATTTATGAAAATAAATATTATCAAAATTTGATCATACAGTACATAGATTTGATCTGAGACATCAATAGATGGTATATTAGATCATTCTTCATTATCAAATGTTGAAATCTAGTCATCAAAGCACTAATATTGATATTCAAATCAGTGTTTTAATATTCATATTATTATATTTTAAATGGCTAAGTTAGCAATAATTTCAGGTTTTTTTGTTTTTTTTTTTTGCACATTTTTTATGAGCAAAATAAAATAAAAAATAAAAAAATTAGCAGTAATAGTATGACTAAAATCTTCATCTATCATAATATATTAGATTACTAGAAAGGAGGGATTTTTATTAGTCCATAAAGATGGAAAAAAAAAAAAAAAAAGAAGGAGAAAAGTGTTCATGAAACAATCAAACAAAGTTACAAAACATATCTTATCTCATGCGCTTTCAGTCAAACAAGTTTCAGATTGATTCTAAATGTTTGATCCAACAGGCAACAGTTAGATACCAACATGACAACAATATTCCATTTGATCTTTGACCATACGTAAAACAAAACCCTAGCTGTAAAGTTAAATCGTGTGCACCACACGCTCACACTTGCTCCTTTTATATAACATCACCACCACACTTGATCTCATCACACATTTCACAACCATTCCGATTTCCAAACGGCAAACACACAACCAAGTGACCAACACAGCACAACTTCATTCCTACCAATTTCAAATCGTTTCTTTACATATCATACTTATGGCAGGTGCACAAGAGAAAAACCATATCTCAGATGATCAACAGAAAAGAAGATCAAGCAGACTTCAAAAAAGAGCACCAGCATCTATACAAGTAAATCATGCATCAAGTTTCTCATCAGATTGGAAAGTAGCAATACCACTTCTATCACCATTAGTTTTATCACCTTCATCACCACCACCTAAAGATCAAATGGTTGATATCCCCTCATCTACCATAATCCAAGGATCGAGGCAAGATGCCAACCAAAAAAAAGATGTCGACCAGAAACCGATTTTTAAGCTATGGCAACACCCAGCAGCTCCTTTTCATTGTGAACCAGCTCCGTTTTTGCAATCATTTGTACCAAGGTGTAGATAAATTAGATGTATTACAATTATTATGATCTATGAATACATGAAATTACTCTGATTTTCAATTCGCCCATGTTATGTGTTCTGTATTTTCTGCTTTTTTTTTTCATGGGTGATTTGTGTAATTGTTGTATTTGATCAAAGCAATCAATCAAATTATGTTTTGGTTATTATCATTTGGATCATCATTGAAGAATTATTATTAAGTACATAATGTAGTGCAAGCTTTTCTTATGGTTGTTCCAGTTGGTCTGTGGAATAATTTAACGTGGAGTAGTCAAAGTTCAACACAATCCCATATTCAATTGTTCATGTGGGACACTGACAAGTTTGTCTTCTGTGGCTAATCTAAAATTAAAGGAAAAAAAAAAGGAAAAAAACTTGCACCTATAATATGACAATTAGGAAAGAAAAAGAGGAATTACGTATATGCTTTTTCTTAATAATATCGTGTTGTTGTTTTGTTCACTTTGGAGTCTTGGAAATGTCAAATGTTGATGGATGGTAGGTTAATTACCTAGTAATAGTCAATGATGTCCAATTTGTTTAGGATGATTTTGGCAAGTAATGCTATAATGTGGTTTAAGAGCTTAGAGATTCCAGTTTGAACTTTGATGTTTGAACTGTGTTTCACCTGGCATTGTGCTCACCCTAGTTATTGCCGTGGATACAAAATTCCATCAAACTACTGTACTTTACATAAAAATGTCAGTTTCTGATGGGCAGTTTAGCACAAGATTTAACATAAACTGAGTGAATGCAAAGAAAATTAACATGATGGAAAAAAACTCTTCTGGGAAATTCTAAAATTGTGCTAAAAGGAGTCATTGACTCATTGAGATTTAAGAGTTTATTACAGTTGTGTATTCTTTATAAACTTCTTCAAAGGTAATATCAAACTATAAATTTGGTCTAATGAAGACCAAAACCAAACTAAATTACTAAGTAAAATAACCATAACAAGTGTGAAGCCTGAATGGCTGTTAAAGATATGGTCCAATGAAGACACTTAAATTAATTAATATTGTATTTGACAAACTACTTTCTGTTGTAAGTTAGGTAGCCAATTCTCTATAGACTTTGCTTCTAATTAAGTTAGGCATAGCTGGTCATTGGTTGGGCCTTTGGAGGTCCTTTAACCATAGTTTAAAATTCCAAATCCGGGTAAAATTTTGGATTCAGAAAAAATTTTCAACCCTCGAAACATATATGTCACCTGAATATTGGGAATATTTTTGAATATTCTTAAAATTTAAGATGCTAATTCTCTAAGAATCGGCATATTCCGCCAAAATTTTATGAAATATATCGGTAGTTTGAACTATGCCCTTAAACATAGATTCATAAAAAAACTGTGTTGGCACTCTTAGTATTATACTTTGAAGCTTTAAGAAGAAAGTCGTATATTGCTATCATGTTATGTATGATTTTTTTTGTTTTTTTGCTAGGTAAGCGAATTTTATATAAAAAGAATAAGAGATTACAAGAATAAGAGTTTTACATCTCACTCTCTGCAAAACTAAAGCAGTAGCTTACAATTTAATTTCAACCTCTCAATCACAACTTAGAAGCCATGCAGGTCTCCCTACATACACCTTCTCAACCTGATTGTCCAGAGCTGTTCCTTTCTTAGCTGCCACATCTGCCGAGAGAAGCGAAGAAATATATACGTTCTTCAATTTAATAGTAGCACTTGAATAAGGACCGCACAAGAAAGCCTAATGTACTCTGACCTTAGATCCTTGATGAGTTAATGACCATGTGTTTGGTCTACCATAGATCAGAAAAGACCATGTGCTGTTACTGTTTTCATTTTGGTCATTATTATTTTTTGATGGCAGAGAGTCTAGCCTAGAAAAAGTTTCATATCATACTTTCATCACTTGGGCAAATTAACGTCGACTGGTCTTTGATAGTGAGAACTGAGAACTGACCAGTGACCACACCCAAGTTTAGGTAAGGAATTTCATGTACAGTATCTTTGAATATAAATTTTTTACACATCACTAGTTGACAACTAGGCCTACTCTGCTACTGAAATATGATCAATAATGTGAACTTAAAATTCAACATTGATTAAGATGTGTTGATTTAAATTGAGTGCAAACCATTAGTTAAGTAACCAACAAAACCACGACTAGTTGAAATTCTGAAACTAGCTAATTATTTAGTATGTTTTCTGTGGATGGGAAGTCTATCAAAAGAAAAAGAAAAGGATATCTAGAGACTTTGGGACCAATTGTTTTTCTTCGAAAATCTAGAAAAAACATACAGGAAAGGTGATAGCTGAGAGGGCCTCTGTGATGGGCCTCAAGGCTCGTGAGTTGAGAATATGGGCCCACTAGTAATGGACCCGTGCAAATTGATCTTGGGTACTGAACTACTGATGCAAACTTGAACAGTTAAACGGGCCGAATTTTCTATCCACTGGGATCAACTATCTTCAGATGGGTTTGGGCTAAGTTGTATTAAACCCAGTTCTAGAAATATATGTGTTTAACAACTTAGCCCAAACCCATCTGAAGTTTCTGGCCCGAACTGGACGGTTCTACCCTTAGCTTACACCACCTCAGTTTCTCAGACTCTTGTTCATGTTCTGACTGAGTGATGGACTAAGATATCTACAGAGCAGCAATCATTTTTAAGTCTGGCCGACCAAGATCACTGTTGTTGTCGAGATGGATTATAGACAGTCTAATAATCTAGCTGTTACCTATGCTTCCTTAGAGTTAACTTAAGCAGTAGCTTGTCAAAAGAATTAATTGTCTTCATATCTGATGGGAAATTTTGGCTTTAACGTGACCAATTTGTTGAAATTAAGAACAATTTGTATGTTGTAATCGTTAATAACAACTAACATGCTTACATCTCAATTCTCTTGACTATCTTTCACTAAGCTAACACTCTTGAAGTGACTAGCTCACTTGTCTTTGCTTGTGAAAGTTTAAATAATTATTAGTTTCATACTTTCATATGGAGTACTTCGAAAATATGCACCCTGTTCAAACAACATATAAACTAAATCAAATATAAGTTAATTAAGATGATAATATAAGATATACACTTAAGCTTGAAAATGAAATTTGTTATTTTTGTCTCTTAATTATCTAGCAAATTAAACTTATAGAACCCTATGTGTCTTGGGATTGATGGCATACACACATTTGAAAGAAACGTTTGTATATTTAAATAAACTACTACAAGTTGCATCAAAAACTCATTTCAACTTCACAAATCCTTTAAGATTATGAGCAGGTTAGATAAGGACTTTACCTTTAAATAAAAAAATTTAAAGCTTCATTTTACCGATTTCTCCCTACATATAGGCCTGGAATTTTATTAGATTTGTGCTATAATGGTCAAAGTACAGTCTCACATGGAACCAAATCTGAGAGAGACATTTGAGTTTGGATTTGGAGTGTAGAGTGTAAAGAATTATAGTTTTATTAGTAGATTGAAGCTAAATAAATCCTAATTATCAGGCAATCATCATCTATACAGGTGTTGTGGCCCTAAATGTCTACTAGAGAGACACTTGTCAACATCATTTTACACAAAACTGTTATTTTTTCTTTGCTTAAAATTGTTTTATACTTCTTCATGAATAGAGCCAAATTTGACCACCTTCTAAACTTACTAAAGAGACAGAATAGAATTCCTACGGTGATTTTATTTGGCAAACATCTCATTGTTTATTGTTTAATTTACCAATTATGAGTAGTAATTAATGGTTATTAACTTATATAGTTGTTGCTGACATGGACAGGGGAAAATGGTTGTGGACTGGAGACTAGAAATGAGAATAGTGCAATGCTCTTATCATGCTCGTGCAATTATATATTTGTTTAATATCTCATACGATCAATCATTTTTTTTTTCTGCACGTGAACAGCAAGTCAGCAATTCAAATACACAAACCTAACGATATGTCAGCTTTACAAGTCTTCTTCTATTCTTGGAATCCTTTTGTCATGGTGTACATTGGTGGTTCGCACTAGAATTCAATAATTCATCTTTATATTAGTGAAATGGTTGTCTCTGAGAACAAACTAAGGGTTACATTAAAACTTAGATGATTTCTCATAATCTCACTAATTAAGTTTACTAACATAATCCCAATTACAAATACCTACCAAGAGTTACATTCTTTCTCAAGAAAATAATTGAGTGGTGTTGTTTACTGTTTAGGATTAGGTATATCATAGTTAACTTTTGTTATGCTTGAATGTCTCTTAAAAAACTAATTTGAATGTTCAAAAAGTTGTCAGGTTGATATCTTCTCTTGGAAAGCTAATTTCTTAAACAAAGTATTGCAGATCAGTTGAACCCCCCTTCACACTACTGCCTAAACTGATGAGATTATTCTAATAACCTCTTTTCCTGTCTTAAGTTTACTCTTTACTTCACATTGAAGTGGCCAACAAGTACACATGACTGAAGCTATTTCAATAAATCAATGGTGGGATAGTGGTTTCCAGGGAGTTTGATACCATGCAATACCCCTGTTAATCAGTTAATGTGTACAGGGCCCTGATCAAGTTTAGCTCCAGAGCTTAATAGTACGAGTAGTTTTTATTGATTCTCCTAAGTCCTAAGAGATAATTTGGTAAGTGGAGACTGTTGGTTAGTTCTTAATTAAAGGATGGAAGTGGGCCTAAGTGCACACTCAGGCAGGCAGGGTCTACATGTTGGTGCCTATGTGTGTGCGAGACACAAGAAAGTGATTAATGATTGTAAATGTGATTAATAATCTAATGTGAATTATTGCTCGACAAACTGTGAACTGTAAATACTACTTTGGTATATTAGTGTACTTATTTAGTTCTTTAGGTCAAGTGTTCCATTCTAGTGTCACCATCTTTTGTTTGGCCCTTCTTGGAATATGCATCTTTCTCTGCAACTCATGTTTTCTCCATTTAAATCTGTAGCTTGAATTTGGATATGATCTGTATATTTTCAGAATGATACACCTCAGTAGTCAGTACCACCAATTAATTGTAATAAGCCCCATAATATGGAATATTGTAAAGAAGGGATTAACAAGCTGCTAGAGCAGATGTTCTTGAAATGCACTTGAGTATGTATCATAAAGCTGTAGGCAGGTTGCAATATGCAAACTTATTTCTAATCACCTTGAAAGAAAGTACAACTCCTGTTGATTAAAATCATTACCAATTGATCTACTTAGCTAAGTGTGCATGCGTTTAGTGACTTAGATTTACCCTATACAAAAGTTCTAAGTACAATTACAGTTCCCAGTTCCCAGTTCCCAGTTCCCACCTAATGACACGAATAGAAACAATTTAGTATAATCTAGCTTCATAAATTATACTTTTTATGATTTTATCTAGAAAAAAAAAAAAAAAAAAAAAAAATTGGGTTTGGTTTATGTGAGCCCTTTTGTCTTTTCAGGATGCTTGAATGGAATCTCTAAATGTGAGTATAAAAATTTAAGATGGGTTAAAGAGGGTTGTGTATAGAAAAATAATGAAATTTGTAGCCTATTGTGGAGACACAGGACTAATAAAGTATTCATTGTAAAATGATCAGCCCTCTCTATATATCCAGTGTTTATAAACAGGATGATAGGAGTAGTTGAGTGGTAGTCCTTCCATTAAGCTTAAAATACTTGCAAGAATAACAAAGTTAAAATGGCAGGATTTGGATCTCCTTGTGGAGCATGCAAATTCTTGAGAAGAAAGTGTGTGAGAGGATGTGTTTTTGCTCCATATTTCTGTCATGAACAAGGAGCCACACACTTTGCAGCAATTCACAAGGTCTTCGGCGCAAGCAATGTCTCAAAACTCCTGACTCACCTTCCAATTACAGACCGTAATGAAGCTGCTGTCACAATTTCATATGAAGCTCAAGCCAGGGTTCAAGATCCCATATATGGATGTGTGTCTCATATTTTTGCACTGCAACAGCAGGTTTACCTCAAAACACATAAAACTTAGAATATATATATATGCACATCTAATTGCATTGGGAGTTTCTTAATCATCTACTCACTGGTGTTTACCTACTTTGATTAAAAATGTGCAGGTTGTCAACTTGCAAGCACAACTAGCCTCTCTAAGCAGTGCGCAAGCATCCCTAGGTGATCTTGTTAATGGCTCTATCGCATTAAGACCTCAAGAAGACAAGATGGATGCTACATTTCCTAGTTACCCACATGATGACCATTATGGATTCTTTCATTTCAATGACTGTAAGATGCCGCAACAAATCCAAGCATATGCAAACAACAACAACAATGAAAACATGTTATACTGTGACACTGGATTTATAAATCCAAATCCTATGGCTGATTACTATAACGATTCTGTCATGACTGAAGAAAGTGTCCACTTTCCTAGTTTTGAAAATCCTTCTCATTCCATGGCTTCTCTTGACATGCAAATGAACAACAGGAAATGGGCTTTCCAAGATACTGAGGACTTTCAATCAATGGCCTCTGCTTATATTCAAAGTTCATGAGATGGGGAGCCTTACGAAGAGCGACAAGGCGTGGTTGGTTACTTGGTTTGGATGTTTCCATCAGTTTTGAATAGCTAATGTGAACTACTAATAAGTATGCGCTCAATTAAGGTTCATAATAATTCATAGATAATTAATCTAGGCTCCTATAAGTTAGCAGTATACAACCCAGTCTATGATATTTCCTATGAGATCTGTAACCTTGGATTGGATAGAAGATTAATTAATGTCGTTTGGATTGAAAATGAATTTGTTTGATTAATGATCGATTCAAATAATAAAAGGTAAAATTTTATGTATTTCACTTCATGAAGAACTAAGTACTGTCAGTATGAATGTAATTAACCATATATTTGCATTACATGTTGAAGACTGCATTACTATTAATTTTAAGTTTGTGGAGAAATATCAATTCAAAGTGAGAAATTGGAGGAAACCTTAACTTAATCACAATCTGATCATCTTGATGTCTGCTTGATGTATAAGAAAAAAATGGACTTTCTTAGATTTTGGCCCATAGGATATAAACAATCAAGCCCAACTTATTTTCTGAATAATATTGGGCCAAGGCCCAAACTTAAAAACACCGACAATAGTAACACGTGGCAAACTATTATTGGGTGTTGACGGTGACATAAAACAAGTGGGTTTGAGTTGAGCAGTTTTCTACTTGGTTTTCGAAAACTCTTTCTCTGCCAAGAAGAAGAAACCAGTGAACAGAAGAACATTCAACAATCTCGAAGAACAGGTAATAACAATACCTCCTTTATAGAAAAAGCTTTTATACTTTCTTCTTCTTTTTCTTCTTTCATTTTTCAAAACTGAACATTTGATTAGGGTTTTCACTTAAGAAACCCTAGGCGAACAGAAACCAGAAATATATTTCTTTCTTTTTTTTCACATTGAAAACTTAAATCGATTAAAACTCATTCGAAATTATTACAAGTTGAGAAAAAGCACAATACTTGCAGATTTCTGTATAACTTCATCTTATAAGTTATATATATACAGTAGTTGTTTATACAGTTATACATGTACTTGGTACATTATATCAAGTGTTTGAACTATTCCTGTTAATGAAAGCACAGGGCAATGAATTAGTTTTTTTTTTTTTTTTTCCCAACATTGTCATGAAAAACAGGATTCTTATTTCTGAGCTTGTAAAGTAATGTTGAAATTGATTTTTTTTTTTTTTTTTGGGATAATTTTTGTCCAATTTGTGGAATAGATTTTAGGAGATTAATTTCCCCTGATTTTTATATTTGATATTTCTTCCAAGTAGATGAAAATGTTTATATATATATATATATGTACCGTATTTGTGAAATGTGAACTAATTAAGAGGTGTAGTTTTAGTTGATAAATGTCTTCTCATTTTCCCCCAAAAAACTTGTTACATATTACTATGTTTCCTTTAGTCAATGATTTATTGCATATTTGTAATCTTGCCTGTTCATTTATGTATATATACTAATTGCATCTCTTGTGATACAAAGTGTTGGATAAACGTGAAGATAGAATGGGTGTGACAGATGTGTCTGGAGATATGGCAGGGGAGATGGAAGTGGATGCTTTTAGACGTCTTTTTCCTCTACGCTTCTATGAGCGTCATCTTTCTGAGTCCATACGCCCTGATGCTCGGCCATTAGGGAAATCCAGAGATACAACTGTTGCTCTTGGTAACTTAAAACTTGTTTTGTTTCTCTCTGTTATTATTTTTCTTTTGAATTGGGATTGCATCATCCTTTTTTTTTTGCATCTGTTCATTTAGGGGCTGTTGCATCTGCTGATGGGTCAGCACTGGCTAAGATCGGACACACAGTAAGAGCGTTTATTCTTGTCATTGTCTAGCATCAGTCTATCAGTTTGTTAGGCTTACACTCTTCTTGGAATTGCACAGACAATGCTGGCTGCTATCAAAATGGAAGTCATGACTCCTACCTCTGACTCACCTGATGAGGGATGCATAGGTTGAATTTTTTTGTGTTTTGTTTTCTGTTCTCCTATCATCATCTTCAACTACTTTTTTTTCCCCCTATAGAAGTTAAAGGTTTGTTTTTCCAGCTATTGATTTCCACATGCCCGCTATATGTTCTCCCCTCGTTAGGCCTGGCCGTCCAGCTGAGGAAGCACCAGTTATTTCAAAGCAGTTAACTGACGTTATTTTGAGGTATGATAATTAACAATCCTTAGGTTTCCTTTGTTGTCTTCTTAACACTTGGGGAAGCTCTTAATAGTCTTTAACTTTGTATTTTTTTATTTTGAATTGGAGTTGCCAAGTGCCAACACAATTTTATGCCTTTTAGGGACTATTCTGGAATACAGTTCTGTTTCCTATATTGGTTTTAAAATCTATGCTTGGAGTGTTGGTTAGTTATTCATAATTTTGTTTTGGCAAATCTATATATTTAGTTTTGACGGCTGTTGGTTATTCAGTTCTGGAATGGTTAATATGAAGGAACTGTGCTTGATTCCTGGGAAGGCTGCTTGGATGGCATATCTGGTATCGGTTGCTATCTTATCTATTCTTTGATTTAATTTTAGAATTGTACAAAGCATCCAAAGATTGATTCTGTGTATGGATGTATTTGTATCTAGTCTACTCTTTGCTGAGGAATTTACATGTCATTAGTGTACTTGAGATTGTCACAGAAACTTATAGCCTCAATAAGTTCTGTTCTTAGTAATTCATCATGTGACATTTGGTATTTTTTCCTGATTTAATAATTGTTTTTTAGAACTTTTAATATGTTTCTGTTTATGTTATATCTTAGTCCCCCTACTTCTTTGAGGCTTGCCTTGAGCCCCAATGATGTGCTAAACCTCAAGGTTCAAAAATGTTTTCTTACATAATGTTGACACTTTAGGGTTATAGTTCAAAGCTGAATGAGTGAGTTTTTAGATGGATGGAGGCAGAGGTAAGGCATCCTAATATACTTCGTAATCTCATAATGTCTTAATGTGGAGCATGTGCATTGTAAAATATTCCCTTGTTAATATGAGTAGTAGATGAGGAATCCATGTAATTGAGCAAAAAAAGAAGAAAAATAATTCAATGATGTGTCCATGATGCAATTATATTTCGAATTCTGATATTATGAACTAGGTGTCTATTTGGAAAAAGACTAATACTTTAGGGTGAAAAGTCCTTTGCGTTCCTTGATAGAGGAGATCCTTGTTAGATGACTATTCCATATTGCCAAACCGAAGAAAACAAAGGTCCAAATCTGATAAAGCAAATGTCATGTGAAAAGCCGTCCCGATCCTGTTTAATAAAATGTATTGTTAAAATCAGCTGACCTAATTAGCTCCTCGTTCTTCTTATGACAAGATATGTTTCCTTGATGGGATGACAAAAAACTATATTTTGTGTCTTGTAGGACATATACTGTCTAGATGCAGACGGCGCCCTATTTGATGCTGCACTACTTTCAGCAGTTGCTGCCTTTTCACATCGTAAGAAGTGCTTATTATCGTCTAGTTTTATTTTCTATATTTCAATATATATGTTTCCATTGTCCTATTGATGTACTGTTGAGAACATATGGCTCAATATTTATGTCTAAAGTCTTAAATAAGCTCGAAGGAAAGATTGTTCTTGATAAACCTCATTCGGCTTACCTTAGAAGTGAGAACTCTGTTTCAAATTGGTGATTGGTATAAAGTATGACCTGTTAAGAGAATAGAACAAAAAAACTGATCAGCACACACAATGAGTAGATTCTTGGTACATGGTTGACGATCAGTTCACTAATGTTTATCTGTTTCAAAACAAATGTGGTGTTCGTAGAATGTTGCTAACTTTTTTTACGCGTCTCATTTTTTTCATGCATGCAAAACTTGGCTGTAACTGGATGTATGAGTCACCCGCTACTCAAGCCTTGAGGGGAGAGTCCCAAGGTCAATTGCCACTTTCACTAGGGAAAGAAAGGGGTTAAAAGTATCTTGACATATTAGAAATTTAATAATTTTAGCATTGGGAAAAAGACTGGATATGTTTAAGTTCTCTTTAATTGTCATTTACTGTAATAATAAGAAACTTTTGAAAAGATTCTGCTCTATAAAGTTTAGTTTACCCCGATCATTCAATCACCAACCTGACAAGGGAACTTTGATTGTATGGACGTATGAATAAATAGCTTACCTCTCGAAGTAAAAATGCATGATAAGTTGATTGGAATTAGAGTTGATTTAATTCAAAATTCACTGAAAAGCTTTGAAAGATGTTTCATCTTTATAATAGATACATCCATCTTCATTTTCAGTTCACATCCCAGTTGTGTCTCTCAATGATGAAGGAAGAGTAGTTTCTGTCTCAGAGGAGCAAGTAGAAGGAAATTCTATCAAAGAACCTCTTAATAAAGGAAAGAGGAAGCTCACATTGAGTTCCACGCCATTCGCTTTGACATGCATTCTGCACAAGAAGTATATTTTGGCGGACCCTACTGCCGAGGAAGAGTCCATAATGGAAACTTTGGTAACTGTGGTTTTGGACGTAACTGGACGGCTTGTGTCTTTTTATAAGCCAGGTGGAGCTTTTCTTGCTTACACGTCAGCTGTTCAGGTTGGTTACTGAGTTTAAGAGGTGATGATATTCAGTTTGTAAAGATATATCTAAAAAGATACACAAATTGTGTCTCCTTATTAAATAGTTCACAGGTTTCCAGTACTATGACATCATATTCCATTTCTAAAAGCAAACCTTATGACCATTTTATGTGTCTTTTAACATGGTTGTACATTGGCTGCAGGATTGCATTGCTCTCACGAGGCAAAGAGTGAAGGAACTTCAGAAAATTCTTATTGACGCCATCGCTGACATGGAACTTGACCAAGTCTAATACAGATATCATGCTGTGGATTGTCTAGTACGCCTATTGAGCAGGTAAAATTTTGTTTCTTTAGTAGCTATTCTGTTTTTCTAATCCTGTCTGTGTTTTCTGATAATGGAGTGATCTAGTATAGTGGACGTTAGTTGGATTGTCAGCTTACTTTCACATGCAAGTTGCAACATGGTTTGAAATTTATTCTTTGTGTTGCGATAATTATAGTAACCTACGCTTCCTTTGACTAAGTCTAGATTTTCACTCAATGGCATATTATGAATGTGGAATGGCATGCCAAAGGAAAGTAGATTTCAATTTCATTGGAATAGTGATTATGAGACTTTTTATGGATGGAGAAATTTCGGAAAGAGTGTTTTAGGCCAATCATGCAAAATGCTGATATCTTGTGGATGTAGTACCAAATTATTTTAAAATTTGTTTAGATGGAGATAGATGACAGGAAAGTAGCTGTGTCACAAAGACGTAGGAAATATGCGGATTGTTAGATCCACGCTAAACGCTTCTTTGAAACTTATCATAAAGCTATTACATCCAAATAATACATTTCTGTTCGCAATCCAGTTCATTTGATGGCATTTTGCTTTTGACACCCTGTGCAAGAAAATTGTCCATTATAAAAAATTTTGTCCCTTGAGAGTTGAGACTACAAATTTCATGCCACACAATAAATGGCAAAGTTATGAATGGGCCCACCGTCCCAAGCCCAATTGACGTACCCTGACAATAAATAACAATGTACTACTACACTATCTGTCACAAACACCCATCACAGTAGACAAATAAATTGATAGTGCTACCTTTGTTGCCGAAGAGGACGTCTCAAACCTTTTGATTGATACAAAAAAACCTTTTTGCTGATTCCTATAAAAATCGAATGGTCTAGAATATAATAAGTTGTGTGGATGAATACCCCTTGTGGGAATCGTAAAATGCACAAACACAAATAATTTTCAAGCAGACTGCCGCAACACATCTGCACATTTCTATGAAGTTTCCTCTTGCATCATGCTGTATTATGGGTACATGCAGCTTAAGGGCCATTCGTTAAGATTTAGTGTCTGGGCTGATAGATTAAGAATATTAAGAATTACTTTTATTGAGCTAAGAGAATTTTGAATTATCTGAATTGATGGTCTCCACAACCCTCTGTAGCCTCTCATCCATGAATACATTTGTGCCACATTAACTATCACTATGTGAATGTGCACGCTTTTGCGTGCTATTAAAGATAGAGTAATATGGATATGGGCCTGGGCCCTGGGTTTTTAATAGGGTAAATTTGCATTTAATAGATTAAAAGAAATACGTGTCAATTCAGTATACTGCCAGTGAGGGCCTCGCAAACAATCTCGATTTGGGGGCGCCATCTATAAAGTAGTTTAGAAGTTTTTCTATAATC
The DNA here is from genome assembly GCA_023053565.1 of Aquilegia eximia. Taxonomy (NCBI): domain Eukaryota; kingdom Viridiplantae; phylum Streptophyta; class Magnoliopsida; order Ranunculales; family Ranunculaceae; genus Aquilegia; species Aquilegia eximia. The sequence goes on from JALIGU010000003.1 coordinate 1,699,432, forward strand.
TCGGGTACTATATTATATGTTGATCATAAGGTAGTGTACGGATTAAAAACAAGGATATTTGATCATCGCCTAGTGTATTTAACCTCATGGATTCTTCTTATAGTTGGAATTTAGGATGTAAGTTGATTTTTAGCGTTGCAAATTATCTTGCTTGGATTTGCCTCTATTTGGAATTTGGAAGTTCATTAAAGTGAAACTGAAACTGAATTATTTGAGGTGTATTTTTATTTATTTATTTGAGATGGTTAGAGTGTCGATTGCACTGTTTGGGTTGGTTGTGAAATTTCACGTAGGCGAATACGTGGATTATGCAGTGGTAGTGGATTAGCCTGATAGAGCTGTTTTGTATGTTCCCTTAAGTTCTATGCTCTGCTAACAAATTAGACATCAGTCCAAATAATAGTTTGACTATCCCCATATTGCCAGCTGAGCCTTGAAGAACGATGCAGCCGCGTAGGTTCATACTCTAAAGTCTGTCGGAGTTGGCAGACTTATATTACAGCTAGTTAGTAAGCCAGTGCAACCGATGCCGAGTCTAAAATGTTTTGTTACTATTTTACCTGTGCCTGTTGGTCTAGGCCATTGTTTCCAGTAGGAATGGTGAGCCACTTGATTAGGTAGATCGTTGAGAGAACTCTGACCATGACTGTAGAAAGGTCTAATTACATGGAAGCTTTCTGCTAATGTGTCATGTCATTTGAAATGTCTAAGAATCTAATGCAAAAAGAAATTCAGTTTGTTGGCTGGTCATTGGGCTTTTGTGAAATTGATACTTGGACTTGTCTTTGGTCTTATGATCCATTTTAGATGAGTTCATCATCAGGGAAAGTGATCTGGGATATTCACGTTTAACTTCGATTTTCAAACAGTTGGTTTATATTCTTATGATTTGTGCTGTGGATGATAAGGTGGTTAAGAAATGTGCCGGGTCAGTTTGTTTTGTGATGTGGTGGGGATATATTATTGGATATCCAATTAAGAGTTAAGACTGACCTTGGAATATCAGTTATCATTCACATCCTCCACCAAATTAGGGTCCAGTACAAAAGCATAATTTCCTATTTGTAAGTGTCATCTTCACCAAACTAGGTTACCTGTGGAGGTTGAAGATTGCGAAAGCAACTAGAAGGATTGGAAGAAAAGATGAACTATCATTTTTACTTATCCCATTTATGTAATATGTCTCTTCATAAAAGAATGTGTTGCATGTAGGGGTGGGCAAAAAAACCGAAAACCGAACCGAAAAAACCGAGTTAAAACCGGTCAAAACCGAGTTGACTAAAAACCGGTCAAGACCGGATCGAAACCGAACCGAACTATATAGCTATTGGTCCGGTCTCGGTTTTTGTTTTTATAAAACCGAGAGAACCGAACCGAAATAAATAAAAAAATATTTTTTTTATTAGTAAATTACTAAACTAGACATAGGAATTAGGAAACCTATGGTGGATCCATGGTTGGTTCATTGGTTTTGGACCTTTTTTCTATTTAGTACTTGATTTGGTGTATGTCTTATTTTGTTTAAAGCCCAAAATTTAAGAAAAATCATCTAAATTGTAGTGGACTAAAGGCCTAATAAAAAAGCCCAGGACCGAGTTTTGGACCGAAACCGGACCGATTGTATTTGGTCCGGTTCGGTCCGGTTACATTCAAATAATTTCGGTCCATGGAACCGAAACCGAACCGATACTTTCAAGTCGGTTTGGTCCCGGTCCTATTACATTTTAGGACCGGACCGGACCGTGCCCACCCCTAGTTGCATGTGTTCTTACTTATTTAGTTATTTGAACTTCTCCGTGCTGCCCAGATTACCCAAAATAATTTTGGCGCATTTCAGTGGGTGCACTCTAATGTAATATAAAAGTACAGGATTCTACATGTGGAAATAGGACAGCAGAGTCTTATCAGATTCATTCAAAGGATTAACTTTTATGATAATATAAAGACTATACTTTTTCCATATTCTGCAACATCCCGAGTAAACTTGTTACTAAAGTCAAAATCTGTCATCTCTGTTATAATAGAGGGAAATGGATTAGAAGAAAATGAAATCGAATGCAATTCCTGTAAAATTTCTCTAGAAATCACAAGTCGTTTTGATATTTGTTTCATTATTATAATTATTAATTATATCAGCAATAATCTGTTTTTTGATGCCTTCAATATTCACATCAAATATAAAAACTGTAACTTGTAGATTTACTCTTAACTAATTTTACCTCCAGATATTACCAGTCATTATCCCAGTGGGGATTCATTGCTGATGTGTTCGTCGTATGAGAGTATCAATTGTTCTTAAGCACTAGTGAATTAGATGGAGAATGCGTTCCATCATCCTAATCAGAAGTACCTCTCCATTCTTGCTTTTTGTATTGATAGGAAACCTCAAAATTGAGTGGCTGCGTTATAATTATGTCTTTATTTTGTGGATTCTTTCTCATATCTTTTATTATTATTATTATTTTGTTTATGATATTTTTGTCTTGGCTCATCTCTATTTTGATAAACTGGGAAATTTTATTATAAATAGGGGAGAAATGGTACAAGCCTTGTGTCATTTCTTATATCATAGTAAAGCCTATAAAAAATTACACTCTTGCAACCTTAATTGGTTGTGAATTAGAAAACACATTTTGTGAGCATATGTTTGTTGAGTGAGTAGGGCATAATTATCAAGGACTACATATCTGGAATGCATAAAACCGAATCATAAAAAAATATTTTTTTTCTTTTATCACAATGAAACCTAGTTGAGTGCTTTTTAAAAAATCAATCTGGGATTTTGTTCTTGTCGGTCTCCTCATCACATTGCTAGGAGTGGAAGACCCACTCTGAAGTTTGGACCAGAAAGTTCTAGTAATTGCTCAGCTTCTGAGATCAAGATCCTTGAAAATTTCTTGAAAATGGGGTTAATGGTTTAAAATATCTGGAATAAGTAGGGATTGTAGGACTAATGATATCAATGCTGACTTGCGAAAGTATATTAGAAAGGGCACTAGTGGGTGGGTTGAATGTCAATGATAGTGGGTATAATTTGTTGTTTTATCTCATGGATCATTACACGTGCAATTCATATGTTATTTCATGTTTTAAAAAGCAGCAGGGCTCCTTGTGTTATACTTGACGACAAAATTTTGAATTGGCATGTCCAGTTATTATAATGATATCCATAGTTTTGTTTGTTTCAACCTTTCAATATACAGTATTAGTTCTTGTCATGGGCCAACTTGTGAAAAACATATAGGTGCACACAGCCAAACAATCACATTTCTAACTGTACTATTGATGGGGGCGTGTTTTCTGAGCCAGCCAGCATGCTTGTCCTTCATCTGCAGTCCACTAATATAAAGAAAGATACCTAACACTGAGCTTTCAATTCGATAGTGAAATGGCTGATTATGTGTCTGAATTTTACTTTTGATAAGTTAATTGAGGACTGACTATTCCTAAGAGCCAATGTAAAACTTGTGAAGGTTCACTGTGACATTTGTTAGAAACTTTGTTGTTGCTGGTAAAAACGCTTCCCTCTTATGTTCTGTTGAGGATCCTAAGCCTTGAGTGCATGTGCAGTCGGTCACTTACGAAATTGTTATGGTACAACTTCAAAATGTTGATTTTGGATTCATTAACGTGGAACCACATATCTAACTGTTGGAAATGGTGTAGAACCAGGAGAAGAGAATGGGTGTGGTCCATGAAATGTTAGGGAATCTGAACTCACATGCTTGAGAACTGAGAAGTTGAGAGGGATTTAGATATTAACCCATATTTTTTTTTTTTGGTTGGCAAGCGAGGTTGAGGGGACCCCTACCATTTTTTTAAATTACGTGTGGAAACTTATATCAACAATGCGCTGTTGACGTGTTTCGAACCCACGAACCTCTCCACTTTGTGAGAGAGGTGCTACCACTGAGCCACAGACTCATTCGCGATATTAACCCATATTATGGTCTAGATAACATGGAAACCTGCTTAAGTTAGGAATTTCATCACATCTCCGTGCTTATAGTTGGGCTGTATTATATGACTGATAGCTTAGAAGTTAGTCTTTCTGCTCAATCATGCAAAGAGGAATGTATGAAGAATACAAGAACACATATGGGGAAGTCTGTTGCAAAATGACAACAACTTTTATTGCACATATACATAGACCAACAGACTAATTAACAAGGTCTTATAAGCTGTGTACCTAAAATATCAGAATCAAATTATTTACTAAGGGATTCCAAAGTTACGTTAGCAAGCTTCAGAACTTGTTGGAAGTGGTGTGCTGTGTCAGGCGGGTGAACTTCCAACCTTCGCCTTTCAGGCAACACCCATTTTCCATCTTTACTCCTAACCATCCCCTTGTTCTCATCTTGACGCCAATGTGGAGGCACACCATATTCCTCCTTCAAGAAAGCACAATCCTTGTTCACTAATGCAACGTCTCTTTTATTCTCCCAGAAGAATTTTTCGTCTGTTCCCTGGTATCCATCAACTAGGTGTAGAAGAGCTTCTAAATTGTGAAGACATCTCATGTCATTTGTACTTTTAAGATAAGGTGAGTGTTTGTGATCCAACACAAGCTCCCTGCCAACATGAGCATAGCTCCATGGAAATGAAATAGTATCTTCGACATATTTTTGAAACTGGAACTTCTCATTTGCTATGAGTCCTGGTAAACAGGGGACTTTATCATGCACGTTATGGACTCTTAGCACTTTAACTCCAAGTTCATCACACCTTTCTTTGAACTTCAGATTCCCCACTCTAGGCCCTGAGAAGGAGTAGACTGTGACTGGAATCTGAGTATTGGAGTCATGCCTGAAGTTTACATTCATTTCTGCAATATCATAAGCACTTAGTAATGCTAGTGCTGCCCCAAGACTATGCCCAGTGATAGTAATGCTCAATTCTTCATTTTTGTACTTTTCAACTAATCTTCTGATTTCAGCAAGTATCTGTTCTCTAGCTGAGTAAGTGCAATACTTGCACTGTGTTTCTTTCTTCGTGTACAAGTCGAAAAAACCTGATTCAATTTTAACAGAATGATCACCACGGAAACATGCTGGATGTAGGATGTCTTTAAGATCATGAATCCATTCAAGGTAAGTAACTGTGCCTCTCCATGCGACAACGATATCACGTCTTCCAAGCCTCTTAATCTCTCGTTCATTGGTTGCAACGGCGACATATCCCATCCAGTTAGCATGTTGGCTCCAGACACTGCTCATCTTCTTTGTTTTTTGAAAGAAGTTTGGCAGGTTGATATTAGACGTCGCATATAAATACCTGCTTATTTTGTATCCATAATCTGCCATATCAAGCCTTTTGAAGAAGTCTTCACCATGGTACTTGCAAGTCCCACAATATATTGAATGAGGATCAAAGTCAAAGGCATCATAACACGCTTGAGCAAATTCTCCATAACGAATGATCTCTTTGCGAAGAGTTGGATTCATGGGGTCTAATTGTCCCTCCCAGTTGTTGCACCCTTGGATTTCCTGCCACATATCTTTTAAAGGCACTTCTTCCACCTTCTCTAGACACACCTCCTCTTCCTCCTTGCTGACTGGAGGATCTTCGTCTTCCTCAACCAATTGAAGCAGTGTTTCCTCCTCTTTGGTGAATTGGTTTTCTATTGCATCTAAATTCAAATTTGCAACAGATGCAGTCATGGATGTTTTAAACTTTAGCGATGTGGGATTGCATGATATAATATTTAGGCTTTGGCTTGTCTTCCATGTTGAAAAATGGCCAAGAGATGGATTTGCTGGTGTACAATGAAGATATTTGCCAAATGGTAACACAGAAGCCATAAGAGTTGAGTCGTGTTTAGGCTTTGGAAGTAGGGTTTTTGTTCAGTTGATGAACTTTGCAGTAGATAAGTAGTAGAAGCTAGGGGTGCTAAGAAATGCTTATTAAAGTAGCAATGGCTCAACTGCTCAAGACCAAATAACAACATATAAAAGAGTGAGATTGGGATGGAAGGGATGCTGCTAAGCTAAGATATGAAGTTGATCAAGAGGTGTATAATGAAGTAGTTATAGGTCAAAATTCTACAAGTACCAAGACAATGCTGCCAATTTATTTCGATAATATGGGCTTTAGATTTTAGACACGAAGCCGCCTATATTATATATTGTCCAGATTTTGATAGATGAATCTAGATTCTATGTTATGAATGATGGAACACTTTGTACTGCATTTTGTTTATATAAACTGACGTCCACATATTGGTTGCTTTGGTTCTTATTATTAGATAATAATGGATGTAAAAGTTAAATAAAAAGATCAATGATCGAAGAAGTCGGTCTGTGTCTTGGATGTAGAAAGTGTGATAGGACTATATCATGGAAAGATCTGTCCAGTACTCCAATAGAAATGGATGTAAGGTTACCACCTTTAACTAACTATGCTATCAAGTGATGAACTACAACTACGTCTGTAGTCATGTAGTGTGCTTCTGTGGAAATGAAAAATCTGACTTCTTCATCATATATATAAACGATTAAAAAGGCATGTTTTTTTTTTTTTTTGAGTTTGATGTCCATGTCCTGTTATTTTCTTCTATAATTAGTTATGACTTTAGGAAATTAAACATGTGCTTGGACGTTAGAGATCATGTTAAATGTGTTTGTACTGCTAAACATGCTGGATAGAAAGTAGCAATAGTAGCTCCAAATGACATGAATGGAAGAGAAGCTAGCTTGCACTAGCTTCTTTGAAACTTATCATTAAGCTGTTACATATCCAAATAATACATTTCTGTTCGCAATCCAGTTCATTTGATGGCATTTTGCATTTGACACCTTGTGCAAGAAAATTGTCCAATATTGAAAATTATGTCCTTTGAGACTACAAAATTCATGCCACACAATAAATGGCAAAGTTATGAATGGTCCCAAGCCCAATTTACGTACCCTGACAATAAATAACAATGTACTACACTACACTATCTGTCACAAACACCCATCACGTCTCAAACCATTTGATTGATACAAATAAACCTTTTTGCTGATTCCTATAAAAATCGAATGGTCTAGAATATAATAATTTGTGTGGATGAAGACCCCTTGTGGGGATCGTAAAACGCACAAACACAAATAATTTTCAAGCAGAATGCAGCAGCACATCTGCACATTTCTACGAAGTTTCCTCTTGCATCATCCTGTATTATGGGTACATCAGTACATGCAGCTTAAGGGCCATTCATTAAGATTTAGTGTCTGGGCTGATAGATTAAGAATTACTTTTATTGAGCTAAGAGAATTTTGGATTATCTGAATTGATGGTCTCCACAACCATCTGTAGCCTCTCAACCATGAATACATTTGTGCCACATTAACTATCATTAAGGTAAATAGTAAGCAGAGAGGTTTAACACATTACAATCCTGAAATACAACATTGCTCTCATTTCTCGCCATCTATTTCCAGGAGCCACCAAGCCTAATAACCTCTTCACTGCTGCTATCCTTACGAATTCTTTCCGCACCACTGTCCCCATTCAAATTGCTTGTATCTCCATATAGATCCCTTAACTTAGCCAAATTGCTTGACACAGATGCTTTCTCTTTGTTTCCATCTTTGTGAGGACTTGGAAGACGCTCTGAGTAAGTCCGCAAGCTTTGGCTCCTACTCCTGCTCCTACTCCTGCTTCTACTTCTTCTACCCCTACTCCTACTCCTGCTTCTACTTCTATGCCTGCTACTACCACTTCCATACCTCTCATCATGGCGCCTGGAACTCTCTCTTCCCATATACTTGGATTCATGGTAGTCTCTACTTCGATGACTACCACGTCCATCATAATCATTCTTCCGGTCCCTGTGTCTGTCTTTTTCTGTCTCCCTGTCTCTGCTTCTGCCCCTATCCCTGTCTCGATCAGATAATTCACGGCTTCTGCTACGATAGTGGCTAGGTGATCTTCGCGTATCATCACTGTTGTTTCTTTCATGAAGTGGTGGAAGAGTACGCCGAACAGGTGAAGAGTCTCTTGTGGATGCACGGTGAGGAGCACGCTGACCAAAAGATACAGAGAGGGCAGCTTTGACAGAAGGTGGACGACGGGCAGTATCATCAGAACCATGACGGCTATTGTCCCCAGTGACGCCAGAGTGTGCGCTAGGAAGCTTCATCCTCTCAAGGTTAGCAACAATCTGCCGCATAATAGGAACGGGGGTTCGGGGAAAAAGTGTATCAAAGTAATACTGCAGCACAAAAAAAACACTTACTATTAGCACTCTTGATGATTTTAAAGGTCTTTCGATGATTTTTTATTAAACACAGGTAAAATGAAAAGATAATTCAATCAATAAAATTCTGGCGGTCCACCAATTAAAACAAAATGCAAAAAGAAAATCAGGGATGGGATGGAGCCAGTTACATGGTCATCAATCTGGACAATGCATCCCTCTCAAACTGAGCTGATTTTGATGTGAAAGATTATAGTAGAACAACCCATCAAAATCACACCCGAAACAATTAGTCATCAACAATAACTACTCCTTCACTCTTCATAAATAGAAGAAACAAATTAATCAAGTCTGAATGTTTGCAATAACAACGAGCTGATGAATTAAAATAGTGGGTTCACAGCAAGAGCTAGAAGGTATGACAACTAACCTGTCCAAGAAGCAAATCACGTACATACACGCCCATAGTAGTCGCTCGACCATTTGATCCAGGAGAGAATTCCTGAAAAGCAATTTAACAAGAATTGTATATTCATGAGAACTAAACAAGAATATCCCATCCAGAAAATCTGATAATATTAAAGATATTTCTAATTGCATGAAATGTGAACACCCTCAACCCTGGATGTCCAAGAAAAAAACATTTTAACATATTACTGACACATTGTTGTCGAACTGAATCAGAAAGGCCAATAAATTGATCAAATTGTTGAAACTTTCAAAGATTAAAATAGTCAAACTGACGCAATCTAATATACAGTAATGTTTTTGTGCCTTAGACTATACTATGGGCAATCACTGGTCATTGACTTACATATCTTAAGACTCTATACAATCATAACTTAAATTAGGATTTATTCCAATTTCATTTGAGACTACCAGATTTTATTGGCCATCTATATCTTCTTGAAGAATCCACCTCCTGTATTTCAGATCGCCTATCAACCACAGAATGACTTGGGATCAACTATCAACAGAAGAACAACAAATCGGGTGAGAAAGAAAATGAAAAACTACAAATTCTTCTTCCTCCCTCAATTTATAGAAATAATATCGTACTTGTTTGGGTTACACAACGGAGAAACTGTTCTTTTTTAATGTAAAACTGGGGAAGAAAACAAGAACCTCTCTTTTCTAGAACCTTTGTGCTAAAATTGGCTTTAGAATGAACTTGAAGGTTACAATTTCTTCTGCAGTTAAAAATCTTTAAGACTAATTAATTTCAAATTGTTAATTGTACGATTTCACCGCACTTCATGAATTGTTAAATTGGCATGCCATTACAGTTATTTACCGATATCCTCAAGCCAATCCTGAATGATAAACACTTATTTACAGTTATTTACAGTTACAGTTATATATATATATATATATATATATGTTAATGATTATGGGTCCACAACATGATCATATCAATCGATTGGATTTGGGCAAACTTACCATGGGCTGCGAGTACAGGCGCAGCATATGATAAGAATGGCAAAGAATAACCGTACCATGGATAAGAATTGCATCTAAAGCCTTTTTTCGGTATGCCTTCCTCCAATTTTAAATTAATTTTATTTCAATGCCAAAGTTATTATTATTATCATGACCTAAACAAAGGGAAAAACAAGTAAATGATTTTCAACTAGATTATGTCTTAAACACATGTAAGGCACATGCAAACGTTGAAGTGAAAGTTGATGTTATGTGGCTAAAGTTAAAGTTTCTTCACACTTTGTGGCAACGTTGGACACCCTCACAAGTGTCTGCTACTGACTAAATAAGAACAAAAAATCAACTAGATAATAATCCAAAGAATGGGTCCTACGTCCCATTTAGCCCACCCTATTTATGAATTAGTCCTGTTTGACTATGGCTTTAATGAGAAGTCCCAATTTTTAATCTTATACAATGTCAGATCCTTTTTTTTTAGAAAAGTTATAAACCAATCCTTGACTAAACTAATCCCGCTAAAACTTTAAAATTTTACATTTTTAAATGGCAATACTACCCTTAACCAACCGTTTTCTTCTTTCATAATATAAAATTTCATCTAAACACTTTGTTCTTTTGTTTTGCAAATTTGAGTTTAAATTTGTAAGTACATCTAACATTTTCAACTATTTTTTTTTCTTTCGATTTCTTGTTTTAATTCTCTGAACCGTTCCTTTATTTAACTATCTAACTATACAATTTTAAAATATTGCTAACTATCCAATCCCCAAAAATTGCTAATCATTAACACTTGGAATTCTAAAAATTGCTAATCATTAACACACTTGCAATTCTAAAAATTGCTAACTATTTAACTTTGGAATTGCTAATCATTGACACTTGCAATTCTAAAAAATTGCTACTTGGATTGGGTAACTAATTTAAGTCTACTAGGGTTAACTACACCCATACATAGGTTATATTTAATTATTGACATGTGATATTTCGTGATTGGGTGTCTATAAATTATTTGGGTGATTAATTCAAATCCACTAGGGTTGATTAAACCCATACATAGGTTATAGTTTTTATTAAAACATACAAACTTTCTTTGCATTTCTAAAAAATTGCTAACTTTACGTCCAATTCTAAAAATTTGCTAATTATTTATATGTGCAATTCTAGAATTGCTAACTTTTAATTATGTAATTCTAAAAAATTGTAATAGCAATTCCACTAAATTGCAATACCACTATTGTGCGGTTTCAATTTTTGATAGCAATTCTTGATAGCAATTCCACTTGTTACACTACCACTAACTTGGCGGTTTTCAATTCTAATAGCAATTTTAAACTTTAAATACTAGTAATAGAGAGTATTATTGTAAACTAACTTTTGGTTAAAAAAAAGGACTAATCATTAATGAGATAGTTTGACAGAACCAATTGATAATGCTCATTGCATTTTGGGATGGCTAATTTAATCACTGGATAATAATCTAAACATAGATCAGTCAATGAATATATATATATATATTTCAGAGAATGAAAAATAAAATAACTGCAACAAATACCTCATCATCTTTGACATAAGGTTCAAACCAGCCCCACAAAGTTTTTGGATCAGCAGCATATCTCAAGTAGAGAAAACCTATCTGCAAATAACGTCAAGAATACTAATATTAATGAAGTGAGAAGATATCATTAAAAAGTGTATTAAACAACAGGCTACACTTGCAAGGATTATCTAGTAAAGTATAGCAATAACAAAGAAAGATAACGCTACATACTTACAGCTCTTATATAAGGGGAATCAGCATGCTTCAGTAGCCCATGCATCTGTTTGACAGTGAGTTTCATTGTAAAGAACTTGTAGAGAAGGCAAAATGCAGTTGAAGGACCTCTGCAATTTCCAGTCATCCAAGGCTCCACATGATCAACTTGATTATAGATCTCATCTATAACTTCATGATATGTTTTCAATCTATAAAGCTCCTTAAAATAATCAGATGAAAGAATGTTCATACACAAGACCTTCTCCAGTAAAGAATCAATTGATTTCCCCGAAGTTTGTATCTCCATATCTCACACAACGTTTAGTTAAGCAGCGTGACAGATATAACTAGACGTAATTATCTGCAACGCATATCCCTTTAGAAACAAAGGTGAACACAAGCAGTTGAAGACACCCTTATAACTTTTAAAGATACCGATCATCAAAATCCTGCATCCAAAACAATAAACAAAAGAAAGCAGGCAAAATTTAACCTCAATGATCCCTATATTAAAAATGGCAGGCAAAAGTAATCTGTCATAAATTATTACTAGAACATCTCCACTAGTCCCATTGCGATACCATCATACCATCAAACTGCGTATACTATTGAGCTCAGCAAAACCCAAAAAACCCAAACCAATCAAATTGGTGCATTGCATTCATATTTCCTCTAGACAAGAAAAAAGCTGTCTAAATACATATAATGGATATATTTGATATTGGAAGATGGGTTTTTCTTAACCAAAACTCAATCTTTAAGGTTCTCAGCGTGCTTAAAAGATGCTCTTAGTAGAAATTATGAACGAAAACCAAAGCATATATAAATAATCACAAAGCCAAATTAACTAATTTACTAAAACTATCAAAGAATTGGGAATTCAGAAGCAAGATAATTACCAATATCAATAATAATCAAGTTCATCTTTAATTTCAAAAAAATTCATTCGAAGCGAGTAGTGTTAGATCTACAACTTCAATTTCAATTTCAAATTCGAAGATTGAATTCAATGTTATTAAGCAAAAGAAAACCCTAAGAGATGATTTTCTGATAGATTATTTGCATTGAAACGAGTGATAAGTAGGGTTTTTTACCTGAAAAGAGCGAGCTTTTTCTTCCCCAATTTTTACTCAATCACGAACTCTCGAGCTATCGATTTTGCCCTAAATAAGCTAAATCCACTAATTCATATTAACCGTTGATCATTATTGAATAGTATTGACCGTTCATCGTTATGTAGCTTTCCTTTTTAGAAAAGCGATCCGGTACACCTCGTCTTATTCTATTAGAAAATCCAACAGGCTTTTCTCGGAAAAATGCTCAAAGCCCAATATAACTGTATATGGAAAAAAGCCCAACCCACTCATCCACCAAATTGTAGAAGAAAAGTACAGTAAAACTAAAACCCGTCTAAATGCACAACCTTGGGACAAAGAAAAAAAATGTGCATTTGCAGAGGGTGTGTGTTTATAAAGTTAAAATTAACATATCCTCACTGTACATAGGATATATATTTTGTGCGTTTATATAGGGTATGCGTTTAGATTTCTGACTTGTACACCATTTTGTGATCCCATTCTTATGGTGTAGCTCGTTATGTATGAAAGGGTTATCAAATATCAATCAATAAATTTTAGTTTCCATATGAAAAAAAAGGTAGTGTGCATTGTATAAATAAGGGTTATCAACTATCAACTATCAATCAATAAATAATCTGAATGTTACATATAAGTAATTAATCTGTTTGATTTGGAGTGGGATTCTTTCGAGGAGGGGTAGATTAGTAATTGTGCAATATATCAAGAAGAGATCTTCCCTCCTTCGTGGCTTATCTTCTTCTCCGGTTCTCTGATTTCATAAATTCCAACCCGTGTCCTCTATTTTCACCGGTAAATCAGTTTACCGCTTGAATCAAACAGACCCTAAGTAAAGATGCTCCCATGGGGAAAATAAAGTACAAAACAAGACCAGTTCAGAATGGGAGGGAAAGATGCACCACTGATCACACAGCAGTTTTAAATAAGTTAATTTGTTAAATTTTATAGGCCAAAATCCTTTCTCAAAAATTATGAACCACAACTGACAAAATTGCCTTTTTGTGGCCTGGGCCTAGTGCACATAACCTGTACTTTTGAATGTCCCATATTTAGATGACACAGAAATTAACATTTTTATGGATTTGTAATGAGTTATTTGGATTCGGATTTCTAAATATACAAAGTTTTACTGTCTTTAGAATTTTGGATATTATTTGGATTTCCTATTTCCTTTAGATTTCCAATAATAAACCATACTGCAATAAAGTTTAGTAATTGCCAATTTTATTTCCTAATCGTATTAGACTTAATACTATTTTGTTATAAATATAGGTGAACCTCTTTGTGATAACACATAGTTTTGTTGCTAATATATCCTGACAGAGAAAAACTTGTCTAACAAATACCTTGGAAGATTTTCTTTTTTCTTTTTTGCTTGTAGGCTTCTAGCTAGTTTGAACAAAACACCAATCATGGGATCAATGCAGCAGCAGCAACAGGAGAATCATGATCATGCAGAAGGTAATACTGATATTGATAGCCTTGGTCTTAATCGAGTTTTACGTGTACTTGAACGTTATAACTTGTATGGTGTTGAACTAGATGTTCCTGAGTTTGATGGGAACTTAGAACCTGGTGCTTTTATTGACTGGATACATCAAGTTGATAAAGATTTGGATTACAATGATGTGAATGACCCTAAACGTGTTCAATTGGTTGAGGGAAAGTTAGTTGGGGAAGCCTTAAGATGGTGGTATATGATTCAGTCTAGCAGAGAAGAATATGGTTCTAAAATTACTACTTGGGATAAGATGCGTCGCATGTTGAAGTGTGAATTTGTTCCTCGTAATTATGAGATGGAGTTGTATATGAGTGTTTTGAATCTGAACCAAAGGTCTGATCAATGTGTTGCTGACTACACGGAAGAATTCTTTTTGTTGACTATCAGGGCAGAGTGGTCTGAGACTGAAGAACAGAAAGTATGGAGGTATTTGAATGGTTTAAACAAATCTATTCAGAGTAAATTAGAGTTTAAGGATATTTTTGATATTCCAAAAGCTATTCAATATGCTTTTAAGGTTGAAAAAGAGATTCAACAAAAGCAGTCTCATTCTATTAATAATGTTTCTGCCGCTTCAAAGGGTGGTGTGCTTAAGATCTATCCGGGGTTTATTTCTGATGAATGCCATGAAGAATTTAATTGTTTGGAGAGAAAGAAAGTAGAATACTTTGATGAATATCCAGAAGAAAGTGAGTTTGAAGATTATCATGGTGTTCCGTCTGCCTCTTCAAAGGGTGTAGTTAAGATTTATCCCGGTTTGATTTCTGATGAATCTGGAGAAGGAAGTGATTGTCCAAGGAAAGTCGAATATTATGATGACTTTGGAGAAGAAAGTGATTCTGAGGAATATTTTAGTGATTCTGCCTCTTTAGAGGATGATTTTGTGCATGTTCCTTTCATCACACCTGCAGATTCTGGTAAACCTATGCCATGGGAACGTTCTTTGATTGGTTCTCCCTCTCCCAAGGAAAATACTTCTGGTTGTCCTGTGTTTTTCACTCGATGCACTTCTGGTGGAAAGTTGTGGGACATGGTTATTGCCTCAGGCGCTTGTTATAATTTCGTCTCGTATGATATGGTGATCGAGCTGAACTTGAAGAAGCAACCTATTCGAGAACCTTTCCAGATTCAAGGGGCATTGACCAATGGTGCAGAAATTTTCGTCCATGAGCATTGTTTGGTTTCTTTCTCCATTGGTCCAAAGTACAAAGAAGATGTTCTGTGCTTCATAATTCCAACGAGTTCTTGCCATTTGTTGTTAGGTAAAACCTGGCAATATGAGCGGAATGCTACTTATTTGGCTGCAGACAACACTTACTCCTTCGATTTCAACAGCGACCAGATTGTTCTCACACAACACTCAGCTAAACTTTACAGTTTCCAGGAAAATCATATATGAGTAATTATTGTAACACTTATTTCAGGATTTTTGTTATTATTTTGGGAGTTATTTCGTACTTGTGTACAATTGAAACTAAAAATTATTGTGAAGAAATACATGCTTGATTTGAGAGTAGAACAATATGCAATGAGATTCAATCTATATGATAGTGTTTGTAGCTCCTACATCCTCTCTATTTATATAGCAATTGATTCATCCAGTGTCTTGAATTAGTTAGTAAATTAGCTTCTCAGAACTTTGTTTATAGTTCCTGCATGTTTTAGTTTTTGATAAACTTATTGGGCATTGAGTCTGCAATAAATAAGAAGTGAGTACAGCAATTTAACATAAATACATAATCATATAGAGTATAACGAATGCAGATTCAATTAGACTGCACAATAGTAGGACTACAGAGCACATTGTATACAACATTGTAAAGAAAGTAGGCCAAGTTTCAGATTTGAGCAAATTTCTTTTTGATTGCATGCATTTGTGCAAGAACATCTTTGATCTCCATTCTCTCAACAATAGATTCAGCTGAACATGCAACTCCAATATTCATCATGGAAATGATGCATTCTTGCAGTTGTTCTCTTGTATACTTATGCATATCACTATCATAGGTGGTTTCATTAGGATCCCCTTCAGAAACTAGGCGTGTATCTATAATGTCCATCACTCCTTGATCGGTTAAGGCCAATCTAGTCCACTGGTGAAGATTTACACCATCCTTGAACATCATATCTGTAGGTCTCTTTCCTGTTAACATCTCCAACAAAAATATCCCATAACTATACAAATCACCTTGTGTAGATACTTGAGCACCCATGCCATACTCTGCAATTATGTCATTTCATTGTAAATAACCAGAAGAAACGAAAAAGCATAGAACATGAACTTGAAATAATTCAATTTATATAGAAATAGACCAAGTTCATACCTGGTGGAATGTACCCAATAGTCCCTCTTACTGCAATCGAGTTAGATTCATTTGTACCAGACCCGCTGCTAGTCTTACACAGAAATTTTGCTAGTCCAAAGTCACCAACTCTGGCAGCCATGTCATGATCGAGGAGAATATTGCTTGACTTTAGATCACAGTGAACTATCGGTATTTCACAATGATTATGCAGATAATCCAGTGCAAAAGCAACATCAATCGCTATGTTTAGCATCTGCCAAAGATTCAAATATCTTGGTAGGAGTACACTGTCTGAACTTGGATGCAGCCAATCTTCCACACTTCCATTATGCATGAACTTAAATACCAAAGCTTTGAAATCATTGCCTTCAAAATCCACACTTGAGCAAACTGTTAGGATCTTGAGTAGATTCCGGTGTCGAACCTTTCTCAAGACTTCACATTCAGCTATAAAACTCTTTGAAGCACCTGTTTCCATGAGGTTGAGTACCTTCACCGCAATAGGACCTTCATTCTGATGAAGAACTCCTTTGTACACTGATCCATAACTCCCGACGCCAATCAAATTACTCAAAGAAAATCCATCTGTTGCTTTCCGAAGCTCATTGTATGAAATCCTTTCGAGACCATCTTTCAGAAATTCCTCGGATGAAGGTCTTGTTCCAGGTCTTCTTGTGAAACAAAATGCTAGAAGTAATGATGCTATGACCAATGAAGGGAGAAGTACACCAAGTGCAACTTTCAAAGCAAGATGCATTCCATGTTTTTCGGACTTCTTAAAGTAACATTTTTCTAATTCAAGCTTAGCCATGCCGCCACACAGCTTACTGTTTCCAACAAGTGAAATTGCACTAGCATTCTGAAAGATCCCTTTCGTTGGGACCTCACCTTCTAAGTTATTGAAGGATAGATTCAAACTTTTCAGAAGTAATAGGTTCTCTAGATATTTAGGGATATCTCCAGATAAGTTATTCCGTGAAATATCAAAGTTTTTAAGACCTTTTAAATGGCTTAAAGAAGATGGAATGACCCCTCCAAGGATATTTCCTTGCAAATATAGGCTCTCCAAACTCAAACAATCACCAAGAGTCACAGGAATGTCACCAGTTAGTTTGTTCTCAGATATGTCTAAACTTTGAAGATTTTGCAAATTGCCTACTTCAGAAGGGATTTGCCCAAACAAAGAGTTATGAGATAGACTAAGTGTAGTTAAATGTCCTGAAAGCTCAAATAACTTTTTCGGTATTGTGCCAGTGAAGTGATTATGAGATAAGTTCAGAATTTGTAAAGATTGGTACTTCTCAAAATTTGACAGAACATTTCCCTCCAATTTGTTGTCAGACAAATCGAGGTAGTATAACTGAGAGTTGTTCCCCACGGAATCAGGAATCTGACCTGAGAACCTATTTCCACTCAAACCCAAGTATTGCAAGTTTTGAAGCATCCCAATGCCCTTAGGAATAATACCAGTAAGGAAATTCATTTCTACAGATAGTAGCATTAGATTAACGAGGTTGCCAATTTCATAAGGAAGGCTTCCAACTATTTGGTTATTTCCAAGATAAAGATAACCAAATGTGTTTGAAAGATTGACTACAGAGATAGGTAGCCTACCTCCAAACTGATTGCCGTAAATATCCAATAATTGTAAATTGCTGCAATTGTTCAAAGAAGTAAGGAACTTCATGTCATCATCTTTGCCACCACCACCAAGACCATTGGTACCCAAAGCTAGTACCTGGAGGTCTTGTAGACTTCCCACCTCAATAGGAACATTTCCAGTAAAACTATTATAAGTTAAATCAAGGTTCTGAAGCTTTGATGCATTTGAAACTAATGAAATAGGAATGGATCCAGAAAATTGATTCCCTCCAATTAAAAAGCCAAAGAGATTAGGAAGATTAAGGCCTATTTCAGGTGGAAGACTTCCTTCAAGTTGATTTTTCGCGAAAGAAATATACTGTAAAGATGAAATATTGTAAAATGATTGAGGAACCATACCTGAAAACATATTATCAGCAAGTGAAATATATAATAGACTTTGCAACTGAGTAATGGAGCCGGGAATACTTCCATAAAATTTATTTGATGTCAAACCAAGAGCCTCAAGAGATGAAAGATTTCCAAATGAAGCTGGAATTCTCCCAGTGAGATTGTTATCATGTAATCCCAACGCAATAAGCTTGGACAAAGACCCAAAGTCCATTGGTATCTCCCCTACAAGATTATTATGGCCTATAGTGAAATTTATGAGGTTTGAACACTGGGACAAATTAGTAGGAAGTTGTCCAGAAAAAGAATTGTTGCCCATTAATAATATTTGCAACCTGAACAAACGACCAATTTCATGAGGAATTTGACTATGAAAGCTGTTATTTCGAAGATCTATTGTTCTCAAGAATGAGAGGTTTCCAATATATGGAGATAAGGAGCCAATTATCCCTTTGGACATTAAGTCCAACATGATAACCCTTTGATGTCTCTGACTGCATATAACACCTTCCCAGTTGCAAAAATGGATAGATTTGTTCCATGAATATAGAATACCTGAAGGATCTTGAGTTATTTTATCCTTGATAGCAAGCAATGCAAGTCTATCTGTTTCATTTCCAAGGACATGAGCATAAGCACTAGACAGATTCATTGCTGGCAAAGCAATACAAAAGAGAAGAAAGAAATCTATTGATTTCATCATCATGAACTATATGAAAGTTAGCTTTAATGGATTTGTTTATTATACACTACATGTGACTTTGGTAGAGTTATAATATAATCTCTATATATATTGAAAATTTTTGGACCATTGTCCTCACTATTTAGACTTTCACACTTAATTTGCTCATTGAACCTCAAAAGTCAAAGCATGAATAGATTCAATTTTGATATTTTTTTAAAGTGCATGCCTAGTTTTGTGGATGAGATATCACTTGGACCACTAAGGCACAAAGTTCCAATGAGTGATAGAATTTCTTGGACTAAAGTTAAATCAATCCCACTTGCTCAAGACTTTAGCTATATCTTGAATTATGTATATATGTTCACATGTTGCAGTATCAATGGAGAAGCTGTTTGATTCAATTGATTAATTTTTCTCTCGTACCGTCCTAGGAATGAGTTGGTGTTGAAAAGGTTCGATTTCTGGCAACTCTTTTTGAGTAGGATGTATACCGTTACCAAACAACCAGGCGACTCAAGTCAAGTGCCTTGCGCATTGAGAAACAGAGACAGCTCTTGATTTGACAAAATTGGAGGGTCATAACTCGACAGGATGCTTTTGTAAGGCCATTAGCATTCAATTTCACCAATAAATGTTGAGCTTAAAATCACTTCAAACAAAATCTAAAGGGGCCTGATTCACATGAAAGGATACCGTAGAGATAAAAAAAAATTACGGACAGTAAAATTTACCGGACAAATGATCACGTCATCCGGGCTGCTGTTATTGCACAATTTTTGGTGTCATTCCTCTGTCATACCACTCTTGCAGTCATTTTCTCTCTGAAATATTGAAAACACAAGGACATGGTACATTAAACATAAACACACAAAAAAAAAAAAAAAAAAAAACCCTCAGAGAAGCATTGAGCTTAATATATCTAAAACTCAAAGCAGATAATGATAAAGTTACAACCTGCAGAACAAAAATTTCATTACATATCCTTTGGCCATCACCTTGACTTCCACGACAAATAATTGTCATAATTAACCTAATGATCTCTCTGTCATTTAATTTGCTAAAGTATTCTCTTCGCAATAGATTTGTGAACTTATCTTGAGCTGCACTAATCTCGCTGCAGAATTAACGTAAAGAAAATGATGTAATAGTGAAGCAGCTCACCATATGATATAGCCTCCACCTAACTCCTCCAAAACAAGACTTATAAATAATAAAACCAAAAGTTAAAAAATAAAATGCCAGAGACATGCTCTTAGAGGAGCTTGAATCCTCCCGGAACCTAAACCTAATATACTGGCACAGTTTTTTTTTTGGCAAATAATATACTGGCACAGTGGCACTTAAGTTGATGATATTATGATTCTTTATATTCTCAGTCCACATATGTGCCTAATGAGTAGATTGTACCATCTATGGTAAATGAGAAACTAAGTGGCATAATCTTAACAATGATGATCTGCCTAAAAGGCATGAATCTCTAAATCTGAACCATCAAAGAGCTACTCTCACCTTTCTTTTACGAAAGATGCACATCGAACATGTTTCTAACTCAAATACTAAACTCATTCCTTTTATACCAATATCAAGAACACCCAGCCTAGTGAACATGGTAATGACATGGGGAAACTAAAATCGGACACTCATATGACATTTTATTCATTTTTTGTACGCGAGCTTCATCTGTATAGGGAAAATTGCAGTGTAATTACCATTACAGCAGAAACTTGCAATAAAGAATCAACGATAAAGAACTGTTTTCCCCTACTTGCTGCATCAAAAACTAAACCTTTTGAATTGCATTCATGCTAGTTTAAAAGAGACTTATAAAAAATAGTCAAAGGAGACCACTACGATTAACATAATATCTACTTTAAGTTAGGTTATTTTGGAAAAACACCATCGCATTTGTGAAAATGTGATATTTTCAACAGGTAGATAAGTTGTAAGGGGAAACATTCGCAAGTTGAAATTTTTTGTGAGATTTATCAAAGAGTAATTAGAAAAAAAGAA
Source organism: Aquilegia eximia (assembly GCA_023053565.1). Taxonomy (NCBI): domain Eukaryota; kingdom Viridiplantae; phylum Streptophyta; class Magnoliopsida; order Ranunculales; family Ranunculaceae; genus Aquilegia; species Aquilegia eximia. The sequence continues at coordinate 1,720,395 of JALIGU010000003.1, forward strand.
TTCATCTTAATTGCAGACCCAAAACATATGAGATAAACAAACTAGAGAAGAAATGTAGATATTTACCTAGGTTTCACATTATAATTTTAATCCATGTAAGTCGTCTACATCCCATGAATAGATAAGCCCCAACGCTCCTTCACTGTTGCGACGCTCAGTCATCTCTGTTGCAATATTGAACCTGTGTAGGAAAGCCATTAGTAATAAATCAAATGCCTTGTTGATATATATTTTGTTATTTGAAAAGTAAAAATACAACATAGGGGGAAAGGTTATTGTGTAACATGGATAATATTTATAACCATTTCATACATAAAGGGCAACACATGGCAGCAGTAAGAGATTGTTGTAAAGTAACAAAATATTATATGTTACTCATGTGTAGATTACACAGGTACCTTTCCTTAATTTGAAGATTAAGTTGGATTAGTTCTAGCCCAAAAAGAAACATACAACTGAAAAAGGCATCAACTAATTGTCATACTCAGGCTCATAGCAGAGAAGTTTGAGAGAAAATCAAAAGATCAACCATCAATGGTGTCTTTCATCTTTCAAAACAAATACAATAGAATGTATCTTTCAGTTCGCTTGAGATCCAACAGACGTCAGTATTCTACAATACAATCAGATATGGAATAACATTGTAAACAACTAGGTAAAAAGATAAACCTTCACAAATGGTATTTGTAATGAATATTACTGATAGAGTTGTCCAAACAGGATGACCAGATGGAAGAGTCCAATTCCTGCAAGAGAAGCAGAGATTATTGTTGGTACATCCCAAAACTAAAAAACACTACCTAACAAAGGGACTTAAGTCAATCTGTATGAAGAAGAAACAGCTCTTTAGTTGAAGTTCGACTTTCGCATTGCAATCATACGAAGTTTTCTACACTTTAACCTGTGTGAATCAGAGATATCAAAACTTTTAAGCTATTGTTCAACATAGATCATTTACCTGTAGCTTCATTCCTTCTCCAAGATCATATTGATGTAGTAGTTGTATCTGCATATCGGAAACAGAATTATGAATTTGCAAAAATTGGAGATTCTGAAAGAGATAAACAACAAATGAGGGTTTCTTAGTTCTTACCCAGTGAACACGTACCAACTGTCAAGGACCTTTTGAACTGAACCAATTGCTCCAGTAAGTTCTTCAGAAACAGAAGAATAAATGTGAACGAGAAGCTTCTTTCGGTGTCAATAGCCTTCGCTTCAGAATCTTGGAAAGATGATATCTTTACAACAGATTCAAACCAGCTTATAAATTAAATTGTGATATAGAATATGAAAGTCTAAAAGCAACATCAAACTATGGAATTAGAGAGAAAGATAAACCTACACAAATGGTGTTAGTAATGCATATTGCTTATAGACTTTAGTCCCAACAGGACGATCAGCTGGAAGAACCGAATTCCTGCAAGAGAGGAAGGTTATTGCTGAAAATCCAATAAATAAAAGCACTAGCTACCAAAAAGTTTACATCTGTCCACGATAAATGACACCCTAGTGAAGAAGCAACAGTTTTGAACAGTTCATTAGTTGAAGCTCGACTTTCACATTGCAATCATGTGAAGATTTTCAGAGATAACTTACCAGTAGCTGCATTCCTTCCCCATGATCAAACTTTGAGGATGGCTTCGACAATTTGCAACCTCTATACTACAGCTGCAAGAAAAATAATACACCAAATAAAACATATATCCAAGTCTTAGGCTTCTTTAGTCTATTTTTGAAGGAAAAAGTACAAAAGTCTTAAATAAGAATCAAATATCACTTATAGATAGATTATTAATTGGTTTTAAAATTTTCGCACGTCATTCACCCACATTTGTCAATACTAGTAACATTTTATAATTGATACTGAAAGGAATGGTTCATATAGTTTCAGAAAAATCACAATTAATACCAAATTCTTCTTCAAAGTGTTGATTTCCAACAATGTGACATTAAAATATATTTCTTTAGTGTGTTAATTTACCAATTGGCTTTAGAAGTTGTCAAATACCTTTTGAAGTGAACCAATTGCTTTGCTAAAGTTCTTCTTTTGATATCAATTGCTTTTCGCTTCAGAATGTATAAAAAGATGATATCTTCTTCAACTCAAACTGTTGAAATTCGTAAAAAGCTACTGAAGCAATCAAACAAAATAAAATCAAGTTTTAGGTGAAAAGGAATTAGAAGCTTTGAAGAAAACAGAATTAGAAAACGTAGGAGTTTTCGAACTACTTACCTTGATGGAAACGATGTGGAAGACAAAGGAACTATTTTATTTATAGATTTGGGAGGAAGAGAATGGTGTTAAGTTTACGCGCGTCGAAGAGATGCAACCGCGTTGCGGTATATTTACGCCAAAAGCGATTTCCTAATTCTTTCGTTTTGTTTCTGAATTGCACCGCGTTGCGTTAAACTGACGTCAATTTTATTTTACGCGTCTTATTGAACCGCGTATTATTACGTCCGCGTCTATGTTATGAAATCGTTAAGAGTGTATGTTTTGACTGCCGATATATTATTCCGTACTTTCCGATTACAATTACCGGAGTCAACCGTCATCTGTTTTTGAGGAAAATGGTATATTTGTAATATTATACTTCAAAAGTTCAAATGTCGAGAACAGAACCTCGGTTTTTTCGTAGGGTTTAGAGAGTGTAGAGAAAGAGAAGAAGAAGAAGAAGAGAGATCGAGAACTGATCTAAGCTTTCTAATGGCGTTATTGTTTCAGAAATTTCAAGAGGTAAATAAAACTAAACGCGTTTTGTTTGAAATTTTCTTATTGTGTTCTTTCTAAAACCCTAGTAAATCTAGATTTCTCTTAAACTTCTCTGCTATTGAATTCGATTGATTTTTTTAGGGGAGAGAATGCACGTTTGATACTGAAATATTGTAGATTTGAATCGAAGTATACATTTTGAATATTGGGTCATACTTAATTTGATCATTATATTAACACTACACTTGTTTGCATAATAGAAATGTGTTGTTGTTTGTCGAATGTGATAGTTTTCTTATTAAAAAAATCAATGATGTAGGAAATGTGATTCATGTGGTTATTTTGTATCTTAGACTAGCTAGACAAACTTCAACAACAGTTTTATTTTTTCCTTTCTGTTGCTCATACTTATTTGTTGGAAAGAATGTCTCTTCTTACATTGATATTAAAAAAAAAGAAGAAAAAAACGTTCATTCTCAATTGTTTGTATATCTATTTTTGGGTGAAGGAGATGAAAGTGAACATCTGGTACCTGATCAATAATATATTGTCAGTCTGAAAATGTGTCTCTAGTTAGTGACAAAAAGAATACAATATTTGCACTTCTGAAACCATGAAGTGAATTACCCTAAAATGTGTGAGTAATCCACAATGTCTTATACTTACATTCATTCTCAATTGTTTGTCTATACAGTCCCTTTTCATCAAATCAAAGCTTTATTGATTTACGTCCTTTGGATCCTTCGAAATTGCGACATTCTCTTCCATCCCTACTGGTTTAGAAATTAGAATGTGTGTTTTTTGTTTTAAATGCTCCGCCTAATAGTGCCATAGTGGTTATCAACACATGTAAGCGTAAGAGCATCATGTGGATTACTCACCCATTTGAGGGTAATTCACTTCATGGTTTCAGCTGTGTAGTATATATGGAAAGAGCATTTTATTGTATAACTTAAATTAGTGTTCTTATGTAACTTACAATTTATGGACAAAAAGAATACATTATTTACATACACCTAATTAGTGTTCTTATGCAACTTACATATAAGTGGTAAAAAAATGCTTTAACTTTCAAGTACAGGTTTTGATGAAAAACTTTGCTTTTTTGGATTGGTATGCGGTATGCCTAATGCTAGAATCTTTTGTTTCTATTGTTTACCTTCAGGTCGTGAAAACACTTGCAAAGAGTCCAACGTTTGCGAGAGATCCAAGGAAGATTCAATTTGAAGCAGATATGAATCGTCTCTTCCTCTATACTAGGTAATTGTTTTTAAAGTTTTAATGAAATAACTAATTTACTGACTTTAGGAGTTTTTCTGCTGTTTTCTCATCCTCAAATTAATGAGATTTTGAAGTTTGAAACAATCTGAAACCCAACTGTTTATATATGTGATTTTCTGTATCAAGGTTCTAGGATATATAGTGTGCTGTATGGTGATGTGTGTTGATGCATTCATCATTGATAATGTTGAGAAAAAGACATTGTCATCATTAAAATATGAGTTATGGGTATCAAACTTTATTTTTAATTTTCAGTTATAATCAGCTGGGGAGGAATGCAACTGAGACTGATGCAGAAGAAATTATTGACATGGCTAGCAAAGCTGCCCTTGCTGATCAACAAAAGCAAGTCCAAGAGAACATCCATTCTCAAATCAAAACCTTATGCACAATAATGGATGAGATTCTTGTTCCTACTTTTAAGAACACTGGTGAACCACTTAGTTCCTCTCCACATAGAAATGATACTCCTCGTCGTAGTGGCCTCAGTTTTGCTGTTGGCAAAGATGGGCCACCTCCCAATAAACCTGGTAAGTGCTTGACTACTTGTTAGTTATCGATCTTAACTGTATCAATATAGCTCAGGTCTAGCGTCAAATGGAACATGATTTAAAACTGCAGATGTATGGCATTTCTAGACATGAAATAATGTCATGAACTATAAGATAACTACTTAAGGTTTCCAATTGCTTCATTTACAAATTCTAAACAAATGTATCATTTCGCAATTATATTTCACCTTGTGAATCGAATATCTATAGAGCAGATGATAATCTCCGGCAATGTTTCTCGTCAAGGATGTTTTCTTTTGTCAAAATTTCTGCTGGATGGATGTCTCGTTCAGTATAGTCTGATCTTATAGGTGTTGGTTATCTATATAAGTAGTTAAACATTCACAAAGTCCTTAGTTGTCAACCATATAATAATAGATGGCAATACTACTCTCCATGTGCAAGCATATCCTTGATGAAACCTTGTTTATTTCTTGATTAAGTGGAATCTGTACAGATTTTTTGCATGTAAAAGTATTTTAGATATGTATTCAAAACTACTTTATTGTTTTGAAGTATGGATAAAAAGTAAACTAAAATCAGAATTCGTATGCGGTATCTGACTTTTAGTGTTTTTCAGTGCAGCTGTGCCTGAAACAAAGGCATTATCGCGCAATGAGCTCTCTCAATATTTAAAAGAACATAGTGGCTACAGCCTTGATATCAAGCCATCTCAAATTCCTCACAAGGAAGCTGGCCAAGGTTTATTCGTTGATGGTGAAGCAGACGTTGGAGCTTTGGTTGCCTTCTACCCTGGTGTTACATACTCCCCAGCTTACTATCGGTACATTCCAGGTTATCCAAGGGTCGATGCCAGTAATCCTTATTTGATCACAAGGTATGATGGTATCGTGATTAATGCACAGCCTTGGGGTACTGGTGGTGGAACTCGTGAGTTATGGGATGGGTTAACCATGCCTGAGATTGAATCAAATGTCCCTGCAGGTAGCGATAGAAGTTCTGACCGAATGTGGAAATTGCTTAGTAAGCCTTTGGAAGATGGCAGAAGGAACAATGGTGGGGAAATATTGGAGCGGCGGAATCCACTAGCCTTGGGTCATTTTGCCAACCACCCTGGTAAAGATATGGAACCAAACGTTATGGTCTGCCCATATGATTTTCCTTTGACTGACATGGGAATGAGAGCCTACATCCCAAATATCTTGTTTGGAAGTGACGAGCCAGCAAAGATGAAAAGGTTCGGTAATTTTTGGTTCAAGTCTGGGGGATCTGGTAACAATATATCTGATGTTCCAGTTTTAAAAACACTTGTTCTCGTAGCAACAAGGGCAATATGCAATGAAGAGGTTCTACTAAATTACAGGTTGAGTAATTCAAAGCGGAGACCAGCATGGTATACTCCAGTTGATGAAGAGGAAGACCGGAGAAGATGGAGCTAAATGTGGCAGTATAGTCTTGCAACATTTGTTCTTCTTTTGGTTTAATGAACTGAATGAAATCATGTACCTGTAGTTGATCCTCTTCAGATTTAATTGAATAATATCCAATCAAGGAGTTTTGCATCTCATACAGCTTCTGTTTAATTTCTTGTTTCTCAAGGATATGATTATACAATAGTTGTTGAAAATATCTCCATTTCGAAGAGAGTTGCTGAATCAATAATTTTGTATGATTTACATCCAACAATTCGGCAGTAGAGAACTTGTACTATTTCAGGGCAGGATACTTCAATACAATTTTAGTACACCAACTACAAGTTGGAATTCCTTGATGTTTGCATAATGCTATTACACTATGTAAATAAACAAGGTATTCACCTATAACTGAAACATTCATGTGATTTTGAAGAGACAGAATTTCGGTAAGAGACCATATAAATTGCAATTGAACTTGTAAAGAGAAAACCGAACACAGTGCAAAAATAAAAATACAAGGATTCTTTTTTTCGTTTTTTCAAGATAAGCTGAGAACACAAGGGAATTACATCTGGAAAATGGTACTTCCATCTTGAACATGGTGACTGGAATGTCCCTATGCTACATTAAAAGATCAATGCAGGGACTACAAAATTACAGAATCTTGGTCATCCAATAGTTTTGATAAATACTTTGAAGAATCCCATGAGCCCTGTCAATCAATTCAATCTTTTTTCTTCTCCCAGATGATACCTCCATCCTCTGCAACAAAAACACACGAGACATGTCAGCTTCGAAATCTGCACCAGAGCACAGACATAAAACATGTCCAAGACCTACAACCTAACAAGGTAAATTCTAACTACATTCATGAGCACAGAGCCACAGAGTCATGCAAGCTGAGCAAGATTTAGAATTCGCTGCAGAACTCGTAACGAAAACGTATTGATTATCAAAATATCTTGCCAGTCTCGTTATCCTTTATATTTACACACAAAAAAAAAATTATTAATGCAAATAACAAAAAATTTACTTCAAAAGGCACAGAAATCAACCAAACTGGCAATACTACAAATAGCCTATGACTACTTCTTTTACTCTCTCCACAACATTCTAGATTGGCCACTGTTGGATTACCATAGATGGTGTTGTGCTCGATCTACTCACCACACTAGTTTGATATGATTATAAAAAGACTATATAATCTTGGTGTCAGATAATCAGATGTCTAAGTATGTCCAAGCCAGAATAGACATTATACAAATGTGTTGCTCCAACAAATTTTCTCCTGTTCTCCCAGCATCCATTTAAGGCTGTAGTTGAGTGTAGATGTTCATAAAAAAGGAAATTCTTTGCTAAATTGATCGAGTAAGGAACAGCCGGATATGGAAACCAGTACATTTCCCAAGTTCTAACTAAGCAAACAACACAAAATGTTCATCCAAATTTTGTCAAAACATACCTTTGATTTTCTTTTTTACCCAGACTTCAATCAGCATCCCAGCCCCAATTCCAGCAGCAATACATGCCCCATAGATAGCAATAGCAGAGGGTAAAGATTTTCGAGGGAGGAAATAGTAGTCAGGGACTTGTCTTATTTTCTTCGGAAGTCGCTTCTTTATGACTGGTGCACCACTGGATTCATTAGCAGCATTACCTACAGATTTCCAACTAACTCCCTTCAACAAATCATTGGATTCCTCACTCCCCATGAAAGAAAACTTTATGCTAATCTCAAGTTCTGACCTACAATTTTAAAAGAGATGTAAGAAAATTCATATTTCAGTGGCAATTAAGTCAACAAACAACAGGATTGGAATGTAGAAATAATTCAATTTATAACTGGAAGGGAATCAAAATTATTCTAAATCCTTCTTACTTAATCCTTTTGAAATCTGAAAAGTGAAAATCTCTCTACAAATTTAACCAACAATAGCATGTTTTGTTTGGATAGAAACCAAATCAGATGCATACATTCGAAATAGATATTCATAAACATGTCTATAATTAATTTACTCAATCAAACATACCTTTTTGCAAGCAAGTAAACCAAATCAGTGTTTCGCTTCCTCCATTCTTAAACACATAGAAGCTTTAAATTTGCAGTCATGGCAGAGAGAGAGAGAGAGAGAGAGAGAGAGAGAGAGAGGGTTTTATCTGGGTTTATGAAGTCTGTAGAATAGGGGAAAAAACAAATAGTTGCACGCGTGCAACCAAACAACGCTACGCGGTTGCGTTATTTTGCATTACGCGGTTGCGTTGTTTCACCGCTACGCGGTAGCGTTGTTTTCCCGCTACATGCCAACAAGTGATATGGAAAGGCAGTCTCTTTAAAACCACAACCTTTGATCTGAAAACTCTAAAAGCCCAACATGTTCCTTCATCATCATCATCATCACAGTTTCTCTTTCGATCGATCGATCGACTCATGGCTGTTTTCACTACGATCTCTGCCACTTCTCTCTCCCTCTCCCTTCAACTCCACAACAACTCTATTAAAACTCGAAAACGCTTTGTGCCCCCCATTGCTTCTTCACTTAACAACTCATCTTCTGAACCTTCTCCAACAGGAAACAATAGCGTTGCTTCTTCTTCTTCTTCTACTTCCAACACGCCAGTAGTTCATTCAAGTAACCCTGACAATAATTTTAATTACGCTTTAACCACCCCTAGCACTCCCATTTCTCGCTTTGTTCGATCAACAGAATCTAACATTGAGAGGGTAAGTAGAATTTTCCATTTTCATTTTTTCATACTGTTATTTGATTTCTTAAAATTGGGTTTTTTTTTTTTTATTTTGCATATAAGTTATAATTTTTTTTTTTTTAAGACATAGTTTATGCAATTATTGGTATGTATATGAGAAGGACACCAACTTAATTGATGATGTTATGTGATATAACCCAATTGATTTGGGATTAAGGTTTAGGTAAATAACTCAAATTTGTTGAAATTAGATTAATTGAGGTAGCCATCATGATTGTGCATGTTTGTTCTGATCTTGTTGTTATTTACTGATTTAAATATCGTTAGTGTTCTTAATTCTTAATTCATGTTACTCACCGAAAACACACATTGATTATAATGTAAAAAATATACCATGAGATTAGCCTTTGGGACATCTCAATCAAATCCTAACTGCCGATGTTCATTACAGATAGGTTCAGTGACCACTAATAAAATGTACTTAATTAACCACAAACACTCACATAAAATTATGCAGTAAAGATGAATATTACTGCAAGCTGAGTGCTTATTTTGCTTATCATACATGTAGTTTCTTCTGTTTATGAGTTAAGAGCTTACTCTCATTCATGTTCACGACAAGCTTGTTCCTGTTGATTAGTCTCTGGAAGAATGGCACACCTTTTTGTGAGTTTGAGTTTTGTCCTGTACATTTTGGCTCCAGTGTACTGTAGATGCATCAATCATGAGTTTCCATCTTATCAAGGCATTGCACCAAAGCAATTCATATCTAACTTGTAATTTTTTCCGATATTTACTGCTCACTATGTTTTTATTCGACTGATTTGGCTCCAATGTCTTCATATATAGGGATCTGACCCCCCACCCCCTTTTCCCTTTCTCTCTTCCGCCTCCCTTTATATTAGTTTCTTCATATATTGTGAGTTCTTGTTATAAAGCTTCTTTGCTTGTTCTTTTGTTGACCAGGTGATATTTGACTTTCGATTCTTGGCGCTTCTAGCTGTAGCAGGCTCACTTGCAGGTTCCTTGCTGTGCTTTCTGAATGTACAATCTCCATACTTCCCATGCTCTTGGGGTTTCGGGAAAAAAAAAATCCATTGTTCTTGTTGCCTACGTATTTATTGTGGTTCTTGAAGCACGGGGTCAATGAGTCGGCCTTTTAACCATCGAAAGCTTTTGTGATTGAACTATAGCTTTTGTCATTTGCAGTGGACATAATAAGGCCCTACTTGTTTTTGAGCAAAATTTTACTCCTAAGTTTGGTGGTATAAGAGGCACGCCTGTCTGCATAGCCGTAGAGAGGGTTCCACCATCATAATTGCAATCATCTACCTGCAAATACTTTGAAAATCCTGCAGTTGATTGACAGCCAAGTTTTTCCATGTTTTTGCAGTCATGATAGAGATTTGGTTGTGGAAGTGTGGAACCACCTACATCCAAGACGGGCATGCCCCCCTTAGACAACCAAACTTTTCGTACAATCTAGGAGCAAAGCTTAGCCTAAGCCGAACCTAATGTCATTCAAAGAAGCATTTTTTTAAAGGGTTATTTAGTTGATCAAATAGGAGAATTTGTTATTTATCCTAGCTTCGGGATGGATTTTGTGAGGCTGAACATCATCTATCCTTGTCTTCAGGGATGTGTGTATATTGTGGAAGCTTATAAAATTTATTGGACAAGCTGTTCCAAAGGAGTGCACACAGGACAGATGGTTCTACGGTTGGTTGAAGCTATTGGTAAGATTCTTTAGAGTTCATTCTGTAATAGGTGTTCGTCTTCTCACCTAATAAATTATCTTAAAAATAAAACACATTCATCTCCATACAGAAACAATAATACTCCAATGTATTCAGCTTAACTTTTTTGAGTTGACTGGGCTGTGTTTTTTAAGTTCAGAAACAAGCATTGCATCATGGTAGCTTTCCATTTGCTTATAAATATTTCTTACATGTTATTTCTTCTAATTAAATCTTACTGTCTTGGAGCAGATGTCTACCTTGCTGGGACTGTCATGCTAATTTTTGGCATGGGCTTATATGGACTATTTATCAGTAATGTGTCTCCTGATGTGCCCGCTAATGTTGACCGCGCTCTCAAAGGATCCTCCTTGTTTGGGATGTTTGCTCTGAAGGTATGACAGTCCTACTAGTTTCAACCTTGTCAAAGTCTTTCAGAAAACTGTTTTTCTTATATGGAATCATACTTTTTGTTTTCTTTCTTTCGTTTTCATGTGTATTGACTACATTTTTGGATATAATTGTGGTGCTTTATGTTTCATTTGTATATAACTTATAGTCTGTGGTTCTTCCTTCTTTTCTTTCCTTTTCCTGCTTACAAACAATTATTTTTGTGTTTTCCATTTTACATAGAAGATGCTGATTTATCTAATATAGTTAAAGTTAAAGCCTCCCGGCAGCAAAGTTTCTCTATTTCCCTAACAGGTGCTCTGTTTTTCCTCTTTTCTAAAATATCATTCTTCTGTTCTCTAGGAGAGGCCTAAATGGATGAAGATCAGCTCACTTAATGAGCTAAAGACGAAAGTGGGACACGTTATTGTCATGATTCTTCTAGTAAAGATGTTTGAAAGGAGCAAGATGGTGACGATAGCTACTGGCATGGATCTTCTAAGTTATTCTGTATGTATCTTCTTGTCATCTGCTTCCCTGTACATTCTTCATAATCTCCACAAAGAATAAATAGCTGCATCTTTCAGTAGTACATTTTGAAAGTTTGTAATAATGATGATCTATTGTAAATATGAATCCTTTTGTGCATTTTTTTCTCTTATCAATCAGCACTAGATGGAAGAAAGATATTACTAAAAAATACATGTACGTAACCTTGTTTACCACCAGAGTTGCAGTAATTCCAGTGGTTTTTCTAGCCTGCCCTTGCAAACCTTTTTTTATCTGTTTTCATATGTGTGTAGTATGATTATTGACAGATTTTGTAAGGAGAATCATGTAAATAAGGGCGTAAACCTTCAAAGAAACGATTGGCCACAAAACTGTACCAAATGTTGTTATGTACAGCCCTTTAATCCAAAGCCTATGCATATCAAATCAACAGATAAGCAAAAATGATTGTTCAATAAAATGGTTCATTGTGGAGTTCCACCAGATTGGTACTGTCTGTTGTGCCAAAAGTCTTGAAGAAGACTCTTGTTGCAACTTGCAATCCATCTTTGGACATTCTTGATATAATCATGCATTCTTCCTATTTGCAGACTTAGACATTAGTGATATCGTCGGTTCTGTTGTAACACGCCGACCTGAAGAAAATCCTGGGCCTATCCCTGAATATGTGATGTGGATAGATTGTGACATAATTTCAAATTTTGTGGTTTTTCTCTATGCATCATTATTTTTTCACATAAATTTTTGTTAAAATATTTGACTGTGATATCCAAGTTTTTGACTTCCTTTCATCTTATGGCATATGCTTTATGCTGTCCTAGGCATATGACGTGTATATTCTCCTAGCTTGTTTGTATCTTGCAATAACTCGCAGGCACCATCACCTCACAGACTCACAGCAAGTCGGCAACATATTTCCAATTGGACTATAAGAGACTTTATATTGAAACATCAGCATACTGCCCCTCTTAAGTAGCTAATGATGATCACTTCAATTGGGTCCCTTCTCCTTCAATCCATCCTTCTTATTTGTATTGCCTTGTCCATAATGAGATTGTCCACTGGTCATTTGCTAGGAAATGAAACAGATAAAATCGCTTTGCTTGCCTTTAAGGATAAAATAACTCACGATCCTGAAGGTTTATGAGTTCTTGGAATGATTCTCTTCATTTTTGTGAGTGGGAAGGAGTTGCATGCAATCTTCGACGTCAAAGAGTGGAAATGTTGGATTTGAGTTTCCTAGGGCTTACCGGGACTATATCTCCCTATGTTGGGAATCTCTCTTTCATGATGAGTATAAACCTTGAGAACAACTTTTTGCATGGCCAGATTCCTCAAGAAGTTGGTCGATTGTTCCGGTTACAGGAATTAATGATGAACAACAACTCCTTGTGAAGACCGCTACCTGTCAATCTGTCACTCTGCTTAAACTTGGAAGACCTCAGGCCAAGTAAAAATAAGCTTACTGGGACTATACCTGAGGAAAATACGGGTCTTTTCCAAAGCTAGGAAGATTAGGTTTGTTAGCCAACTATCTCATAGGAGGGGTCCCAGATTCCCTCGGAAATCTTTCATCCATCTTCATTCTTGCTCTATCAACGAACAATCTTTCTGGAAGTATTTCTGATTCCCTTGCCCATGTTCCAGAAGATTAGGTTTGTTAGCCAACAATTGTTACAAGTATTCGGAACTGCCATTTTTTGCAAATGCTAGACCTTCGTCATAATCATCTTACAGGTATTTTACCAAACCAAGTATTTGGAGGATCCTTACAATTCACTGTCATATGCCTGTCTCATAACTATTTGACTGGGACAATACCTTTCGAAGTAGGCACCCTAGAAAATCTCATAACATTTGACATTTCCGAAAACAGGATATCAGGTGAAATTCCCAGTGCGATTGGTAGTTGTATGGTTTTGGTAAACCTGTATCTGCAGGGTAATTTCTTTCAAGGAGTCATTCCCTCTTCTTTTGGTTATTTGAAAGGAATTGAAGATATGGATCTTTCGCGAAACAATTTATTTGGAAAAATTCCTAGAGAGTTGCAAAACCTTCCCTTTTTGAAAAGCTTAAATTTATCATTCAATAACTTGATGGGTGAGGTGCCATCAGGAGGGATTTTTCAAAATGTGACTGCATTTTCAATTGTTGTAAATGAAAATTTGTGTGGTGGTGTTTTTGAACTCAACTTACAAACATGCCATATTCAAAGTTCAAAGAAAAAGGGAATGCCTCTAGCTCTAACGGTGGCACTTGGCACACTTCTCCTTTCACTAATTATAACATCCTTGTTTCTTCTTTATTCAAGAAGAAGACGTATTACTCAACCCATTTCTAATAAGTCTGGAGTTGGAGATAGTCTCCAACGGATTTCATACAATGTTCTTCGTGACGCAACAAATGGATTTTCTTCTGAAAGTTTGATTGGTATAGGAAGTTATGGATCTGTGTACAGAGGAGTTCTTCATAAAGATGAAAGTATTATAGCAGTGAAGGTACTTAATCTAATGGAAAGAGGTGCTTCCAAGAGCTTCATAGCTGAATGTGATGTTTTGAGAGAAGTTCAACATAGAAATTTGTTAATTTTGACTATCTGCTCTAGTGCGGATTTCCAGGGTAATAATTTCAAAGCTCTAATATTTGAGTACATGCATAATGGAAGTGTTGAGAATTGGTTGCATCCTGTATCAAATAGACAACATCAATCGGTGAACTTCGACTTTTCCCACAGGTTAGACATCTTAATAGATATTGCTTCGACGTTGAATTATCTTCATAATCAATGCAAAACACCGATAGTTCACTGTGATCTAAAACCCAGCAATGTTTTACTCGATGAGGACATGGTTGCCTATGTGGGAGACTTTGGGCTAGCAAAGTTTCTTTGCAAAAACACCAGCAATTTCGCAAACAGCGAAACCAGTTCCATTGCCATAAGAGGAACCATTGGGTATATACCTCCAGGTAAGTTCAACTCAATTTCGTATATTCAAAAACTCCGGATTTGTTGTTGTCGTTGTAAATAATATGCTTAACAAGCAAATGATGACCTGCAGAATACGGCACCGGTGCGGAGGTGTCAACTCAAGGGGATGTCTACAGCTATGGAATTCTTATGTTGGAGATGTTAGCAGGGAAAACACCAACTGATGCAATCTTCAACAATGGACTATCCCTTCATAGTCTTTGTAAAGCAAATTTAAGTGGGCAGGTGATGGACATATTAGATACGCGCCTACTTGTTGAAGAAACTCCTGCTTATACTGGCCATTATTGACATTGAAGAGCAGAGATGTGTGGCAACACAGATGCAGGAGTGCTTTATTTCCGTAATGAAAATTGGAGTTGCATGTTCTTCAGGATCAATAGGTGAGAGAATGGAGATCAAAGCTGTTCTCATAAAACTGCATACAATTAAAGAAGCTTTAATAGGGATTGGCATTTGGCAATGACCATCAAATAAATGTGGAATCTGCCTAAGGAGAAAAAATCCTTAGGAAGTAATTTTCTTGAACTTTAGTTTTGTAACTTTGTTGGATTTGTTACTGTTATTGAGAAATGATTATGTAGGTTAAAGGCTAAACTATCGAGTTATTCAACGAAGTATGGTCGAATTCCCAACTTATGCAACCAACTAAATTAGGTTTAAAATAATCAGCAAACTTTTAAGTTTTTGCAATTTATGCAATGCCGTTAACGATCCTTAACAGATGTTAGGTTTTGCTGACTGTATTTTATTTTTAAATTTTTTTATTGCTGATTGTGTAATAATTTATAGTTGACTATATTTTTTTTTTATTTAGATTTTAAGTTCGATTTGATGAATCCAATAGATTGAGTATTATAAAATTGAAAATTAGGGTTTAGAAGACTTACCTTCTTTTGAGATAAACCAATTTATTTTTATTTTTATTTTTAATTTTAATTTTATTTTTATTTTTATTTAAAAAAAAATATATTATTTAATATTAAAAATTATCCGGTCAGCGAAAAAACTAACGTCTGTTAGATTTCATTTGACGGCGTTGCATAAATTGGGAAAACATAAAAGTTTACTGATGATTTTAAACCTAATTTAGTTTGTTGCATAAGTTGGGAATTCGACCCTACTTTGCTGCATAACTCAACAGTTTAGCTTAGGTTAAACATAGGATGGTATATACTAAAATATAAATATATAATGTATGTTTATGTGTTGTATAGCTTCAATCCCCACTAGGATCTGGATTTGCCACCTTTCTGGCAATGGATTTTGACTATCCCTTTAATGTACAGTATGTTAATGTGTAATTTTTTTTATTTTTTATTTTTTTGCTTTGATTACTTAGGAGTATGTTAATGTATGGAAGTGTTTTAGGAGCTTAAACATTCTTGCGTCAGATGATCCATTGTACTATATCAAACTTTCATCTTAAAAGTAAAGATTTGCTGCTTTTTTTTAACTATATATCAAATCGCACTTATATACCAAGATATATACTAAAGTGCACGATTAAAGCCAATACCCTCCATCCTCGACCTGTCGACCAGAGTGTTAAGTATCATCATCTTCTTTCAAGCTTTTTTTCAAACACTTAGAAGGAAATGAGTTGCAGATTTTATTCGGATACTTACGCGTATGAATGGGCCTCCAATGAAAGACTGGCCCATCAACAATTCAACATGCTTAGTTCAAAGCCTGGCGCATTTCATCAGTGTTATCGTAAAAACAAGTTTCTTACGGGGGTAATTTAGGCTTTTTAACGAAAATACCTTAAAGGCTCCAAAACATGTTTGAAATTGAAAAAATTCAATTGAGAATTCATTCCCGCTTCAAATCAAAGTTTCAGAAAAAGGGGGAAAACCAGAAATGGTTTCAAAACCTGCCATAGCTTCGAATCATGTCGGAAACGTGGAAACATTCCCTTCTGAAACAGAACTAATTGTTGCGAAAGCTCTTCTTCTTCTCTCTTCAAAACCACCTCGCATTAGGTTTCTCTCTCCATTAAATACCTCAACGTAAATCTGTTTCTTCTTCTTCTTCCTTATTTCAATTTCTTCTGTAATCAAATAAAGCTTAATTGATCTGTGTTTCTGATATCTTTGCAGCATTCGATTTGATTATAAGTCATTTAGTAAGGATGAATTATCTCCGGTTGATTCGAAATCATGTTCTTCAGCTGTTACTAGCAGCGATGGTTCAACTGCTCGAGTTGCTAAATCTGATCGGTTGAAAGTTCTTGCTCGTGCAGCTCATCCTCAAGACAAGAAACTCAAGGTAAGTGAATCAGAATCGTTGTGAGACTAAGATCTGTTGTTTTGAATTTGAATTTTCTATAGTTGAGTTCTCTTAGATCTGGATTTCAATTCAAGTGCATTCTCTAATTGTTCTAGATCTACTTTTCATAAACCAATTTCTGGATCTGAATTCGGATTCAAATGTTTCTCTCCTTTTCTACAATTTCGATTTACATTTCGTTTTAGTTTCTAAATAACTTATCGTTTCTGTAGACTGGAAAGAGTGAAGATTCTTCTCCAACTGATTCCAAGTGTTCTTCCACCATTACAAGCGAGATATCTAGTTCTGGAAATGATAGAACTGATCGGCTTCGAGTCCTTACTGCTGCAGTTATGGTAATTGAATTGAATTTTGTTGCGTTTCATTCTACCATTAAGATATGTTGTTTGTGAATTTGAGTTCTTAATTCGCTTTCTCAAGATGTATATCTGGTGATAAATTTATTTTACTCGAACTTCTATCTTCATGTTTGGATCTAAATTAAACTCAATTGAAATGTTTCTGTTCTATAATCATCTATTTGAAATCTCTGGTTTCTATACTTTGTTCTGATTTTCAGGTTATTAGAAGAAGTCGGTCAAAGCATTACCGAAATTCTAATCGACGGGAGAAACTCTCTGTTGTTTGGAGAAAACCGGCGATAAGAACTCAGGTGCCGATGAAAGAAGATACCACAGAAGTTTGTTCTCAGTCAAATGCATCAAGTGCAGTTCTAGCTCTCTGTGCACCTAGCCAGTATTTAATGAGAGCTGGAAAGATCGCTAAACATGTTGAACGGAGAAGACACCACTCGCCTTCCTTGAGACGCCGAGCTGAAGTTATTATGAAGCTTCTTTCTTCTGATTGTGCTACGGAAGTTCAAATTCGACAAGTAATTGGTGACACCCCTGACACCAGCAAAGCTCTTAGGATGTGAGTTCTCCCTCTCTCTCTCTCTTTTTACTGCATCACCATATATGATGATGCCACGTGGTTCTTGTGATCTGATCTTTCTCCAAAAGGTTTGTACGTGTCACGTTCCACTTCTATCAAATGCACACATGGCATCATGTGAGGAGAAAGAAATGTGAAAGATATCACTGTTGGTGGGGTCGTGCCTTCTGTCAGGAAGTCTGTTAATGTGTCATGCTTTTTCTCGATGGAATGATGCCACCAGAACTGATTGACTGTGCTCTGTGCACGTGGGAATGTGAGATCACTTTTTGGAAGCTTTTCCCCCGGGATATTTGTTTTCATGCATTTTCCATGGACCAAATTACTCACTTTCACAAAGAACTTTGAAGTTGGTTGCAAAACTGACAACCAACTACAAATTTGACAATGAACTTTGAGTTAGCTTTCTTAACTAACATTGGGAACGGAATCTGGTAAATTTCGTCGACGCACTTGTTGACGTGTAAAATATTTGGACACATGGCGTTGACTGCTACACAGTGTCACTAACTATTGCCACGGTTGCACGATAAGAAGCTCATGGTAGGCACGTGATTAGTTAAAAAGTTGATTACAATAAAATCTCTTTCAGACAACAATTAAAACTAATTTAATAAAATCAAAATAATTTAATCTTTCTTTCTTTACAAAAATCACTTTCACTGTGGTCCCTTTCCGGCAACTCCACTTAAAATTTGTTTTCGTCCTATCAGTGAGATGCCCAGAACCAGGTAAGGAGAGAAGATTCTTGGCTGCTGAAGTTATTTCTTGATCTAGTTTTTCTTCAAGAGATAAATGTGGGGTAAAATGTGGGGTTTCAGCAAGAGGGTTATTGTAAGGGAAAGTTTTGGTTGCCATCTATGCATAAAAGAAAGAGAAGAAAAGGAAAGAGGAAGATGACTATATGAGTGTAAAGGGTTCAGAAATTGAGGGACACATGTTTTTGTTCTCACCCTAAGCATAGAAGACCTTCTAAAGTCTGTCAAATGTATAAACTGTTTGTGATTTCAAGATTTTGCAGTTTTCCTTTTCCTTGAGTTTTTAGGAGTCTAGACAACATCTCATCAAACCTTCTACTGTATATGGCTATGCAGCCTTAAAAATATAGAGTAAACAATTTTTGACTGATAATTATCAATTCGATTCATGAAGTATTCTTCTCTCTTCATCATCTCCAATTGAGTTTTTGGCACAAGATTATCAATCCACACAAAGTAATTACATTCTCCCCTCACACAGTTGATGAATTTTCGATTTTTGTTGGCTTCCGTACCTGAAACTCTAATTGGAGCAGGAATTCCACATTTGCAGGTGGCATATGCATTGGTATAAGACTTAGTTGAGCTTGAAGACATGATTTTCATGAAATTTGGGGAAGAAAGGGTAAGAAGAGCTTTAATTAGATTTCTAGGGCTTCACTGGTATAAATAGACAAAGGAAGAAGATGATGTTTAAACAAGGGTTAACCGTTATTGCTTTTTCTCACGTGCAAAGCACGCATGGACTTAACCGTTATTGTTTTTTCTGTTTTCATTATTTACTTACGTGTCATTAAATGGCAAGCCACGTTATACATATTCTTCCATGTCACACAGTTCAACGGAGAAAACTACCGGAGACTTTTTCAATGTTAGTCAAGAAAGTTGACTCGAAGTTCATTGTTAACTTTGTAGTTGGTTGTCAGTTTTGCAACCAACTTCAAAGTTCGTTGTCAAAGTGAGTAATTTGGTCCTTTTTCATGAAGCTCTTGGGCCCTTTTACATGATTCCCTTATTCTAGTACTAAACTGCTTACGGCCGAACTGAACTTGATGACCTGTAGTGGATGCCTGTCTGCCTGATTGAGTCATAAGCAACCAATGTGCTCAAGTAATCCAAGTTCATCTTCTCTGAAAAATAAATACACTAATATGGATGGTCACTTCGAATCTTGAATTTTATTTCAGCACAAATGACATTAAGAGCATTCCCAATGGTAGGTTTTAGCACACTTTTAGTAAGCTTTTAGTGAAAACACTTGTCAATGGTAGCTTTTAACACACTTTTCAAGCAAAACATTTTTAACTCCTTGGCAAATTTGCCAAGGAGTTAAAAGAGTTTTAGAGGTGCCACATAAGATTGTTTAATAATTAAAATTATATTGCATTTAAAAACAACTATTGGCAACTCTAAAAAGTAAAAAACACTTTTAGCATAGTTTAATCCTAAAACCTTTACCCTCTCTCCTACGTGGCACCTCTAAAACCATTTTACCATTAGGAATGCTCTAAGGAATTATGAGCGAATTTCCTTAATATGACACGTCATAATGACTGAATCCTCCATTAATCAGAAAGACTAATAACAATGTGTTTGGTATTTAAAGACATTATGAATCAATCAGGGGTTCTCAGACCTAGATTATGAAACACCAATAATGGGCTCCTATTAGTCCTATGCCACTAAAACAAACTGATTGTAGACATCATGTGGGCTCAGGCCTATATCTTTTTCATTCTACTGGAAAATTGATCATAATTCATGGACTGTCCACCATAGTACATTAGTACCCACTTAAATGAGTTCCTATGACAAATTTGCAGGTTGTTGAAGCTGGAAAAGGTAAAGAGATTTGGTGCAGGAGGTCCAAAGGATCCATACATATACCAGGTATTAAATCCACTGCATTTTATGACTTTTTTCTTACTACATCTATCCATGAAATGGGATTCCTAGAAGAACCAGAATGGCTGAATAGCTGATCTTTATACAATTGTGACACATCAGCCGAAGAATATCACCCAAATGAACTATCAGATTTTTGGCTGATGTATCTGTGTATGCATTGTATATGGTGTGGACTCTGGAGATCAGCGTGGTGTCTAGAATCCCTGAATCAGTAAACTTATATATGCTTCTGTGTTTTGTATATAGGTAGCAGGATCCGGTAGCATTGTAGACTCGGCTTGAGCCGAGTTGTGTATTATTACACGGTTAGAGAGTTTCGGGTATATAATGAAAATACAGACAGAAAAGGGTGTTAGTCATCACTAACATAATAGCATACAAACTTTGCCTTGGCACATAGTTTCTTCCCTAATCCCTACATTTATAGGAAGGGAAGAATAAGTAGAACTGTAGAATGTTACTGCACTTTAAAATTGCAATGATAGTTCATCTTGTATCATTTCATTTTTGTGAGTAGTGGTGCGGACTTGTAGTGATGGGTTTATAATATTGGATCCAGATTGTATGTTAAGAGCCCATGGTTGCAGCTGGGTTAACTTGAATGTTCTGGTCTGGAATCTGGATGCATATTTTGTGGCTTCAATGGTTTGTTTGATTCAGTCATAAACTCATAACTAGACAAAATCTGAATAGAAGACCCACCATTGAAGCACTTAGAATTTCTAAGTTAGAAACACACGTTTTTAACATTCTAAGAACCTGTGTGCTGTACTGCTGTAAGTCTGTAACTCACTTCTTTATGTGGAAGGAGACAGCCGTTATAAGAACACATGCTTGTCGTTCAATGGATCAGAAAATTATACTAACTACACAATGCAAATGTACAAAATAAAGAATTGGCTTCATGTTGGCTTTCAGACCTCGTAAACAGAAGTAGGACACTCTATGACGTTTTACATGCATGAATTCTCTAATGTAGTTTAGAGAAGATAGATAGAGAAATCTTTTTAAAACAGCAATTATTAAGTGAGCAGCTCATAATCTCATATTTGCCAAGCAAGTTTCTTCATCAAAAGCAAAAAAAAAAAAAAAAAAGCTTTTCCTAAACCTGACCTTGGTTGAATGAGCTGAAGTCCAAAATTTTCTATGGTCTTCTTTTCTCATTCTTAATTCACTTTGAACCACTAGAATCTCATACTTAATAAGATAGATCCAAATACTTTCAGTTAACGGGCCTCAGCTCTAAAGCATAATTTGCTTTCTAATACTAATAATATGGTCAAATCAAACTTATAAATTAAGAATTAGGAATACTAAAACTACGCCATTTTCTGTTTTTCTTTTGTTCTTTTATTTCCGGGGCTCGAAACTGGTCAATGAGTCTTGATAGTTGATACAACTTGAAACTTTGTTCATCACAATTTTTTTTTTTTTTATTTAGCTTTCCGAACCACTTTTGCTAAAGAATTTGATTCATATTTTTGTTTGAAGAGGGGCCAACCCTGTCCGTAAGACCATAAGTTGACTGATGAATTACTTCATTATGAACACCAAGGAGTACTCTAAGAGTGCACCTCCGTTGTGTTCAGTAGTCTGTAAGGGCTGAGACCACATTGCGTTGGAATTAAAATTGGCGCACTCACGAAAATCTCAGAAGGAATACAGGACTTTGATCTATTTATTTTGAGATGCCCTAATCTTTGATCTAATAATAACCTACATTTCATGTAAGTTCATGTTTTACTTGATTGCAAGGCTAGAAGTCGCTCAATTTTGTTTTTGTTCTCAATCAAGGGAACAGTTTGTCTAGCCATTTCCGAACATCATTATTGGTTAGCATCTAATGTTAGGTAAACCAACACTTAAAGCACATTTAGTTAGTGTATTTTTTCCAATACAATCATGACCCCTTCTTCATTCATTGTATGTAAAGTGACCAAATGCTCATTCCTTACATGCTTATGTGGCTCTATTTTTCAAGTTCAGTGTTCAACAATCAAAACATATAAGTATATTTATGTGGTTAATTTTTTGAGTTCTGGAGTTTTCAATTGGATCTTACATTCTTACCTGACAGACAGAAACAGCATCAACCTTTGCCATCAATGATCCCAAAGTATCCATTACTGTATTATTTTTTTCTACATGGTTTGTTAAAAGTTAAAACTACTACTAGAATTTAATGCACATTGGTGCATTAGCAACATTGAATTGTCCATAAAAAAACCAAAAAACAGTACCTTAATTGTCATCTGAAGTTCGTGTACATTTGCTTCATTAACAAAGAGTAAGCTTTCCTTGATATACTAAGAAATAAATTAACCATAGCTGTTAAAAGTATACAAGAAGACTCTTTGTTCTTATGTTCTATACACATTAAACATTCCAAATACCCATTGAAGGTTATGAATTAGTTTCTCATCATCCTTAGAGCCAAGGCTTGAAGCTCACCCAAATCACTCTGAGACATTCTTTTCTTAGAACAAGTTTGAAACTGGTAGTCGTCATTAGCTTGGACATTTTGGAATTCCATCATATCAGTACTATTGTTGTCGACCGAATCAATGGAGCTCTGAGGCGATATGGACTGCATGTGTGTAGGATAGGACATATGTTGAAGTCCTTCCTCAACCATATTGTCCCTCCAATGGTTCTGAAAAGCTCGTGAATCAACAAGATTGTTTGCCATTTGAACCTTCACTTGCATCAGCTGAGTTTGCAAAAATGCTACCTGCCATATTATAAGATAATAAGCATCATTATAATCATACAAATTTCCAGGTTCCTTTACAAGAATCTTCTAAGTATATAATAAGAGTAGAGGCTCACCTGTTGCTGGAGAGCAAAGATATGTGCCACACAACCATAAACAGGATCTCTGATCCTAGCCTGAGCTTCATAAGCAATTGTGACAACTGCCTCACACCGATCAGATACAGGAATTTGAGACAACATTTTTGAAATATTGCTTGCACCAAAAACCTTATGAATAGCAGCAAATTGAGTAGAACCTTGTTCTGAACAAAAATATGGTGCAAATATGCAATCTGAAGCACATTTTCTTCTTAAGAATTTGCAAGCACCACAAGGAGAACCAGTACTACTAGACCCTGTACTTGTTGTAGCCATGAGTACTACTACAATTAGAAATTAGAAAGAAAAATAGAATCTTAGGCACACGAATGCACTAGGAAATAGTGCTTAGAAGGGATTTGGAGAACAAAAGGCAAGTGGGGTTCAAGAGGTCTTATAACAAGCTACCTTAGGAGACATGGAAGACCTGTTTGTAGGGTTTGAAGGAAACATTTATTAATGGTGGTTTAGACTTTAGAATAGAATTACTATAATTTTCTAATGGTTTTTGTGTGTAACCTATGCTTCTTTTTTTTTATTATTATTTTATAAAAATTTAAAATTTTCAAACTTATTTATCCGCCGAACACCGCCGCACTTTGGAACTGCTGCGAGTCGTCACTTTCTGGCAAATGTTTACATTACTACAAGAGTGATAATTTTTAATAATCAAATTTTTGTCAAAGAGTTGAACAATGGAAATAATTGCTTTGAATTTCATATAAAATGAAGGACATGTGTGATATTAAAAAATTGCTTCGTGTGCCGACAAGAACAATGGAGTAGTTTGCTACTTTGCTTATTAACACTTGGGTTTAAAATCAATCCAAAGCACCTCTACCCAACTCACAACATAAACTAATCACGCGTGTGGACTACTTGTAGCCTACAAGTTTTGTAGGAAGAAGACTAAATTAAGGTTGTGCTCGCCCACTACTTTGGTTTCTGCTGATTTGCTAAACTTGAACTAGAGTTGAAGCTTTATGCAATATGAGATTTGGCATTGCAAGATTGCAAGCACTGATAAACCACAGTTTCAAAATGGCAACAAATATTAGTAAAGGTCACTTTATACTATATCATAAATTCCCAATTATCTCAAAGGTCTTGAGCATTATCTTTCTCGCATATTAAGAAAACTGATAGATTTCAATATGCCTAACCAAGTAAAAGGGTTCATCTGTAACACCAACATGTCCATATACCTCACTCTACTATGGCCTCTCAGCAACAACTGACATGTTCAACCCATTATTGCAAGTTAATAATAATTTTTTTTTAAACAATTATCTCCAGACCACCTTTTTCACGAGATGATTGTTGGTTATAAGCTTCACTATTTTAAGAGTAGTGAAAAATTGCAGCTTTAGAAATAACTTGACTAGCACCTTTTATAAGAAGGCACAGCACAACAATAATCATTTTGCATAAAAAACACTTGGTGGGAACCATTAAAAGTTTGCACAATACAAGTGATGCATATCAAGTTTCATATGGTGGTAATAGATATAATAGCTCAATTATATAAGTGAAGGGCAAATAAGCAGTGGAAAATGAATCTAAAGTAGTTTCCATTGGCATTTACAAGAACCATCGTGTCTGCCTAGGATGATATAAAATACTGAACCAAATATCTACACCTCCAACCCAAAAAAGACCTTATTCCGACATCCTTCAAAAAACCGCACAACATTAATTCCCCTCCAAAACGAAGAAACAGTTCAGTCACCTTTCTTTGGTGTTGTCTTGTGATGGAACCTCACCTTCAATAAGAACTGCATCTTAACCTGACAAAAAAATCAAGCTTTAGGCAAAATTCACCAGAGATCTCGAGAAACATAGGAAAAAGGAGCTGATCAAGAATTAAAGATTTGGACAAACTGATACATTACTTAACTTCCCACAAGGCACCACGACCTGTAATTATGACTAACCTGAGCAGTATCATAGACAATATACTCGTTGTACATTAGCTCGGATGCCTTAACATTTGATTGCACGGGCTTCCCACAGGGCACTACGACTTCGTCCCTCCATTTAGAATACTCTGATGGCTGAGGTATAGTTTTCCCAAGCCCTTTGGTTGAGTGCTTTCCTTTTGGAGGCTTCTCCATATACTTTATCACACACAAAAAAAAAATTAATAGCTACGTTAAGGAAAATAACACAACACAAACCAGAGAAGAATGCACAACACACAAAAAAACATGCATGGATTATAACTTAAAATCATGAATTTGTGATAATAATGCGCTAATTGGCATACCTCAAATGCATGGTTACTTTCTAAAACTTGTGCACTGACACCTACATGCAAGTATACGAGAGAATGAAGGAAAGACAAACTGTTTGTGACTCACCGAAGCTTTCTTGAGCTCATAGACCTCCCCCAAGGCAACTTCACTCAGAAGCATTAATCCCACTGGATTCTTCCTGTCTGTGTAGCAATATTGAGCACTCTTGCTCACCATATCAGCAAAGTAAACACCTTTACCAAACTAGAAAAAAATTCAAATTTTGAAAGTCAGATGCAGTGCTGGCAAGAGAGAGAGAGAGAGAGAGAGAGAGAGAGAGAGAGAGAGAGAGAGAGAGAGAGAGACCATATAGCCAGTGGCGGGAGCTTCTGGGGGTGCTATTCTCAGTCCTTGGCTGAGGATACCGACAAAGTTCGTCAGCCGTGAACCTGTTAACCAGTAACTTGTCAGATCAACATGTACAAGATTCACTTGAAGATAGTGGCAACACACAAGTCAAGCGTTTTCAAATGTAATGTTCATTTCCATGTGCTAGTAAAAGTACCTTAAAAGTTAAAACTGTGGTCCAAGTAATGATAAGTACTCAGACATAAATATGGAAAACAGTGATCTCCCTGTCGATTTCTAAAAATATAGAACACAGAACAGAGTCTTGTACCACTACTGAAGCAACTTCTTAAAGATGACATTTCTTTGTAGTCTTTTATGTGATATACTTAGATATATATAAGTATCTGTCCAGTTAATATTCATAGGTTAATTTTATATAAACACCTTTTATCGATCAAAACAAACAAACAAAAAGACACATGCATTTTGTTCACCAAGCAAACAAAGGTGGGCTTGCAACAGAAAACAAAAACATACTACAACAGTTATGATGCATTATCTGGTAGTGGCATATAATAAATATGCGCAAATTTACGCTGGCATATTTAAAGCAAGTAGTTTCCAATAGTAAGATCCTATTCAAATGATTAATGTGTTTGACTTACCGTGCCACAAAAGCATTTTATTCTGAAGTTTTTTTCGGTATGGGGCAAACTTATCAAATTCTCCTTCTCTTTCAAGTGTGAACACGTCTTCAAGTTCAAGAGCCCATTCCTGAGGATGTATAACAGATTAGAGGGAGGAAAAGATTAAACCAAACTGTAATGACACTCACACAAAACAAGATAACATAGAAAAATTGGCATTTGACCCACAGTATGTGTAGGAGCATGGGTAGTATCGAGATATTTCTTGATAAGCTGAAAATCTTCACTTTCATGGGGCACTGGAGCAATGTCACACCGGAGCTTCTTATAGTTCTCATCAAGGGAGTCGTCATTTTCAACATCAAAACCAACCAGTCTGGAAGCAATTTCAATGTCTTGAAGAGCTTCTAACATTTTCACCTATTGCAGAAAATATATTAACAGAAGAGTCGCCAAATTATTCCATACAAACTAACAAAACCCTATGAGCTAATACATGAACAAATTTAATAGCAACCAAAGAACACACAAATGAGTTTAGACATCTGTACCTTCGATCTAAAATCATCTTCGTCTCTTATGACATGTGGATGAACTGAAGGGATTAGTGTGAAAAAACGGTTGCTTATGTCTCTAAGTAAGGTCTCCTTCACAGAAGAGTTATGATTACCGGTCAACAGATTTTGTATCTCCGTCAATGCTTCAAAACCTGAAAAAAAATACAAATTAAGTATTTATGAATGAATTCAAATCCATTCCATATGATGCATTCGTGCACCAATACCTAAGTACTGAACAAAACACATTCCCAAGATGTTGGTGAATAAAACTGCATATCCGTCATAAATAACAAGATGCTTACCCTTCTGGATGTTACTTTTGCTTAGCTTTCCAAGAGGCATTTCTGACATGTTTATTTCAAACTCCATCATGGCAGCCCTGTGAGAATTACAACTTGTTTCCTCAGGCACAAGATCTTAGTCTTACA
The DNA here is from genome assembly GCA_023053565.1 of Aquilegia eximia. NCBI lineage: Eukaryota > Viridiplantae > Streptophyta > Magnoliopsida > Ranunculales > Ranunculaceae > Aquilegia > Aquilegia eximia. Next base: position 1,747,611 of record JALIGU010000003.1, read on the forward strand.
GCAACTAAAATAAAACAAAATTAGGTGGAATATAACCTGTATGTTTCCACATTAAAAAGCATCTTCATCAGTTCTACTAATGGAGGAGCAAGATGGCTCTTTACATTGTCAGTATTCTTCCTCTTTGACACCTGTTTGTTGACTCCATAATCCTTCAAGTCCACATACATAATACAATAATTAGGTAAGAGACGTTTCTATAGAAGAAAAAAGTTTACAAAGATGCATAAAACAATGAAAAGCACAAGTACAATGTCAAGTGGAAAGAATCTTCCAGGTTGCTTCTGAAAGTTCTGCTTTTGTTCCCATGCTTCCCAAGGATTGCCTGTCTTTTCAAGAAATAAACGCTTAAATTCTTGGATCGCATCGGATTTTGACATCTCTTCCAATTTGGTCCCACCAATTTTATCATTACCAACACGACCCCACTTGCGGAATACATAACAGTTTGACCCGTTGTCATCTTGGATGATCTGAAGTATATAGCAACTACATATAGCATAGAGATGGTGTTAAATTCTAAAAAAACAGTAAAGAATGAAAGAGACAGTAACATAGGGAAAGTGTGTTTCGAGAAGTCATTGCAGCAGCAAAATCAATCAAACCTGATATTCAGAAGTGAGCCAATGATGTGTGTTAAGCATTCACATTATTATCATTTGTAAAAGTCATCGATCCCACTACATTTATCATTCTCAAAACTCTTTTCTACAGACAGGTACTCTTAAACTTCATAGTATAACATCAGATAGGATTTTCACTTATTTTAATTGTGCTGCAGCATTAAGGTGAACTTATAGTAAATCGCTGAGTAGAGATATGAAAGAAGCTTGAACTCTTGAAGGCACGTTACAATGTATGGGGATGTAGTGGCAAGACATTAAACATGAAATGAGCTTGATGTCAGATGTTAGTTCGAGAGAATTTCTAAATCTATTCATTCAAATGTGACTAAAATAAATTCAACAAATTTGTCTTTAATGCCAATAAATCCCCACACAATCAGTGTTCTTTAAGTGAAAAGGGGAGTAATAGCAGACTCCAATTTCTCATGTATCAGCCTTTAAGGTGGAGAAAGCTGGGAAGAAAACAACATAAACTCTACAGTTCTATTTGATATTTGTGCATCATTAATAAAATAAGTCCCCATCTGGAGAAAGGATATATAGTACTGTAAATGTGTTGCATACTTGCATGCCAGAAACAAGCCAATGTGAAATTATATAAAGACACAGTAAGTGTTTTCGTAACCAAACATAATTTACCTGTTAATGCCAGTCGATAGGTCAGACATGTTTAATGTTGTATTATATATACTTTTCCCATCCTCAAGAATGTGACCTGAATCCTGCAGACCAGAAGATTCGTGCACTGCGCTTCTCCCCTTGACTTTCACAGTGACCATACCTTTTGAAGCATCACCAACTGCTTCAATTTTGTATAAATCAAAAGGAAGCATCTTCTGCCTTTCAATGCAGTCAACTAAGTAACTATCCCTCACAATAGGTAATTTCATTTTCCTGCCAAGTCGGTGACAATATTGACCATAAAGTATTTCCAAGTGAAAAAAATGTATGTGTATAATCACACACACAGAGAGTCTGTATGTCTGTGTGCGTGATTAGTTATATAAAACAAAAACTCTACCTCGCTTTTTTAATCTCAGGATCTTCATCGTTCACTTGACCACCACTAACAACCATGCATGTTGTGCCTGCAATGAAAGCAAGGGAGTAACGCCATACATCATTTATATAAATTCAGAATGACTGAAATGATACAAGCATTTGCATTCCACTTCAAGAATACACAAGGAATTACCTTTCCAATAGTAAATCAAAGATCAAAATCACTTAAAATTACCTTTCTTTATCTTCGCATGAATTACTCCACCCACACCTTCAATTTTGCACTTCCATTCATCCTGAAAACAAACTTGCAGTAAGATAAGTGATATTACCAGAGAAACTAAATAAAAAGAGTTTCAAAATATGGTTTGTCAAATTAACAGGATATATTTCTAACTTACTATACTTTTCTTGGGTCCAATAATCGCAACTTTCAAATCTTCCAACTTCCCATCACTTGATATATTAGGCATGCCAGTAGCTTTACTTCCTGAAGCTTTGCTGGAAGATAATGGCGGAAGAATACGATCAGGTTTCTGTCCTTTTTGTGATTTGTACCACTGCAGTAAATAAAACATTACCAAACTTTTAACTCAAATACCCCTCCAGAGCTACTATATGACTAGGCAATGGTACCATACCTTGTTAAGATACTCATTACTTGTATCATCTGGAACTTTCCATTTTCCCTTGAGACGGCTTGATTCAGTAGTAGAGTACGAACATTTGCTCCACTCCGATACATACCCGTGGCAACGATATTGACCCCCAGAGTAACATAAAGGACCATTGCAGATGGGGCAGGGACCCAATGCTCCAAATAGCATACCATCAGCACTGAACACAAATGAAGAAAAAAAAATGTTACTAGCAGCATCCAACTACGGCACTAGGTTCAAGAACCCTAACAAGCACCGTATCCAACAGCAACAAAAAAATGAGGCATCTAACTATAATAAAATATATTAAGAAAGTAGTGTGAAGAGGGCTCATGTTTTCTTCAAATGATCATCATCATAAAATCATTGTTGCTCCTTTGATGCAAGCAATGGCTTGACTACACCAGTACACCTAGTTTCCCTTGTATTTTTTTTCTTTCATTGTTTTGGAATACCTCTTCCCTTTCTTAACCTTGTAATACATTTTTACTCATGCAATGAATTTAAGACATTTTTAGTACAGAAAATTAATGGAGAGAATACATTAAATTGGAATATTTATATATTATGAATTATTTTGTCCTGCTCTATTAATGATCAAACAAGTTAGTGTATGGAAGTGAGAGAGTACTAAAACTCTTCCAGAAGTCGCATCCCGAGCTAATAATCCAATCATGCAAACAAACCTTAGTATTTATGCATTTTATGATGCTGTGATGCACATGTCCTCGTGTTTCCATTTCCAACAAGGAGAGGCATAAAATTGGGAGAATTACATGTTCGTATGCAGTCCAAAACGTTAAGTTCTAACCCTAGGGCAGACAAGATAGTACATGAAGATACTTACCAACGATCTCTTAAGTCGAATTCCGATCCAGCTGAATATTGATGATTGGCCTCAAGCATCTCCCGCAGTTCTGCTGTTGTTACATGCTTTTTAAGGTCATCTTTTATACCCCATAGTATTTTGGTCTGAGCTTCCAGCTTACTCTCCAGATCAGAAGCGTCATTGCACTTTTGTCCAGACTTCGCAAATTTGTTTCCCCTTGGGTCATCTTTAACAGACACATTTTCTTCAGTTTTAGGGACCTTTGACTTTTGATCACCAGTGATAACTTTTTTGCGTTTAGTTCCACCAATCGAAGAATTATGGAGTAGTTTGTCTTCCCCAGAAGGTGCCTCAGATTTTGAAACTGAAGAGATCATTCAAATTAACAAGACTATAACAATAAAGCTTCAAAATAGTGTTCAGCCTATCTGCATGGATTTAATATTTACAAACCATACCGCTTTTGCTGGAGGAAACGCCCTTTCCAGCAATGGAGAAAATAGCTTCCTGCTCTGAAACTGGAAGGCTATCCCAGCCTAATAACTTCTCAACTTGAATAGAGGGAGCCGACTCCAAAAAACAGTTTGTGTGGTTCCATGTCACCCCCCTGGGGCCCTGTCCTTCTGGCTTGGTCGAAATCCGAACCTAGAAGATCGCAATAAAAAAATTCAGAAAATTTGGTCAATAATACACTAAAACAGGGAGGACAATTCTTTGTGGATAAATAGCATTTTTATTGATAATGGGAACTGGTTACAATACGAAAGGGAGGGGAATTAGACGGTATCAAACTCAATTGTATGATTGTATCAATAAAAAATACAGATTTGCAATAATAATACACTCAAGAGCAGATAGAATAATTTGTTACGAAGATGATAAGGAGGAAGTAAAGTTGGTATGAAGATAACATCCACATTAAAATTATGAAGGGCTTCTAAAATTTCTTTTGTGTACATGAGGAGGCCCATCCTTCTATCAAAACTTATTACAATTGAAGAGCATCTTCTGCAGCAGGGCTATAGACCATCTCAACATGCATTCTTGTTACCACAGATCTTAATAAAAGTTAATGTCCTAAATCTCAATACACTGGGTTTTTTTTTTCAAGTGTCTTTTTTCCCTACTCAGAACTAATGGAGGTTTTCAGCTTAAGAATAAGAAAAATTGCCAAACCTGTCCCTTCATAATTTTCTGATTGCAAAGCTTGCAAGTAGCGCGTGAAGTTTGTGATACCTCAACACCATATATACTACCAGCAACAGTGGTTGTAGTACTTGAGGAAGAAACACCACTCTCTAAGTATTTTCTTATCTTTTGCTGATCTTCCCATCGAAGTGAGTCTATGCCTTCAACATCATCAATGCTGAGAGTATAATTTAAAAAAAAAAAAAAAAAAAAAAAAAAAAGATTCAATTCATAGAAGACAATGATGAATACTAACTAGACACCACTAGAAACTACTTTGAAGATACTTACGATTTGATTTGGTTCGCTTTCTTCAATATGCAAGCAGCATGATTCCACATCTGATTCAGAATACAGATATAATTCAAAGGATTTCCGTAGTGCAAATAAATTTAGAAAGCAGGTGAAGACAAAACAATGATAAAAATATCTATTCTCTAAAACACAAATATCAAAACTCTCTCTGCCTGGAGTAGAAAAAAAATTATAACATAGGTAAGAATTTTACTGATAGGAGGTACAAATATTAGACATTAGATATGTGCAATTTACACTTATTTAATATCACCAACACATATCGCAAACAACTACCAATTCAGCATGCAACACCATCATTATATTCTGCAATGCATTGTGTGACATCTCACCTCTCAGAATAAACCACCACCAATGTCGTCGAAAACAATGTGGTTGCCAACAAAATGTATACATACAGTAATTGCAATATAATTAATACGTACATGAAGTAATTTATAGAACATTCCAAGAACCTAATTACTAATGCCGAGTCCATGCTTACTTTAACAATTAAAAAGACACATTTTGATAAAAGTAAGACAATCCATTCAACTAGATAACATTTATAACAAATTCTTTTCATAAAGAAATTGAAAAAGATCCAATCTTTAATAAATAAAAAATGTTAAAAAAATAATTCAAACTTTAGAGAAAAAAATGAAGTTTTACATACAGGCATAAGTCCATCAAAGTGACTAGATTGAACCATTCTCCCTAATCGAAGTGTTTCTTTATCAATAGGTATCTTGCAAGTTTTACAAGATGATCTTCCTGACTTTGCGTATTCTGCTTTCCATGGCTTTTCTGGTGTCGCCATGCTCTTAACCTACGCACCACTCCAAACCCTCTCTCTCTCTCTTCTTCTTCTTCTTCTCTCTCTTTCTCTCTCTCTCTGCTTACCAGTGTTGGAAAGTGAATATCTTTTCTTGGACGCTTTATGTCCCCGGCTTATTTTAGCAATTTTTTCTCTCTCTGACTCTGTCAGTCTGTCGCCAACTCCAAAGTGGCTTTCCAAGCTGGACTTTTACTTTAATAAAGCCCATGATATATTGGTATGGGCCTATCGGGCGTGCACATTAGCCCAATAAATCCTTCATTCCTGACTCCTGTGTCTTTATCTGAACTTTCTTGATGAGATGTTGTGTGAAGCCATTTATGCAGAAAGCAAGAAACATGGACATTATTGCTATGTTAACAACTAAAATCAATTTCTCTTCTTCCCTCCTTCTTCCTCACACAATTCAAAAACTACCTAATTCTCATTCTCAAGTTAACAAAAACCAACCAATCATTTATCTTCCCTCACTTCATCAAAAGACAAACTTAGAAGAAACTAAACAAGTTCATGCTCATATGATCAAAACCCAATTTAATTATAACCAACAGATTTCTATCAATTTCTTTGAACCTCATTCTAGTCCAGCAGCTCAATTCAACTTCATTATTACCTCTTACATAAAAAACAACTTACCCAAAGAAGCAATAAGTATTTATGTTCAATTGAGGAAAACAGAAGACAGGGTTATTGATACTTTTACAATACCATCAATCTTGAAAGCATGCAGTCAGTTATCATGGATACAACAAGGGAAAGAAATTCATGGTTTTGTATTGAAGAATGGATTGGATTGGGATGTTTTTGTGCAGAATGCATTGATTCAGATGTACACCGAGTGCGCGAGTATGGAAGCTGCCCGAAAGGTATTCAATTATATGCCTCAAAGAGATATTGTTTCTTGGAGTACTATGATTAGAAGTTATAGTCGAAATAGATTCCACGGCGAAGCTTTGGAGCTTATTAGAGAAATGCATCTTTCCCAAGTGAAACCTAGTGAGATAGCTATGATAAACATGGTCAATCTTTTTGCAGATATAGCGAATGCGAAGATGGGAAGACCTATGCATGCGTATGTTGTAAAGAATAGTGACATGAGAGCAATTGGAGTTCCGATTATTACTGCATTAATAGACATGTATGCCAAATGCGGAAATATAACTTTGGCTCGACGATTGTTTAACAGACTAAATCAGAAAAGTGTAGTGTCTTGGACTGCTATGATTGCTGGTTACATTCGCTGCAATAAGTTAGTTGAGGCAATTAAACTATTTGTGAAGATGCAGGAAGAAAACATCTTCCCAAATGAGATTACAATGCTGAGCCTGGTTTTGGAGTGTGGATTCACAGGAGCTCTGGAACTGGGAAAGCAGCTGCACAATTACATCCTAAGGAAAGGTTTTAAGATGTCAGTAGAATTGTCCACTGCTCTGGTAGATATGTATGGGAAGTGCGGAGAGATGAAGGTTGCGAGATCTCTATTTGATAGTTCAGATGAAAAAGATGTCATGATGTGGACCGCTGCAATCTCTGGATATGCGCAGGCAAAATGCCTTGACCAGGCTTTTGATCTCTTTGTCCAGATGAGGAATGCAGGTGTTACGCCAAATGAGGTGACGATGGTTAACCTCCTTTCTTTATGTGCAGAAGCAGGAGCTCTTGATCTAGGAAAATGGATCCATGCTTACATGGAAAAGGAAGGCATTGTGTCTGATCTCATACTAACAACTACCTTGGTGGATATGTATGCGAAATGTGGTGACATAGGACGGGCGCGGCACATTTTTGACAATGCTCCGGATAGAGACATTTGCTTGTGGAATGCCATGCTGTGTGGATTAGCAATGCATGGCTATGGTGTGGAAGCCCTTGAACTCTTCTACCGCTTGGAGAGAACTGAAATCAAACCCAATGATATCACATTCATTGGAGTCTTGCATGCCTGTAGTCATGCAAGGTTGGTGACAGAGGGACAAAACGTTTTCAGACAAATGGAATGCGAGTTTGGTGTAGTACCACAAGTTGAACATTATGGCTGCATGGTGGATCTTCTTGGTCGAGCCGGCCTGGTTGATGAGGCATACAAATTTATTTTAAGAATGCCTATCCAACCAAACACCATCGTGTGGGGGTCTCTTCTTGCTGCCTGCAAGCTTCACAAAAATTTGAAATTGGGGGAATTAGCAGCAAGACGTCTACTTGAAATGGAACCTGATAACTGTGGTTACAATGTATTGATTTCAAACATCTATGCAGCTGCAAAAAGATGGAATGATGTTGCAGGAGTGAGGAAAACTATGAGGGATACAGGACTAAGGAAGGCACCAGGTATCAGTGCCATTGAAGTGAATGGCTCGATGCATGAGTTCATCATGGGAGATAGATCCCACTTACGGACAGATGAAATATACGAAATGCTAACTGAGATGACGAAGAAACTAAAACAGGCAGGTTATGTTGCTGACACTTCAGCTGTGATGCTAAATGTAGACGAGGAAGAGAAGGAAACAGCCCTCACATATCACAGTGAGAAATTAGCCATTGCCTTTGGTCTCATTAGTACATCTCCAAGCACACCAATTCGCATTGTCAAAAACCTCCGTGTTTGTGATGACTGCCACACTGCAACAAAGATTTTATCTAAGGTTTTTGGAAGAGTAATTGTTGTGAGGGATCGCAACCGTTTTCACCATTTCAACGAAGGGTCTTGTTCTTGTGGAGATTTTTGGTAGCATTGTAGTCATTGAGATTCTTCTATGTACACATATTTTGTAGCAATTGGAGAAGTATCAGTGGTATAAGTTTTAAAGTAATCGAAATAGGACTGAAGACAGTTGCAAATTTTAAAAGTGCAACATTCTCTTTCTCCACCAACAAATGAGTATTATAATAAATGTTATGATACAAAAACAGAAACAGGGGTTGGTTATCAACCAAGCCATTGTTCTGCACGACGAGTACCTCCTCCAACTGAATGTCGAATGCTCATCTTCTCATTGGCATACTTTTCCTGAAGCCGCTCAAAACCATTCATGTCAAGTTTGCCATTTGCAGATTTTCCTTGTTTCCTGCGAGTTTGTTGTTCACGTACAGACACCCAAAGATTCTGAATCGCATGTCTCTGCTGAGAGGTGAATCTCTCTATGTTATCAAAGGCATGCTTCACCAAGATATCTATGACCGTTTGGCACCTAAAAAAATCATAGCAAAACAGGAATGAGACACCCAGAATAAGAAGAAACGGCATCTAACCAATAAAGTGTTATGCCAAGAGTCAAAGAAAATCTAACCAAGGGACTCTGTAACGGCCTGCAGCGATCTCCAAACAGAAAATTACAGCTTCTCTCTGCGATCTAAGAAACCTCTTAGACTCTTCCTCCTCTGCCTTCCTGCTCAGTGCTAATGCTTGTTTTTTTCCCTTCGGTCTTTCATCTTTCTTTGATCTGTCTGCAAGCAGAGCGTCTAGCCCGAAAGGGTCAAACTCTGCATTCTCAATTGATTGTACTGAAGCAGCTGAGTGCACATTTTCCTGATCTTGACCATCTGCAGATGCTGCGTGGTTTTCATCACTCAGGACCGCAGCTTCCTCCACATCATCATCGTTTGTGGCAACTGGAAGGCTAGATATAATTTCTTTGATTCTTCCAGCTGCTTTTGAAAACTGGAAGGGGTTCACACCAACCACAATACAAGTAAAAACTAGAAAGAGTTAAACACAGAAGAATAGATGGCTACAAGGAAGGATACACTAATACCCACAACAAACATTGTCACAACCAATCTAGAATTTACATACCACAAAGCTGTCGTCTGTGTATAGATCGGTTCCCACCACAGCCCTAATGCTCCATGAAGTTAACTGATTTCTCTGTTTTTTACTGAGGACCTGCATAAAAATAAAAGGTCAGAGAGGATCCATGATACTTTAAAGAAAATGAGAAAAACATATATTTAAACATACTATGCTGAGTGCTTACATCAGCGACATCTTGGGCAGCTATGAACAGAGAATGATATTCTGCTCTTAGTGAGGGATCTGAACTAGCTGTGGCCAACGACATTGCAGCCTCTAGTATTGCAAGAAAGTAATCCCCTGTCCCTGGCTTAACACTGCCAGCTTGAATTAGCTGCACAGCAAGCTTTGACGCTTTGTTGAACTTTGTGGGATTCTTAATATGTGATGCAATCTTTCGCATAGCTTCTATCACTTGTGTTTCGGATGCTTCAACTGTTGTTTTGAATCTTACCCCTTTTTGGGAAGCAGCTGCTATCTCTAAGAATCATAACAAAATCTTACTTTACCAACAACAATTTTTAAATGATTTTAAGCAAGGTAACAAAATGAAACTAGATAATCATTATGGATTTGGTAGAGCAAGCTGTACCATATTGTGTTGATATGAACATGGTAAAGACATACTCATCCTGGAGCAGGTGAAGATGGAATATATTAATATCCCATCAAGAATCAGACATCATAAGAGGCTCCCAGTAAAAACAAAATGTTCGAATAACAATAGTATAATACCTAACATGTATTATTTATTGAAATGCGTTGGGCAGAGGAGTTTTCTTTACAATTTAGCGAAGTGTGATCATCCACTGAAGATATCCATCCACACATACATACGAAAATCAAAAATGCACATCAATAAAGAAATTCGGACCACTGTCAACCTGTAGCTCCATAAATTGTTGCACTTCGTCGTCAATACATTCCATACCCCCACCTTCACATTGATAATGCATGACCATTACAGCTTTATATTTTTATGTGTAGTGACATCGAAACTGAATCCAAACAAAAATTCACGAGTATCCTTCACCCTTTCTGGTTATTTAAATGGGGGAAGTTGCAAGTGTTCTCTTGTAATAGAGTTAATTACATAAATGGGAGTGGAACAAATATGTGATAACTGCCAAAAACCTCTACGCATAAGAAACCACTATAAGATCCCATAAGAATGAGATGTTCCATCCTTGAGAGTTTAATGAAGGGTTAACTTAAGTTTACAAGTCTAATAATGGAAATTGAGGAATGGTCATCATTTTCATCTAACTTTTCTTTTTCGACATAATAAAGATGTTATGATTTTGTATGTTTTGTCAAGTAATGGAGATGAAATTCAAGGTCGGTTAAATTAGAAGATGTTTTGATGATATGTAACTTAAAAAATGTAGGAGTACATATATCCATGAAAAAAAATTGCCAAGATTTTAGGGAAAAATACTCTAGGTTATCAACTTATCATCTATCGAGTTCAAATTCTAGCTTCAACTCTACCCTACACTTCAGTAAAACAAGTATGATGAAGATGGAGATGGGCATGGATATATCTACTCCTATATTTTCTAAGTTCCATATCATCAAAACATCTTCTAACTTAACCAATTCTGAACTTCTTCTCCATTACTTCACAAAACATACAAAATCGAAACATCTTTATTTTGTCAAATACGAAAAGTTAGACGAAAATGATGACCATTCATCCATTTATATTATTAGACCTAAAAACTTACGTTTACCCTTCATTAAACCCTCAAGGATGGAACATATCACTGTTATGAGATTTTGTAGTTATCCCACATTTATTTCCACCCATTTATATATTTAACCCTATTACAAGAGAACACTTGCAACTTCCCCCATTTAAGTATTCGGAAGGTGTAAAGAATATTCATGAATTTTTATTTGGATTCAGTTTCAATGTCACTACACACAAATATAAAGTTGTAATGGTCATACATTATCAGTGTGAATGGGTATAGAATCTATTGACGATGAAGTGCAAGTGTATACATTAGGCACCAACAATTCGACAGGTTGACAATGACTGAATGTCTTTATTGATGGACAAATTCAGTTTTCGTATGTATGTGTGGATGGATATCTTCATTGGATTAGCTTGGATGATTGTGATTCGCTAAATTGTAAAGAAGAGTTCTCTCCAGCCTCAACCATGGGCAACTTTGCATGCATTATATTGATGATATCTTAGGAGCTTTTCCAATAGTTGCAACACCAATGGTCGTGAAATGAAGGTGTGAATGTTTTGTCTCTTTTTGTGTCAACCCCTCATCATTCCCACCAGAACCTCCACATCTCACTAGTTATTAACAATTTCCTCCCCATGGCAATTTCTCCAGTACCCTAACTCACGAATCTTTGAAGATCCCTCTATTGTTTTCACAGGCCAGGTACTGCTTTTCTAATCGAAGATCCTCTAGTGTTTTCGTTACTCTAGTTTTGTTGTTCTGACGTCCCTTGAGTGTTTTAAGAAAAATGTTTGAGGGAGGCAACAGTAGTAAGTTTTAATCTATAAATGAGTGGAGTGTTCACATATTTTCAGAACAACAATCTGGTTCAGGTCTGATCACTCTACACATAGAGGCTATGGAAGGACTCTTTGTCTTAGTTTTTATCAGTGAGTATCATCTATAAATGAGTAAAGTGTTCACGTATTTTCAGAACAACAATTTGGTTCAGGTCTGATCACTCTACACATAGAGGCTATGGAAGGATGCTTTGTCTTAGTCTTTATCCTTACCTATATGTCTAGGTCAAGCAATTTATGGGATCCAAAAGGATTTAACACATAAGTAATGCCTAAGCTTAGAAATCACTTGTTCACGTCCAAAATCAAAGATCATAAAAGTTGCCTGAGTTTTAAGCCAGGAAGTCAACTTCCCTTTAATAGAAATCACTTGTTTCATCTCTTGCTTCTTTTATTTCTCCTTTTCGTCCTTCATTAATCCAACCTTGCAACATTACATCTATTTAGTTCTCAACTTCTAATCACATACTATATAATGTCAGAACATTTCCACTACTTGAAAACTTTCTATTGAATTCAACTAATAAGTTTAGAACTTTCTACTGACAAACAAACAAACTAACATTTTTTTTTCCTTCAAAATTAAAAAAAACCCTAAATTCAATTGAATTGAGCTAAATGGCACCAAGCATTCATAAAGTAAACATTTTTTTTTTGTTTCTTTGATTCTAACATCTTGCCAAAAAGTTTTCAAATTCAATTTATTCTAAATCACAAAAAGCATCACTAATAATGTAAATATACCAAAGCAAATCATCTTTCAAATTACAAGAAGCAAAACAAGATTGAAGTATAGATCATACGAACCTTCAGTTGGATTTTCTGGAGGATTTTTCCGTTTAAGAGCGCTTTTAAGAATCGGAACTGGAGCCGGAGTTGAATTACAAGCTTTTGGAGGTTGTTCTGAAACTGATGGCGGAGGTGGTGGTGATGGTGGTGGTGGTGCAGAAGGTGGTGGTAACCCTAAAAACAAGTTATCCTCCATTAAACAGATCGAACAAGAAGGAAAGAAAACCTCCGTTACTTCTTCAAATGGTGGTGGAGTCGGGTGGACTGCACTCACCGTCACCGACTCAATTTCAATCCAGCGAGCTGACTCGGATCGGTCGTTATACAAACGAAGCGGGTTGGATCTGATGTAGGCTTTCATTGCGAGCCCAAACCTGACCGCTGTAAGAAGTCCAACTCATGATCCGAGCCCAAATTTTCTATGGGTTTGTCAACAACAACTTGGGTTGGACTCATATTAAGCCCAACGTACTCACCAGCAAGTGATTACAGTGGACTGGGCTTCTCTTGAAATCGAGTGAGAATTTGATGCTTTTTGTCAGGTTGCACTCATGTTGAACTTGCCCATTAGACCATGACCATGTTCATACGACCAAAAGAATTGATCATTTTATCATCAAAATTGTAAATACATTACATAAAATTAAAAGTAGAGATTTTTGGACATACCCCCATTTGAAAGTCGAAATTTGATATACCCCATTTGAAAAAAAAATTGAGATACCCGTTTCAAGACAGAAGAGTTTTACCGCCGTAGGTGAGTTTTATGATGGACGGTTAAGATAACACCACATCTTAAATTTGGGGTATCTCAAAAAAAATTTCAAATGGGGGATATCTCAAATTTTGACTTTCAAATGGGGTATGTCCAAAAATCTCCTAAAAGTAGGAACAAAGTAGAAATAATAAAATAAATAAAAGGGTAATTTCCCGAATAAGCACAGGTTTATAACGTTTCTTCCCAAATCAGCACATTTGACTGCAATCTTCCCCAACAAGCACAATTCTCGGTTTGACTTTTCAATTGGACATTTCTACCCTTATGACAGCTTTAAGCCGTCACATCATATCTGCTGTTTGTCTGATTTTTCTCTCTCCTCATTCAATTCAGCAAACTAAACTCTCGCCGTTAGATGAAAAAGCATCTTTGATTACCACCGTTGGATGAAATAACACAGAAACCAGCATTCTCAATCCTCCACAACACACTACTCTATCCTCCACCCAGAAAAGACAAAAACAACTGTCTTACCTTAAAAGAGAAGTTAACCAAAACTACTTTCTCTGTTCTTCTTCTTCTTCACCTTCTTTGTTCATCGCAGAGAATGAACAAGAAGATAACCTCTTTTCATCAGATCACAATCTCTTTGTCGTAAAGCTTCGATTTTTTTTTTGACGTTGGGGTTTTCATCGGTAATATGTTCATCATGGGAAAAAAAGGAAACAATAAGGGCAAGCAAGTTATGAACGTTCAGATTCCTGGTAAGTTTTGAGGTTTGAAGGTTGTTCATTTATAATGGTAATGGGGGGTTTGATTTCAGTGGCATCAATACCAATCATTGGTATTAAAGTTGTCTGTTTTAGGTTTCAATCTCAGTGGCATTAAAGTATTCACTCACACACACACACCCACCAGCTTAAATGCAAACATTCAATTGTGGGTGGGGTTTCAAATCTAGTTGATGTTTGGGTTGGGGATATGAAAACCATAGAATTTGGTTTATGGGTTTCTAATATGTTGTTGTCAAGCTTTAAATCACTAGTGTCTACCGTGTATGGCTCTTTGTCTCTGTTTTTATGGGGGGTTTTGAAGTTTTTTTTCTAATGATTAGAAGATCTAAAAGTGGGTTTATCATGTGGTACTGATTATCACTTTGACATACATTCTTAAATTTATAGACGATAAACTGTCATCTGTAACCGTTAAAACTAATATTGTAGCCGAAACATTCAGTACACTCGTTTATAGAGATGTGATATTAAACCCATTTTAATTGATGTTATGCAGAGAACACATTTAATATCATATTCCAACATGGTGGGCAATTGGTTGTTACAGTTGAAGAAGTTGAGATTGCATATGTACATGGTGAGTCAAAAATAAGGATCGCTAATAACAAGACATCCTATGGAGACTTCTTGGAATTGGTTGAATCCTTATGTAAGGCACCAAGAACAACTTGGTCATTGCGAGCTGTAATCAACAATAATCCAACTAAGGTTGAATGCGAAGATCATTACATGGCAATGATTGCATACATTACAAATTCAGCTGCAATGGTGATTTCTATTTGGGTGGTTGATCATTTAACACCAGTTATGATACAGTCAGAGACTAATGAAGCCTCAAGCCAAGTGAGTGAGATACCAAGAGAGCTGCCCAAGGGGGATTCCAAAACTAGTCAATCTTTGAAGAGAAAACTTTTCCCTGAACCTGTTGTCAATAATCTAGGCTTGGGTAGGAAACCAGACTACTCTTCTTTTTGTACACCAACAAAACCTTTCCATGTTCCTGATGAATATAGATTGGAAACTCCTTCTCAAGACCCAGAAGTGACTGTAAAGGGAAAGGGGCACTCAAATGACCCTTTATTCTTGGAAACCCCTCCCACTAATGTTCAAGTGAGAGATGATGTTTACATTCCTCAACCTCCAATGAACTTGACTCCCTTGTCGGCTAGAACAGCAACTGGATCGCCTATATGTGTACCAAAATCGGCTAGATTTGATAATCTTGAAGACATAGCAGGGATTCTATCTGATATGCGTAGGGATAATGGTTTTGGGGATTCAGATGAATTGGAAAGTGTAGAAGAAAGATTAGATCCAGAGATAGAGAGAAGCCAAGAAGAAGTACTGGATGATGACAGTGAGGGTGAATGTGAGGAAGGCCAATGGGATACAGAAGAGGATGTGTTCGACTCAAATAGTGATTACTCTTATAATTCATTCGATAGACTTGAAGATGAGTTTGAATCTGAGATGTATACTGACAGCCAGCCAATGTTTGGTCCTACACCACCTCCTCCATCTCATAATGAAGATGATGGTGTCATCCAATCTTCATCTGAAGGCATTGGTGAGATGAAAACACCAATTCTTGACACCCAAGATCAAGAATTTGAGAACGAAATGTACAATGACAGCTACCCAATGTTCGGTGATCTATCGACACAAGAAACCGTGCATAGCGAAGATGTGGTAACGGATAGAAATGCTAATGCAGCGGATATACGGTGCAATCTAGAGGATCGTTTCGCTCGAGTAGGGGATTACGTCAACAATCAACCACAACATAACACTGCGCCGCTACAAAACAACCCTCCAACTCCTACCACTGTGCCACTTCAAGACAACCCTCCAGCTCCGACCACTGTACCTCCTGATACAGATGTACCATTTCCCAACAATGTGCCACTCCAGAAGAATGTAAGAGTTACGAAAAACCGCGATAACGATGAAGTGAAACGTGAATTAGACAAAATCTTTTCTGCGTACATTGCAAAATCTAGGGTAAATGTTGGTTGTGCTCCCCATACAGAGCCTTCTCACAATAATTATGTTAGACCTGCATGTGGAATAGTATATTTAAGTCGAGATGATCTTGAAAGGGACCTCCAAACCTACGCGATTAAGACTGAAAAAGATATACGCAGGCAAAGCACCAACACAAAAAGGTTGATTTGGAAATGTAAAGCAGATGGTTGTCTATGGAGAGTCTACGCAACACGAAATATGGATAACACTTGGAAGATTTCTAGAATGAATGATGACCACTCTTGTGGTAATTTTAGAGTTGGGGGAACAAATCCCCAAGCAAATAGTGATTGGGTTTCTAGAGTATTAATGAGAAAGTTAAGGGATAACCCAAACTTAAAGCCTAAAGCACTTGTAAAGATGGTCAAGGAAGACTATGAGACCACAGTTTCATACAAAGTTGCATGGTTTGCTAAAGAGAAAGCACTGATGAAGGTATAGCATCTTCTACTTTGTTTCTGTAGTCGCTACCATAGGCACTAGTATCGGCTAGATTGTTTTCTGTGTAGAGTATAGTTTTTCACATCTATTCTTTGTTGCAGATAAGAGGAAGCTACAGCTACTCATATCAGTTGCTTGAGACATATAGTCATGAGCTCATGAGTGTTGATCCAGATGCTGTGACTGATATTCTAACTGGACCAGGTGATCGTTTTGAATGTTTCTTTTGGACATATGGTATATCAGTTAGGGTCTACAAGAAGAACTTGCGTCCTGTAGTCATTGTTGATGGAACTTTCCTTAAAGGGAGGTACCCTGGAACAATTCTAAGTGCTATTGCAGTCGATGGCAACAACCATGTGTTCCCCCTCGCTTTCGCAGTTGTAATGAAAGAGAAAAATGATTCTTGGGATTGGTTTTTTACCAAACTAAGGGACCATGTGGTTGGTGTAGATCACCAGTTCATTTTGTTATCTGATAGACACAAAAGCATCATCCAAGGTGTTCCTAAAATTCTGCCAAATGCTGTCCATATGTACTGTTCCTATCACATGAGTGGCAAGTTTGGTCACAAGAAAATCAAGTTCTTGGTGCAAGAATCAGCAAAAACCCTCAACCAACAAGAATTTTGAGGAAATATGCTAGGAATATGGGTCCTATCCTCCAAAGCACATGAAAAACTTATGGATGTTGGGCCTTTAGAAAAGTGGGCAAGTGCTTTCCAAGAGAAATCCAGGTAAGTTTGCTAACATATTTCTGTGTACGCTACAATACAACTCCTATCCGGTACTATAAGGTTTCTATCCTTTACATTGATTTTGCAGATATGGAATTGTGACAACAAATCATGTGGAGAGCTGGAACAAAATGATCATTGGAGAAAGAATGATGCCAGTTACTACCATTGTTTCAATGATACGAGATAATGTAATTAGGCATTATCGAGATTATCGTAATGATTCTTTGAAGTTCAATTCACCTGTCACAACATGGTGTCAAGAGCAAATAGTGCACAATGCCGCAGTTGCAAGAAAGTGCACACTTGAAAGAGCTTCAGCAGGTATTTGGTCTGTTAGAGGGCTTAAAAGGTCATGTGTGGTTGACCTCAACAAAAGAACATGTACATGCAAATGGTTTCAAACCATGGGGATACCATGTGAGCATGCCATGGCAGCTATAAAGGAAGTTGGATTTGATCCATACAAATTTGTTGAGGTGTACTACTTGAAGGAAACATACATAGAAACTTATAGAGAAGAATGGACACCCACAAGAGGGAAGGAAGAATGGCCAACCGACAGACAAAGAAGAAGAATTCTTCCACCACTAAAAACTTCAAAGGCAGGGCGTCCTAAAACAGCCAGGAAGAGAGGTAAAGCTGAGGGTGTCCCTGTCCAGAGTAGGCGATGTTCAATGTGTAGAGTCAGAGGTCATAACAAATCAACTTGTCTTGAATGTATAGATGACTATCAACTCTTCAGTCACACCCTATTTGGTGAAGGGCCACCACTTAGCCCTGTTCCAGCTACAATCTAAGTACTGAAATGGGTTTTGTACTTTTTTGGGAATGTATCTTCCACATACATGTTTAGATCCTCTACATATTGCCTGTTATCCGTTGACTTTATTTTGTATTGATTTTCATGTTATATAAGGGTAGGGGCTTCAAATCCAACCTATTTTTGACAGGAAAACACTATTGTTATCGTATGTTTTATCAGTGACACTTGAGTGTTACCTTATTTGGTTGTTAGGTTTTTTGCATAGATTGTCTACTGTGCATTGCAGTGCTGTCCTCTATCTTTGTACTACCCAACGGCTACCATATATTTGTGTATCCTCTACAATTCAAACATAAAGAACAGGAACAATATAGGTTCACCTATAAACCAAATAAGAACAGAATGTATCATTCACAACCATGAACATAGATTCATAAACAACCACATAAAAAACATTGGGTTCATAAACAACCATATAAACATGTCTTCAAACAACCAAATAAAATGTATAGCATACAATACAAACAACAAATAACTAAACTTTGCTCTTGTTTTTGGAGGAGGGAGGTTCCCCTATATCAATAAGGTCTCTGGCAATACGATAGCGCATCTGAAGAGGATCTGCATCGAACTGAGGTGGTATTCCTTGAAGCACGCATTCGACGAAGGCAAGGAGGAATAATCCACAGCTACAACCATCTGGTTGTTCAGCACACTTAACATACTCCCGCTTCCACTTCATATCCAGTTTCAGTTGAACCTGTGATGGATCAGCAGCAAAAACAACATATGGCAAAAACTTTTCCATATTTCTCAATTCAGGTATACCCCTTGTCATTCCCAATGAATCATAGATTCTAACAATTTTCTCACTAAAATTGAAAGAAAGCAGAATCCAGTGGTTATCATTCACCTACAAATAACACATATATACATATCAATAGTGGCAAATAGAAATAATAAAATAGAGGATAAATTATGACATGTAGAGGTAGTGGAGGAAAGTATGAAATATACCTGTAATGGGATGAGAAGTGCTTTTGCTTTCACAGGGTGAACTTGATTTTTTAGACCTACCCAGGGATCAACAATTGAAGTACAGCCTGATGAAATTTGGAAACGCCCAGATGTCACTCTTTCCTGAGGATTCATTTTGGCAAAACTCTTATCTTTCATCAGTTTGTCGTATTCAGGCATCACATCACACTTGATTTTGGTCTACAAAAAGGAAAAATAATTCTTCAAACAGCTCAGAATTGAAGGTTATAATTACTAGGTAGAATAAGGGAACAAGGTACTTACATGTAGATATACTGTTGAAACAATAGCATATTGATCTTCATCCCTAAAGTAATATGGCCTCATGGTACCATACCAACGAATGAGCAGCCTGAGATAGATGTCAATAATCTCATCATTAAGCCAATTACCTTTGTAGAGTGTGTTGTAGGCACTCACTGAGCATGAAGCCAGGAAACCATAACTTCTCATGGGGACTCTACTCCACTTTGGGTCAGAAGCCAAACTCCAAAAGTAGTGACAAAGTTTTGTATCATCCTCTTCCACTTGTCTACTGAAGAATGGTTCTTTCATTATCTCTGACATCCTTGCATTACACCTAAGGCCCAAAGAAAGTTCACCAGCCTCCATGTTTTGATAAGTTTTGGCTTCCCTTTCCCTCTTTGCCACTCTTAATGCTTGCAGGTCAAATTTTGTATTCTTCTCATCATCATCCGATTCCTCTACACCAAGAATGAGAACACTCTTCCTGCCTGATGACTCCTCAATATCTGATGCAGTAGGTGTTTCAAGTCTATACTGTTGAGGTACATCTTCTCTATTAACCACCACATCAGTATGATGATCACATCCACCATTGTCATCATCATCATCATTCTTATCATCATTCTTATCATCATCATTCTTATCATCATTCTTATCATCATCCTCCCTACCATCATCTTTTTCATCCTCATCCTGCTTATCATCGTCCTCCTTACCATCATCTTCTTTATCATCATCAGAATCATCATCCTGCTTATCATCATCTTCTTCTTCACTATCAGCAGATTCAACAGTTGTAGAAGATGCCCCAATGCTTTTAGCCTTCAAACCAGACAATGTAGCGGATGAAACCTCAGTTGTAGCCGTCTCGGTTTCATCTGTTGTTACCTTTGTCGGTGTAGCGGATGGATCCTCCTTTCTAGCAGACAATGTATCTTCTGTAGCGGATACAGAAGGATCGCCATCCTTTGTACTTGAATCATTAGGTTTACCTTCTTCATTCACTTCAGCTTTCTCTCCCATCAGTACAGAAAGACCTTGGAGTTTTGACATTGCCTTGTCAAGAGGATCAGGTACACCTCTCAGGCTATTCAATCATAGGCTAAAATATCGTTTTTGGGCGGATATCCGATCCCCCAAAAACCGGAATATATCGCGGATATCCGACCTCATGTGTCGGATTGTATTGGTTTGGCAAATTCGAAAAAATCGGTTTATGCCGCGGATATTCGCGAATATTCGCGAAAAATTCGGCAAATTGGGAGGTTTTCTGCACTTTACGTGTTTTTTCGCGGATTTCGATATATAAACTTATAATTAAAAAAAAAACATACATTACAAATTAAACACACGACAAATCATACAAGGAAGCTAAAACGGAACTATTACACAAGATAGTTTTACTCATAGGTGAAAAAATCGTAAATATCGGGCGGATATTCATAGAAATTTTATATGTTTACAATACAAGAACTAAACACAAACAACCTCATTACAACTCAACCCATAGTTTTATTTTAATAATCAAAATAAAAGACATGCTAACCCCAGAATGATAGACGCCCCTTGTCAAACCGATGAGCTTCGAGTCGCATACGTGTGGGGACGAACTCAGTACAGTAATATTCCCATGACATTGTTTGCTCGTACGACCTGAATTGGTCAATATGCATATCATATGCATCTTGATCCATACAATACGGAGCAAATGATTCAAAGATAGGAAATCTCGAGTATTGTTGAACCGACATTAATGTATCGGCTGACTGCACGTATGTATGAAAAACCAATTCGATACCAATTATTCATTACACAAAAACAAACCTTGGATACAAACAGTATACTGGTTTGCCAAAAGTGAGAGAGAACTTCACTTTGGCATGGGCGTGCTTATTTTTCGTTTCTTTCTGATATATTGCTCTTGGAGGGCCATCAAGTTCGTCGCGAAAGTTTCCAAACGTCTAGTGCCTTTTGGACCTTTTTTTGATAATCTCATCGAAAATTCTAGTTCGGGGGGATTAAAAATAAATGTGTTAATTTTAAAATCGAAAATTTCCAAAATTTCGATAAATATCGGTTTTTGCCGATTTATGCCGCGAATATCCGATAAATGCCGACCGGCATGGGGTGTTTTATTATCCGAATATATGCCGTGATCCGTACCGTGCCGATCTCTGGAAAACCGGAAAATATCGCGAATATCCGCCCGGCACGCACGATATTTTCACCTATGTATTCAATACATCCACAATGGACTCCTGGTCATCTGATGAATGATCATCACTCCAGAAAGACAACTTTCTTACTTTCTTACTGCTGGGGACTTCATCATCATCTGACTGTATCTTCCTTGCCTTTTTTTCCTTCAGCTTCTTTGCCTCCCTTCTCTTTCTTAATTCTTTCCTCCAACTAAGATCAAAGGCATCACCTTTAACCTTCCTTTCAGGTTGATGCCTTCTAATAGGAAACAACATCTCTGCTCTCTTCCTTTTTTTCTCTTCTTTCTCTATCTGTTTCTCTCCAGCCTGTTGGTCATTTTGTTCTTCAAGATTAAAATCAAACACGGGAAAATGTCGGTCTAATGGTAACATGTCATCATCACTCCCCCCTACTGTATTTTTACCCTCTTCTATCTCATCATTCTGTGGAGCTGCCTTATCTTCATCCTGCTTCCCCATATCCACAATGGACATCTTCTTTTTACGCTTCTCCACTTTTTCAGATTCCCCCTTCTTTGAATTTTTCTTCTTCTTCTTGTTATCCTTCTCCCCCTCCTCTGATCTTTTCCTCTTTATCCCCTTATCCCCTTCAGATTTTGGTGGTTGAGGTTCCCTTCTTTTTACCTCATAATTAGAAGACAAAGAGCTTTTACTCCTGGTGGTTCTAACTGCTGTCTGTGCTGGTATAGGCTCTTCCTCCATCTTCTTATAATCAATAATTTTGGGTTGTGGGTAATCACTCACTGTTGTGGCTTGAGGGGGTTTCTGCTTGGGAGGTATCTTCACCCTCCCAATAGGTTTGGGGGGAGCACTAACTTTCTTGGTTGGTACAATGGGTTTCTTGGGTGAAACATTGGTTTTCTTGGATGGAATTGTTTGTTTCCTTGTTGAAACTGTTGGTGAAACTTGGGATGCAGTACTTGATCTGGTTGCCCTTTTTGGAGGACTTGGCAAAGGATTGGTCTTTTTGACTGATTTGGGTTTGAGAGTTGGCTTTGAGGGGGAACTTATTTTCTTCTTACTTTTACTTGTCTTCTTTGATGCCCCCTTACCAATCTGTGCAAACACACCTTTAACAGCCACATCAGCATCACTGATTTTGTCAGAAACCATCCCTGCCTCACGACCCTTCAAAAATAATGCAATAAGATTGTAGAGGATAAACCCAACATTATAGAAAACATCATTCAAATATTTAAAGGATATATTATGTTAACATTCAAATTATAGAGGTTTCAAGGTTTCAACATTTCAAGGTTTAAAGTTTTTGTATATGACTTCATTCAAATTCAACAACATGTAAAGTGTAAAGAGTATATTATGTTAACAAATTATAAAGAGTATACAGAAACAAGGTAACGGATAGAACTGTATAACATAGAGGAAAATAATATCAATGTAGACGATATACCAAAACATATTAATAATGATCAACTAGAGGTTTTAGAATATATGTATTCAATGTAATAAGTAAGAAACCTATAAAGAAGATAAGTTACTCATGGTTTCAGATAGAATTTCAATGTAGTAGTAACAACATACCATTTCAAAGACTCCTTTGAGAATTGCCTCAAGGGCATTTCTTTCAAGTGTAATAAAATTTCCAGAACTTGTTGTTGCAGATGAGTGCTGAGATGGACGAACTAATCTAGAAACTGGCCTAGAAGAAGCAGACTCTTCATATTCTGCTTGTGAAAGAGCCTGAAACTGGAATTAAAATGTAACGGATAAGTATATATCGGTAGAGGAAAAAGAAAACAAAGTAGAGGATATTGAAAATACAACAACATAAAGATGACTTACTTCTTCAACCACTTGTAAATTTGCTGCAGCTCTTTCATGCAGAGTGATATCCAGTGGATAGGCCACATTAATGAATCCTTTCTTGGGGTGAAATTTCTCAGAAAGTTTGTCCCTTGATTTGTTCCTAGTGGGCAAATCATACCATCCTAACATCCTTGGAAAATGAGAGTTGGGAATCTTTCTGGGACCAAGATCTGGGAGATGCAAATATGCCCAAATAATGAATGCAAACACACATCCATTGATACAATAGTTTTGTACACCATCAACAATTTTGGTATACACATCTTCTAAATTGCTCTCAAGCAATTTGAATGCAGCAGTACCCCATGGAAAATCATCAAAATCGACCAAATTTTCAGCAAGATCGACATACCTTACATCAATTGTTTTTGATGAGTCAGCAAGCAGAAAAATTGCAAGAAAATACAACCTGTTCAACCTATTGACATCATCTGGATGAGCATCTTCGGCTTCTCTTGCTTCCTTAATTGCATCAAGGATATGAGAATCTCTGATGTGTAGGTTATTCTGGAAGTATTTCGATCTGAAAGCACTATATTCAGTTTGCTTCCTAACAACAAAATCAACAGGTAAATGCCCAAATTTCAAAGGCCCCAAAATCAAAGCAAGATCTGTCATTTTGAACTCAATCACTCTACCCCCAATTGAATACTTCAATCGACCAACCCTATTTGAAACAATTTCTGTAACTACTGAAGTGATCATGGCGATTTTTTCTTGTCCCTCCAAACTCAAAAACTGCCCAAAAGGGGAATTTTTAAAAGATTCTAACTCATTGGGGGACAATCTTTCGTTTGGGTTTAGATAGTGGGCTTCAAACTTAGATGGTGAGCATCTCACAGTGATGCTAAATTTTCTGCTGAATTCATCGCCTTCAATCTTTTTCGGCATGATTATGTAGAAATTAGAATGGAAGATGGAAAATTAGAAGATGATTGTGTAGAAATTAGAAGATGATTGTGTAGAAATGGAAGATGGGAAAGAAATTAGAAGAGTTATGAGCAGTTTAATGGAAGAAGAATCGGTTTAAGAAGAAGAGAGAGTGGGTGGTTGTGGATTCTGAATCGGTGTGAAAACCCTAGGTTAAGTATCACTCTACCTGTTCCCGCTCGATTTCCCGCTCGATTTTCCCGCCCAATTAAAACCCAACGGTTATGACACGTGGCGCTGAGTGGCTGTTGTTTACTGTAGCAGATGCTTGTTTAAAATTACAAATTGTAGAGGAAATAACATCACTTGTGGAGGATAGGAATTAGGAAATTATATCCAACGGCTGTAACTTATTATCATGATCCAATGGTTGTAATCTACTGTCATGTCATTATCTCAGATGTCACATCTACTGAAAACCTATTGAAAACCTATTAAAACAAATGATTATATGCTAAAGGGTATAATAGGAAACAAAATATGCTAAAAGACAAAAATTCAGCAAGTCAAACCGAAATTGTGCTTGTTGGGGAAGATTGCAGTCAAATGTGCTGATTTGGGAAGAAATGTTATAAACCTGTGCTTATTCGGGAAATTACCCTAAATAAAATGAACATATAATTTTACGTGGTTCGGTAATTGTGTCCATATACGTGACGAGAAAGATGAATGTTTTCTTATTTTATGAAATGAGATGAGAGAGGATGAGTCCCTTCGACCCTTTTCTTATTTTTTACATAAAGTGAATCCCTTTCTTTATTTTTAGGAGATTACTTATGTAACTCATATTTCAAATTAACTTTGAAATCGAAAGTGATAAAGAAGTATATTTGATTTTGATTTTGTAATTATTGGCATTAATATGTATTGCCACATAATTTGCTCTACAAGTTTACGAGTCATTGAGTTGAACCAAGTTGGACTATAAGTTGTATTGCAAGTCGGGTCAAGTTGTTGAAAATATGTTTAAGCTCGTTGTACTACACGTTGGATCAAATTTATTAGTATATATTTTCTTCCGAACAAAATTTTGAGCTTTTCCATTTGAGATCTCTAATTATACACAGATTTTTCTTTGATCTATCTAGCTAGCTCATTAAAAATGACATAATTCAAGATCTAGTTTCTGAAAATATGGCATAATTCAAGATCTAGATCCTTATCTAACTAAATTCTTACTTATGCAAATTAGGTACCCTCAAGGCCTCAATGTCTCTCTAGATAGATCTCTTACGTCTTTGAAACTCTGAATTAAAAAACAACGCAACAAAAAGTCATAAAGCAAATCAGAAAGAATGAAAAGAAAACCACTTCTTTCAGTAAGACAATGACCTCAATTGTTTTCTATATAACAACAGTACGTGGAAGACAAATTAAAGACCCTATCTGTGTGCAAAAAAAAGAGAAAGACAAATTAAAGCTACTCTCTACAAGATTTGTTTAACAAAGCAACGTCTAACAAGACTATAAGAGCCAGTGTAAAACAACCTTTATTTTATTCTATACTAGACCTGACTCCAAACACAAAGCTACATTCCTGGAGGGAAAACAGTTGAAAAACACAAACCTACTTTCATTCTTTTTCCTTAACTTATATGCTCATCCTAGCATATTTTTCTTTAAGTGGGGTAGTTCAAGTCACCCACGATACTACATTTCAATTAACTTGTGGTCTATGCGTGTGGATAAAAGTTTGTCTTTCACTGTGTGGCCTAGGTGTTCAAAGCAACCCACTCCATATCTTAAGGAGAAAATATAATGTAGTGTGGTGGAACTTTTGTTGAATGGACTATGGAGGATGTAGATCGATTTAACGTACCAGAAACCATGCAGGGCTATGGATTTTTGTCAAATTAAACGAAGAAAGGCTCCAATGATAGAGGCTTACATTACAAAAAAAATAAAATTATATTAGGTCTCTGCAGCGAGAAAGACCAAAGGCTTGTTTTTCTTCTAGTCAACTTCAAAAAACATACAAAATAGAAAATAAAATTGAAATTCTTCTTGTTTCGCTTGTTTTTCTTTGTATTCTTTGCAGCTCTTTTAATAAAATTAAAACTTATCCAGGAAAAAAAAAAGGCTAGAAATTAAATGTTCATTCGATCTTGTTCAAGTGTCATATTAACAAGTATCCAACCCAATGCAAAGACAACTTAACCATCGAATTAACTACATGTAGTTTTCGTGACATTTAGCTGTTTGATATAGAATGCAATGGAGATAGTACAATGGGAGATGCAATGGTTGTAGCTATTTTATTAGAAAAGTAATTATTTCTCCTACCATTATGTATTTATGTTAGTATATTACCCATGGCCTGGGTCTGGGTGGGTAGTGGACTAGTGTGGGGGGATTCAAGTGGAGTAGGTAACTTAAATGAACTTCAAGATCTGCTACACTTAAAAATCTCCAGCAGGTAAAACTGTACCTCTCTCTAATAATTACGAGTAGTTTTTTTGTTTTTTTTTTTCTTTTTTTTCTTCTGTTTAATAATAACTATTTTATACAGTATTAAATATATCATTTAACTTGGTTGAAAACTTTACATAAATACCCTTCATTGTCCAATGTCCCACACCTACAAGTACAACTACCCACTAGACGACTATTACTGCTCTTCGATTCAGTGGGCAGATGAGCAGATCTTTATTCAAAAGTCAAAATTTTGATGGAGTTTCAAAACAAAGGTTAGATCTCAAATAGGACAAGTTTGTCAAACACTGATTGAAATGCATCAACACTCGTCTGATTGTACTTTGGTGAACACAGTCTAACTTAGCCAAAAGACAATATATTTGCCAAAAGTTGAGACAAAATTAATTACATTTAACATTTCTGTACAACACTACAAGTATACAACCACATGCCAGAATAAGTTTTGGGCTCTTGGCAATTCAAACTCATGTTCTCAAATTATATACAGTAGTATAGTAGTAACATTTTTGATAGTAGTAAAACTTATGACTCTTAATCCAAAGTTTCAAACTGTATGTGTTGGGTTTAAAGTTTTAAATGTGATTATTGACGACCCCATAATTGTAAATTTGAATATTTTTACCTTTAGGGGTAACTTAGTAAAGTCAAAAAATAGGGCAGAAGAGTAATAACTTAGTTTATATAGGGTAAACAAAATCTTGTCTTTCAAAAAAAATCACAGCAACAAATTACAAATGTTGAGAGAGAGAACTCACCGGAAAAGCTGAAGCTGTTGATGCCCCTTTTTCCCTCCATTTACACTTTTTCTTTCTAAAACTTCAATCAATTACAACTCTCCCACGCTCACTATTTTGCGCCGGGAGGGAAAAAGGGCAATAGCACCACGAGTGAACTCAAGTGCTCTTTTTTAAGTTTCTGGTGGTTGCTAAGATGCGCTGGAAGTGAAAGAACTCGAATGCTTCTTGTCAATATGTTTGAGCTTTCTTCAACATAGTTTCAGATGAATCGATTAGATTTTATACAAGTAACTTTCCAAAAGTCTTCAGATTTGGTGTATTTATCGATTTCAATCGATTGTTTTTTAAGTTTTTTTCACGCGTGCTAAAATGCGCCGGAAGTAAAGCTGAGTGAACTTGAGTACGAGAACTCTCAGTGTGTTGAAGCTTTCTCTAACAGTGTTTCAGAAGAATCAATTAGCACTCAGAGAAAGTTTCTTAAAAAGGTTTGCAAAGCTTCGATCCAAATCTCTTTGATTAAAGCTCCTTCTATTCTTCTTTTCATGTTGATTGAGTGAAATTTCTAATTTCAATGTGAATTTCTTGAAGTTTAGATCTGTTTCGAAAAAAAATAAATTTTTTTTTGAAGTTTTGGATTTTTTTTTTTTTGGAAGAGTTTTGTTATTTAAATTTTGATGGAGATTTCTAGTTTTGAATCGATTACTGTGAGATTCTCGAAGCTGAGTTTAGATCTATGGACAAAATTCTTGGATATAGCAGCTTTGGAGTTTTCATTCACGACAGATTTCTTCTCTACTGTCATTTCTTGTCACTGAGATTTGTGTTTTTGAAAATTTTGGAGAAAGGAGAGAGTGAAGAAATAGAGAGAAGTATGGTTGCAGAGCCTTGGATTATAAAGATGGGAAACCAAGTAAGTAATAATCTCAAACATGCTTTATTTATAGATTCAGCAAAGAAGAAAAACTCAAAGAAAACGGAAAGAAAAGAGACAATTGGTATTTTATCTTTTGAAGTTGCAAACGTTATGTCGAAAGTTGTTCACCTCCACAAATCTTTAACTGATAATGAGGTCTTTAGGCTCAAAAACGAGATTTTGAAATCTGATGGTGTAATAAACCTTGTTTCATCTGACGAGTCTTACCTCCTTGAGCTTGCTTTAGCAGAGAAGCTCGATGATTTGTATCGTATAGTTGCAGTTGTTTCTAGGTTGGGGAAGAGGTGTAGTGAACCTGCATTGCATGGATTTGAACATGTTTTTGCTGATATTATGTCAGGGGTAATTGATGTAAGGGAACTGGGGTTTTTGGTTAAAGACATGGAAGGAATGATTAGGAAGATGGAGAAGTATGTGAATTCAACATCAAATCTCTATAATGAAACTCAAGTTTTGAGTGAATTGGAGCAAACTTCAAAGAAATTCCAGCAGAATCAACATGAAGAAAGTCGCCGGGTTTTCGAGCAGAAATTATTGTGGCAAAGGCAGGATGTTAGGCATCTCAAAGACATGTCTTTGTGGAACCAGACATATGATAAGATCGTTGGTTTATTGGCTCGGACGATATGTACGGTCTATGCAAGGTTATATCTTTTGTTTGGGGATTCTATTGTAAGAACTGAATCTTCAGGTCTTTCTGTTTCAGCATCTGAATTTTGTTCTGCAGTCCTTCAGAATGAGAGTGGACTGCTTTCAGGTTCTCTAGATGCCCATCGACATCGTCAAATGGCCTCTGGACCATTACAACCAGTTTCAAGCAGGTCCAGTGCTTATGATTCAGGACCAATGGGGAGGAGGGAGATCTCTGCTCAGTCTAGGCTGACATCACATAGAAATACAGTTGCTTCCTTTCGTCCAGAAGATATGAGTTTCCCATGCGGGTCTAGCCCTGGGAGGCTTTTTACGGAATGTCTTCGTTTGAGCAGTTCGGCTTCTTTAAAGCTAAATGGTGATTTTGACCATGAACGTCCAAATAGGCAAACTTTGGGTTGTTGCAGTTCTCCTATTGGGTTGAAGAGAGAGCATCACTTGCCATCTGATTGCTCGACTGTGGTTGAAATGAATGTTCCTTTCAGCGGAGATCAAAGACGAAGGAAATGCAGTATACCCAGCACTAGCAGATCTCACTTCGGCCCCAAGAGTAGGTTAATGGTGTATGCATCTCCTTCAACTGTTGGAGGCTCTGCTCTTGCTTTGCATTATGCAAATGTTATTATTGTTATAGAGAAGCTTCTTCGGTACCCACATCTAGTTGGCGATGAAGCTAGAGACGATCTTTATCAAATGTTGCCGACAAGCTTAAGAGTGTCTTTGAAGACAAATCTCAAGTCTTATGCTAAGAACATGTCAATATATGATGCTCCCCTTGCGCATGAATGGAAGGATACACTAGACAAGATGTTAAGATGGCTTGCGCCATTGGCGCATAACATGATCAGGTGGCAAACTGAGCGTAATTTGGAGCAACAGCAAATCATTGCGAGGACAAATGTTCTTTTGCTTCAGACTCTGTATTTTGCAGACAGAGAAAAGACAGAGGCAGCTATATGCAAGCTTCTCGTTGGATTGAATTATATATGTCGATATGAGCATCAGCAAAATGCTCTACTGGACTGCGCAAGCAGTTTTGATTTTGATGATTGCGTAGAGTGGAGATGGCACGATCAGTTTCTTTAACATGACAGCACCTGAATGAATTGCACCTCAGCCCGATGTGTATATCCGATATTCGCCATTGCAGCAACCTACTGCAGTAAATACAAGTAAATCTTCTAAATTTGTAAGGTATGGCACCATATTTTGACACTGTTAATATGCACTATACCATTTTTTTTCTTTTACTTTTGCTTTATTTCAAATTCTCATGTTCTTTTTAGAGGACTGCAATTGTATCTCTTTCACAAGTATACAAGTAAAGATTGCAAGCTGTGATATGCAATTTATAGCCGCTGTGCTTTCTAGTGTGTTCAATATTGAATTACAGTGAAGATTATTGCAAGGTTTACTGTCTGAAAGAGATTTTATTGAAGTTCCACTTCTATTTTTGAATTATTTTTCCCTTGCAGATTCCTGCTATCTGTGAACATATCTTCAAACGAACCAAGGAAATAACATATAAATTGCTATCAGAATCATGGCACTGGTTGTTTCGTGTAAAAACGTGTACAACAACAAAGCAATAAGAATAGTTCAGCTCACTGCAAGCAAATATATTGTTAGTTGTTTACGAAGGAGGCCAGCTGACTGAAGAGTGATTTATCTCGTAAAAATGAGAATGTAGTCTGTATGTTCAAGGATTAACTAGTGGTACATAATTCAATAGGGTCTATTTCTTATGTTATTATTTTCCTTATCTCTAGATCCAACTAATTAACCTTGTAGCGTCAACATGTTGATTTTCTTTTCCCACGCAAAGGAAGAGATGAGTGTTGGTACGTATAAAGTCAATAGGGTCTGAGAAATTTCTCAACAAGACAGCTTATAGGCTAGACTTGTCAAAGAAATTTCTTCCTAAAACTTGAACTTTTCAAGAAAAACGATTCCTTTTGGTGCTTTCTTTGATTGATTAGGCGCAAAAAATAACCAGGTCCACAAAAGAATATTGCTCATGTGTGTTTCTTCTGTACTGTTAAATGTTAATCTTGTTTGGATGACAAGGTGATTGATGTGCCTAGCTAAAGGATGTAGTGTGTGATTGATGTGCCTAACTAAAGGATGTAGTGTGTGCTTAGTGCTTACTGGAAAATATTTACTCTACAAAAGCCTTTATAGTCCTAATTCGTAATTGATGGATCTGATGATCAGGCATGAACCATGATCGCACAAAGTTGAAGATATTGAAGCACAATTTTTATGTACAACAATTAGCATTTAGCGTTATTGGGCAGTGCATGAATGAGTGCACTGATGTTAGATTAATTGTACACAAAACCCTTCACCTGAATCACCTCGTTCAAAAGTAAATTGTCTTTTCAGTTTCTTGTACTCATTGAAAACGGTGCAAGTCACAAAGCATAATCAATAAATTAAAGCTGGGGAGAGATAATGATCTTCTTTAAACTTGTCATTTCAACGTCTATTAAAATCCAGTCACTTGTAAAAAGCTTAACTATCATCTCCTATCTTCCAAAATCCAAACTTCGGTGGTGTTTGTTTTTACCTCTTATAAGAGCATTCCCGATGCAAGGTGGATTTTGGTTTGGGGGTGGGGTGGATAAATCCACCTTGAAACTCAAAATAATGTCCCAAGGGAAGGTGGATTTTCAAAAGTGGGATCTCACAGGTGGATTTTAAGGTGGGAGAATCCACCTTGAAATCCACCTGTGGGTGGTGACATGCCGTCCGTTTTTTTTTAAAGTTTAAGTAGTGTTTTAAAACTTTTGGACTCTCGGACGGCATGTGACATGCCGTCTACCTATTTTTTTGCAAAAAAAAATGGGACGGCATTTTTTTTGCAAAAAAAAATGGGACGGCATATGACATGTCGTCCGGATTTTTAAAAAAATCCACTTTCTATACCAAAGAGTCCACCTTCCCTTGGGAACTCTCCACCTTATAGAGTTTCACCTTGAGTCAACAAAGTGGATTTATCCTAGTGGCGCATACGTGGCGCCTACGTGGAGGTGGATTATCCACCTCCACGTAGGCGCCGCGTAGGTCAAATTAGGCAAAATCCACCTCAAAGAGAGAGGTGTATTTGCACATGGGTGGTAGTCTCCCAACGCAGAGTGGACTCTTTGGTATAGAAAGTGGATTTTTTTAAAAATCCGGACGGCATGTCACATGCCGTCCCATTTTTTTTTGCAAAAAAATAGGCAGACGGCATGTCACATGCCGTCCGAGAGTCCAAAAGCTTTAAAACACTACTTAAACTTAAAAAAAAACCGGACGGCATGTCACATGTCGTCCGATTCTACCACCCACAGGTGGATTTCAAGGTGGATTCTCCCACCTTCAAATCCACCTGTGGGCAGCCACTTTTCAAAATCCACCTCCCCTTGGGACATTGTTTTAGGTTTCAAGGTGGATTTATCCACCCCACCCCCAAAATCCACCTTGCATTGGGAATGCTCTAAGAGGTTGAATTTATTAGAGCCTCTATTAAGAGGTGGACCACTAAAATGAGGTGTTTGTTTTTCACCTCTTATAAGAGGTTACTAGAGGTTTGCCTCTTATAAGAGGCTGCTTTTTGGTAGTGGCAATGACCTTGTTATTAGCCTCTTATAAAAGGTATATACTTTCAAAATACCTATCCTACCCATGATCTTTATAACTTTTTCTTATCCCTAATCCTTAAACATAAAATTCCTTACACCATTCTTCTCTTTATCTCTCTTTCACATATTTTTCTATCCTCTTACATTTATGAAACTTTCTTCTTCCTAAGCTAAAAAAATAATTTTTTTTTTTAATTTTTTTCTTCGTTTTAAAATCTTATAAAATGGTTTATTGTAATCTATATCCGTATTTTCTCATTTTTCCTTCTTACCATTATATAAGATCTTGTTATAATACATTCAATTCATAACTTGTAGTTTTAATTTAATTAATTTCACATTAATTAGAATAGAATAATAAAAATTTATTAATAGAAAAAAAAAAGATAAAATTGTAAAGTTTGCCTCTTATAAGATGTTTTAAAAACAAATACCTTGACTCTTATAGGCTCTTGCAAGAGGCAAAAACAAACGATTTTCATGTACCTCTTGTAAGAGGCAACCTCTTAAAAGAGGGACCCAAAAAAAACAAACTGCCCCTTCTTTCTTTGAGCAACTCTTGTTTTTCTTCTTCTTCAATCTAAACTCTAAAGTCTTAAAACCAGTTTCCATTAAGGCTGAACAGTGAACACTAGTTAGTACTGATAAAGATGCGTGAGAGCAAAACTAAAAAGGAAATAGTTGATATTATCTTGGGTTGGTCGATTGAAGATATATTAAACCAAAATTTTCTCAAAGACAAGGTCTACTTTCTATTTATCCTTTTTGTTCTTCTAACGTTTGTGGGTCTTTTTTCCCTCTCTTTTAGTGACATTTTTGAAGGTTCTTTAAATGTACATTATGAAATGTCAGCAACAATTTCCTACCAGAAGAAGAGATGAGAAAGAGTTTCGACGCAATTAAGATTACTTATTTTCTTAATAGTAAAATTTTGGTGTTCTGTAAAATTGTTAGAATCAAATTTGCTGCGTCAACATTATTTCCTTTAACTTAATGTGATGATTAGTTGGTAAGCTTTTCTTAATATTGGAATTTCATGATATGTAATTTGGCCAGCTATAGGAAGAAGTGAGATGTTTTAACCATAATTGAATGCAAGGGGCTGGAGTTTCAAGTAAGCAAGATTACTTCTAATCTGATTAAATTGCCCGTATGATTTTATTTTTCATATTTGAGCTTCTGTTATTTTTGCAGGATGTTTTATTGTATAATTTTTTTTGAGAAATCTTCTCTGAGAGAGACTTGGGAGGTTGTCTATGACTTCATGGCTCATGAAAATCTTTTGGACCCTCTTTCACATAAGTATCCCAGTTTTGATGAGGATAGACACAGTGCTCTTTGTGGTGAGCTAAAGGAGCTATATGTGGCCATTACCAGACCAAAGCAAAGGCTGTGGATTTTTGAGAGAACAGGTTGTGCAAAACCTTTGTTTGCCTACTGGAAGAAGTTGGGTGTTGTGAATCAGGGAGAGTTTGATATCTTCTTTGCTGGTTGCATGCAAGGTTTTTGTAAACATGAAGATTGGAATCTGCGTGGTCAGAAGGTACAGTGTCTTGTTTTATCCCTTTTGCCCCTGCTGCTTGTTGCTAAGTTGTTATTTCTGATATTGCAGTTTTTTAATGAGGGTGATTATGAAACGGCATCTTTCTGCTTCAAACGATCTGGAGATGTGTATAGTTGGAAATGGGCAAAGGCTGCATCCCTTCAAATGGAAGGACAGAATAATTGGCATACAGATTTGGGAAGGGCCTCAGCTTGTCTGTCTGAGGCTGCTGAGAAATACGAAGAAATTGGAAAACTGGAATCAGCGGTAACTTGCTT
The DNA here is from genome assembly GCA_023053565.1 of Aquilegia eximia. Lineage (NCBI taxonomy): Eukaryota > Viridiplantae > Streptophyta > Magnoliopsida > Ranunculales > Ranunculaceae > Aquilegia > Aquilegia eximia. The sequence continues at coordinate 1,782,116 of JALIGU010000003.1, forward strand.
CATGAAGCTTAGGAATTTTGCTAAAGCATGTAAGTTGCTGTCGGAAACAATACACAAGTCATGATTTTCTTTTTCCCATCGCCAACAACAACAAAAAAGACCACTTAAATTCTGTGTTGCATCTTGTTTTTACAGCAAGATATATTTGGAGAAGTTTGACGAGCCCAGATTTGAGGAGGCTGGAGATTGCTTCAAACTTGCTGGCTGTTGGTCTGATGCCGCAATGACATGCGCTCAAGGAAAATGTCTCTCAAAATGTCAGCATGCAAGAGAGGAGATCTTTTCGAGTTGGGATGGGAACTCACGAAAAAATGGCCAGAAATTGTTCCAGAGGATTCTAAAGTGATATTTCTTAAGAATTGGATCTCTAGGATCAATAGGCTGTCTGATATTAAATCAGTGCTAAAACTTTCCAATGCATTCCCAGAAGATGCTTACAGAATCTTGCTTGGAAAAGAAAATTACGTTGAAGCCTCGGTGCTGCAAAGAGTTCAAGGAAATACTCTTCTTGAAGCTGATTTACTTGAAAACACAATGTGTGGTCTTTCATATTATGGTTCAAATATTCTCAACAGATGGAAGAGATGGCATGTCCTCACAGCTTTCTCAATGTATTAAAAAGCTTGTAAAAAAAGCTGAGGAGCTTGCTTACAAGGTATCAGACTCTTATAGAGGAAATCTGTGCTGAATTAGATTTTTTATCTGATCAGAGCTGCAGTTTGCCAAATATTGTTGCGCATGTCAGAAAGGCTCCTAAATTTAGAAATGTTTTGGTTGAAATTTATGGTTCACGTAAGATGCTTGAAGCCTATCTTAAAGTAGGTGTTGGTTGGTATGGACATGATCAAGATGAATTCTTCAAAAGGAGAAGCTGGCAGCTCTATCAAGTAATTTCTGAGGGCTTTGTTAGTGCTTTGAATACGTGGAAGCGAAGGATCTCCTGTTTATATTCTTACCTTCAGGTTTCTATTACTACAAGCCAGCACAAGAATTACCAGGCCATTTCCATAAATTCTTCAGGGTTTTAAAGCTAAACAGTGAAGACATCTATGTGGCATTTAATAACCAATCATCTTGGCTACGCAGAGCAAATGAAGAGGTTCTTCACAGAATCGACAACAAAGTGTACTTGAGTGACCCAACGTTCAGATCTCTTGGGCAACAGTTCCTGAGTGAAGAAATTTGTTTTCTTTGTAACCGAATACTGAATATATTGATGGAACACCTAAAGAATTACCAGGAGAAAAGATTCTTTTTTGTTCAGAAAGCAGTGCTCGGTCTTCAGATTTCTGGGATTTTGAAATTTCTTGAAAAGTACGGACACGGGTGCTTTTGTATATCAGAGGGGTTGATAGGCATGGCTTTTATTCCCCTGTATTGCACACAATCCATGATAATAACTAAGAATGACGCTGATCTCCAGGACAAAGATACTGCAATTCAGGCAGTCGGTTTAGTTCTTCATGAAAATCTCATATCCTTTAAGAGTGGGTCTCCTGCAACAAAGATTGCTTGGAGTATAGTATTTCTCTTTTTATCGAGCAAAACAATTGAAGAACTGACATGGGAAATACGGAATGAATCTGGACCACATTACTCATGGAAGAAGTTTACTGAGGAGTTCCTCAATTACAAAATTGAAGGGTTTAAGAATGCTTCACCCCCGCGCATACATTTTTGAGCACACTATAGCCAGGTTCTTCTGATTGAATGCTTGCTTTTTTTAACTTCCTTCTGTCAAATCGGAAGGGGTTGGTTCATGACTACGAGGTTGATGGTATCTGAAGCTGTATCTTCTAAAGACTCTGAATCTTTTCAGTATGCTTTATTGGGATCTCCAGAACAGGCTGATCTTTCACACTCCTTAAAACAGATCTATGACTTCATATTGGCTGTTGTCCGTGAGATCATGTCAAAACAGAGATGGGTAAAAAGGTATGAAACTAGGAGATTAGACTCCCACCAATCATTGGCTGTGAGGTTAGTATCTATACTGGCTCTTATATGTCTGAACTCAGAGGAGCACTTTTACCAAGTTCAAGACGTTTTGAGGAATGCTGCTGGAATCCTTCTTGTTTTGCCTCCTTGTTTCCAGCTAGGGCTTTTATATGTGATGAAGGGTCATATGAAATCATTCAAAATCTTTGCACGCTTGTTCACAAAAGCACTAGAAACTATGGATAACAGATTGGTTCTGGTCCTCAAAGATAGTACTGGAAGATCTTCTACATATTTGAAGCCAGAAGTTATTAATATCGGATTCTTTAGTCAGAGCCAGGAAATGCAAATACAAGCTCTATTTTGATGTGGTTTAGTTTCCAACCCTGAATTGCCTTGTACTCAACCAAAGAGAGAATCTTCTACATACAATTTTCTGAAACCCTTGCATGTCCATATTTATTAGCTATCTGTGCATAGGCATGTACTTTCACAGGGACCCTAGGTTGTTATTAAGAAGTCCCATGCTTTTCTAATATATTATTTTAAAAATCAAATTATGGTTCTTCAACCAGGTCCTGGTAAACCCACAAAAATTGTATATTTTGTGACCTCTCTCTCTCTTAAGTGGACTTGAACTCCTGTACCTGAACCAAAGAGACATTTTTTGTACATACTATATCCTAAATCTCTTGCTTTCTTTCAAGCCTAACTTCATCTTGTTTGCACAACTGTTCTAATACTCAATTTCTAACTCTATCCAACACCAATATATTAAACTTTCACCTATATAGCATTATTGGCTGCTATGTTTTTTAACTTTCCCTTCCCTACATAAGATACAAAATATAGATGTCTGTCATTGACCAAAAAAGGAGGCTTCATGTTGACCCAATTTCTATATAGTATAGATGTCTGTCATTGTAAAAGCCTTGGTGAAGGATACATAAGATTCTTCAAAAATCCCAACACTAATCTTTTCTTTATCATCAAAAGTTAATAAATATTTATATGAATTAAACAAAATTTTAGACCATTGGGAACATAACAAAAGTTGACCTTTGATCTCAAGATGGTAGCAAGGCTGTAATGGGGTGATGCACAAAGCTAACCATTAAAAGCTGATACAGGAGGCATCTATTGCACCTGAGGAGTCTGCAGGAAAAGATACTGCACGGGAAGAGTAGCTATTTAGACCTTGGTTTAAAATGGAGCAAAAAAGAACTAGACATTCTAATTCAGCTAGGCATCACACACCTCAAAGGACTTGCCAGATCTTTCAAATTCAAGCATGCTGAGAGCGACTTCACAGCTTTGTGAGACAATAGGTTCAGGATCCTTTGCGAATTCCTCAAGAAGTTCAACACTTTGACTATCTATTAAATTTTACTTTAAATTAAAATCACGAGAAAAAGACAAATTCACCTACTCAAAAAGACAAATTTAACCATGAGAAAGTTATATTGATGTCTGTAATACAGTATCAAGAAATAAAATGTTGGAGGGTGAGAGTGTTTCAAAAGGAGCTGGTATTAACCGAAATAATATTTGTTAGAAATCCCCTAATCCTATTTCTACACTTTAGTTAAGCGAGGAAGTCCTCTCATGTATCCCACACTTATTGCATTTTGAAAGTAAAATGACGTGCTTTTACATAAAGAAATATTATGACATGTCTTCTCTTTTTCTCTCTATTCCTTTTTATGACCAGTTTTAGTTCAACATCTTACTCTCCATGGCACTTACAAAAGGTGCATCCTTCACAAATCATCAAAATCACTCTTCTTTCCCATTAGAGTTTGTGTGGTGTGAAATGGAGAAACCTACATGTTGTTAAACAATACCTGCAATTGATCCAAGTGCTTCAGCTGCTTCGTGTCTAACCATCGGGTGCTCATGGACATCCTTAAGTACTTCAGCCAGGGCAGCAGAAGCAGCTTTGTTTTGAAGCTGGCCCAAAACATAAGCAACCTATAAAATATTAACAAATGTATATCAGGTAACCTTAAGACAAACAATAGTGGTTCCTAAGTCCTAACTAAAACACCATCGTACCCAACCAGGCATAGTTTCGATAAATAAAACCCACACTTGAAATACTAGGTCATATTTACTCGCATTAAAGGTTGCATTCAACTGTTAATATCAGAAGCAGACTATGAATCTATGATAGTTCAAATTCTTTACATGCCAAGACTATTGGCTGTGGCATACAACATAGATACTGGCAGGATACATGTTGGAGACTTGCAAGTACAAAAAGGTACCCGAGTTCCACTCTGGATCCAAACAGAATCTGTGCCCATACAATGCAGATAAAATTTTAGCCATGTACAGCTGTGCAGGTATTCAGGTATCATTGATTGATACATAACGCTTTAATAGAAAATTTCATAATCAGACCACTGTAACTTATTCTTGTTTTTTTTCGTTTGTTTGTTATTGATAAATGGTAGAAAGTTCCAATCCTTGTAACCTTTAATTTTGAAATGAAGCTCGTAAGCTTTTTGACAAGACCCCTAAATTTAAAATATAATTGTTGAATTTGTACAAACTTGACAGACCTCATGTCGCAGAAGAGCACTTCCAGCACCCAAAGATTCAATTATTGCACTGACAGAGCCATCTCCACCACAGTTGCGAAGAGCGAAGAGAGCTGCATATCGCTCATACATTCCCTTTTCTTCATCGAGAAGAACTTCCCTTAAATAAAAAGGGCAGACAACTCAAGAAACCATCTAATCAAGTATGAGAGGTAATACATTCTAGGGTTATGTTGAATCATACAAACCTTAGTTCATCTACAGAACAGCAAGAAGATGCAGGTGTGGCTGGATCAACCGAGAAAAAGGGCGAAACTACTGCTGTTGATGATTCATCACTCTGACCGATATTCTTCTGTTGCTCTATTCGTTGAAGTGCCAACTCACACGTTTCTCGCACCTCCTGAGCAGGATCTGAAACCAATGTCTTTTCTAAGAGGGTGATATTACCCTCCAAGCCAATTGCTCCAAGAGCTTCAGCTGCCTAAATAAAGTGTTAAAAAAAACACAAACTGAATAATAAAATCAACAAGTCTTCCTAACACCTAATGAGTAATAAGAAAAGGCTAAGGCACCTCATGACGAACGATGGGATGCAAAGAGAGATCCTTGAGAACCCCTTCTAAAGCAGGAACAGCATCAGCATCTTGCATTTGACCTAGTGCAAAAGCTGCCTCATGGGCAAGCAAATTTGAAGGATCCCTCGCCGCTGCACATATATACATATTAGCTTAAAAATCTAGACTTTTATAAATGAAGGAAACTAAAATAGAGAAAGCCTAAAGGCTAAAGTGATCCAGTAAAAAACCTGTCATAACTATCTATTGAAAAACACTTAAAAGACGGAGTTTTATCGGAAATCTGCAAACTTGAACACTTCAAACCTTAATTGTTCTGGCTGTCAATTAAAACATGTCTTGAAAGTGCTATCCCTAAGCAACTTAGCATTTCTATTATTGAATTTTAATAAAAAAAAAAATTCCTCAAATAATTCATTTCAAACAAAATGTACAAATATAAGCAGGAATCCAAGACTAAAAACCCTAGTTTTTCTTCTAAAACCCTAGTTTTTCTTCTAACAAATCAAGCATAACTTTTAGATAATCAAGTCTAGGGTTTTTGATAAACCTTCTTCTATCATAAAGAAACAATCTATTGATCATGAAAACTAATAATAACTATATGAATTGAAGAAGTAAAAAAATTACCACGAATAAGTGCTTCACGAGGTCCAGAGCCTCGAAGATTGCGAAGAGAAAACAAAGCTCTGAAACGTTCTGATATTGGTTGAGTTTGATCAAGCAATCGTTCACAAAGGAACTTTTCTGTCTCTGAAGATGATTCGAAAAAATCTCCCAAAGCCATTAAAGATTTGCAGAAGAGAAGTAGAGAGGAAAAAAAAGAAGAAGAAGAAGAAGAATGGTAATACGCTTTGAAATTCGGCGTAAAACCGACGCCAAAATAAGAAGGTTTTTACTTTTTAGCGTTAATAGGAAAGAGTGTGTAAAAAGTGTCACTGTCACACCGACTCTGGTAAGAATTAATAGGTAAAAACGTTATAGGTGTTTGTCGCGCCGAGTCCGGTTATAAATTAGGTAAAAACGTTAATAATAACTAATAAGAGTGTGACACGCCCGACTCCATATAATTGTGGAAAGACTGTAGAGTACATGTTTGATTTTGAACCAGAAGTTTAGGTTAGGGGTAATTTTGGTATAATATTAGGGAAATCTTTCTTGAGTTTTCACTTTTCATTACTGGATATTTCAGCATTTTCTGGCTTATAGTAGACACCTTGACACTAATTTCCAAAAGTTTATGCTTGCTTTCGGAGAAATCAATTTATGCAGTTTAGCATTCGCTGGCTTGCTGCCTTAACAATAACCTGAATTAGTTGTCTAGGTGTTCTTTAATGTTCTACCACTAAAATAACCTAATGAAGTAATGAAAGGTGGTTTTGAGTAGGTTTATAGCTACCGACCTTTTATTTTTTGTTGAATTCCATTGCAATGGAGTGGATAAGCATGCAAGAAGAAAATTGTGTTAGTGTGGAGCTTGGCGTTCATCCACCAGTTCAAACCATGGCACAAAAGTTTGGAGAATATTGTGAAATTTCCGGTGTGTTGCAGTTTGTGTTAATTGTTAAATGGAAGCCCTTATTGTTACAGATCAAGTTGATGGTTCACATTACACTTTATAGATTCTATCTGTAACCGGCTTAATCTAGCCTCAACAGTCTTTACAGAGACCACAACGCTCAATATGTGTTGCAGAAAGTACACCTGCAGGAAGGAATAGAGCATATAAACACCGTGTAAAACATGAGCCACTGAACATGCATCGATCATTCATTCTAATGGTCCCCAGCAGTACCATTGGGCATTGGCACCTCTCAGTCTTCTGGGCCTGCTGCCTTGTCTGACTTTGACACGGGACCAAAAAATGAAACCACCAATGTAAAAAGATGTTTTGAATTCATCTACAAACTTGGGATGTTTGGCCGTTTGGGTCAATTATTAATGGGAGGGCAACATAATTTTTGACATTGAAGATTCGATCAGTGAGGAAGGATATAATTAAAGTTAGTATGACAAGAACTGGTCACATATTCTGTTTAGACCATCGAGTTAACAATGTCTCACCTACTTCTAGAAACTCTAAATGTTTCGAAAACATAAGCGGTCACATATATGATATATACCCGTGAATAGTGATGATAAAAAGAGCTCCTCACAAGATCCATAAAAGTTGCAGTTCACAGCTCAATTGGTGTTTGTATAATAACTTTACAAAGTTCTCTAGATTTCATAATACTACAAAGTTGGAACTAAACTAATACATCAATGTTTTCAATAGTAAATTGGTAAAATTGACGAACTTCCAGAAACAATATTGATCTGAGCTGTGACGAACAAACTATAAATCGAGAGGTGAGAAAAAAAAAAGTTTCGTATACCATATTCAGTGTGAAAATTGTGCATGATTTGTATGCATAAAGAAGGGGGTCATCACTACTTTTAGTTTATTCCATCGATACCCCACATTATGTCAGAAAGAATGTTGGCTACTCAATGCTTGTATAAAATGCTCTCATCTTCACATACCTATGTTTGCTTGAAGAACACTGTGGAGCTCAGCTGCAATTCCCTCTAAAAGAACTGGTTTCCGTATTAGACCATTCATTCCAACCTGAAGGCATCTTTGCCACACATCTTCATCAGCACTAGCAGTAAGAGCTACAATCAATGGACAACTTCGACTTTGGAACTTCCGGACTCTCATAGCAACTTCAAATCCATCCATTTCAGGCATGTGGAGGTCCAACAGAATAATTTGGAAAGAAGATCCTGCAGTACCCAAAGCACTAAGACACTCAAAGCCGGATGAAACAGCCGTGACATGGCAACCCAGCTTTTCAAGTAGCTTACGAGTTACAAGCCTGTTAACACCATCATCGTCAGCTAATATAACTCGAAGTCCTCTGAGTTGAGAATTGGAAGGTGGTCCAGGTTCAATTAAGTCATCGCCACCTGACAAACTAAGTTCAAACTTAAGAACGAGGGTCATGCTTTGCACCAGACCACGGGAGCTTGGAGCAACCCAGATATTCCCTTGCATCATCTGCAAATTAATTAAAAAACAGGTGAAACATATTAAGAATCAGATTATTTTACAGGAAATACATTGACATTTCAATTTGTAAAACACATGCAGGTGTGGTAGAATCCAGAAATATGCAACAAGAAGAATGTCATACAGATATTTACTGTGAGAAGGAAATTAATAAATAAAGAGAATTCCTGAAAACAGTTCTGAATGGTGCCTATAAATGTTCCATAACATATACTCACAATATACTAGAAGCCAGAAAAGGTCTAAATATCTCTGTTCCCTGTTCCAACAGAAGTTTGCAGAAAGAACCCCTATTTTATATATTGATCAAGAAGAAACCAACCACATTTTTACATAGAACCTGTCCTGACCCCTGAGCATTTTGCTCATTATAACATCTAAGGAAGGGATAAATTATATGCATTCAAAAAAAAAAAAAAATCCTTTGCTGGTTTTATCTTCTCGTATCACATACGATAGACTGGGATTTACATTCACAGTATATTAGAGTTAAAATCCCAGTTCTTGTCTTTTGAGATCTTCACACTCTATGAGAGAAGGAAATTTTGCGCTGTGCAACTACTTGTAGGGTTGACCAGAAACCATATTTTATTCCCTCTTGGAATCTTCTGACAAGCCTTACTTTCGCTTTAATTGAGATTGTAATTTTTCTTTTACTTAGCCTGAATTGTAATCTTCTGTATCTCTCTTCTTAATTAATATGATACTGCTTATCTTCACACAAAATAAGCATGCCATACGCACAACTGCCAAATAAGAAAGTTTAAGCAATATTGGGTCATGGAGATTATTCACTATTTTATCCACCCAAAAAGGGAGAAATGTTTCTCTTGGTTCTCTGGTCTGTCTTCGACTTTATTTAGCAATCATACTAACTCCAGAATTCACTCAAAACTTTTGCAATTTTCACATCAAGTAAAACATTGTTTCTTTATCATATATAGGATAATTTGTCTTCAAAGATCATGCCATAGTTCCTTATTTTTATTATAAATTTTCAAGTCATGTGTCTGGACTTCTTTTACCTTATTGTTGGCCGTGTTCAATCATTCAATTTCTTATTAACACATGGTGAAGCTAACTAAAAAGATAAAAACAGAGAATAATAAAAAATAGTTATCCTACCTGCACAAGCTTTTTGCACATGTTGAAGCTTAGGCCACCATCAATTCCTTCACTATTTATCCTTGTAGAAAGCTGTATGGGAGGATATGAGCTTTCTAATTGGGAACTACCGCTGTCAAATCCAATTTCAAACTTTATAAACGTGTACCCTTCTGATGAACTTGGTCTCCATATTGCCCTTCTTTGATCATTTCTGCCTTCAATTCCCCCCACAGACGAAGTCCGAAAAGTTACAAACCCTGCTCTATCACATCCAATCAACAGATTCCCAACCATATGCAATATGACCTGGAAAACTCTTCTTTCATCACCTATAACCAAATTTGGCAGTGAGCTACCAACATCAACAGAGAAGCCAAATCCCTTTGAAACACATAGGCACTTGGCAAGACATGCTGCTTCCTTTATCATGGGGTGAAGATGAAAAGGCCCCATCTCCAATGGAAGCCTCCCGGTATCCTTACTGGAAATCTCCATTACGTCATTTATCAAGGTTGAGAGGACGCTGCTCGTCTTCACCATTGTGTCAACAATCATCTTCTGTTCGTTAGCTACATTATCTTGTTGTATCATGGACAGCAAGCCTGAGATAGAGTGCATTGGCCTTCGCATCCCCTTACTCATGACCATCTGAAATGAGTTCCTCGCCTGACTCGCCATCATTGCATCTTTCTTAGCCTGCTGTAATGCTCGATTCTGCTCCGCCAGTTTGTCCCTCATCAGTTGTGACTCTTCCAGGACTGCAGCATGAGATAGAGCCACAGCCACCTGATCAGCAACCACCTTGACAATCTCTAATTCTTGGTAAGTCCAATCTCTACCATTTGCATTTGGAAGAACCAAAACAAGAATTGCATAACATGCTTGAATCAGTTCTGGTGTCCCACCTTTAAAATTTGACACTCTCAGCATTGGCATTCGAATAGCAGCCACAGCACCTAACTCATCAGCACCACCACTACTTGCAGATCCAAGAGCAGAATCCGGCCTTAAGATCTTTACTCCATCATTTTTCTTTATCTTCAATACATCTGGATTATCATATGGAATTGAAACACGACTCCTGCCTTTTAATTCATGTGTAAGATTCATCTCAGTTCTATCTTCATTGGGCATCCACACTGCACAATTTTGAAGGTCCAATGTATTTGATAACTCAATAAGTGTGGTGTATAAGATAGTATGCCGATCAAGCGACTTTCTAATCTCATGGGTAAGCATTCGTACATGCCAACTTGCTTCCTTTTGTTTCTTCATCATCCCAACCTCCCTATCAAGCTCCCAAGCTTTCTTCTTCAAAAAGAGCTCTCTAACCTTTAATTTGAGAAGTAGAGGGATAAGGGTTATTAGTGTAATTGCTGTCGCACACGAAACCAGAGCTGTGAGAATTTTAAAAATGGTTAAGGCCAACATAAGCTGAAACGTATGTGGGGCATAAGTCCATCCATTCAGTAAATGGGTCATTCCACAAAGAACTATGAAGGCAATAAACTGCGCGAGAACCCATTTGAAAGGGATATTCGAGCAACTAATGAAGTATAGTAGTTCCAATGGGATGGAAAAGTAGGCGATTGCAATAAGAAAATCGCTGACTTGCTGGCAGTGCATAATGCTCTCAATACTCCAAAATCCTTCATCATCACAATTACACCGAGAAAATTCAACATCTTCCGCAGAAATCAATACAATTAGACAAAGAAACAAAAGCACACTACCAATAGCTTTTGACATTGCATCCAAGTCCCTCCTCTGTCAATCCATTTCTGTAAAATAGTTTGTTTTTTTTTTTTTTCAGAACTCCAACACAGAACAAGAAAAAACACATCTTTGAACTAAATCCCCAAAATTAATATTCAATCCAATCCAATTCAGCAAAAAAATTATACTAATTCAAATATAATTAGAATAAAACTATAGAAGTACATACATATAAAAGAAACCCTCTGTCAACCCTTTTCAAATCCAGTCCTTTAACAACTTGTTCTTCTTTTCTTTTTTTTGCCAAAAATAACACTTATTCCTTTCTTCTTAAGTTGTCTGTTTGTGTTTCAACTTTCATGTAACTTCACAACAATGAATTGAATATAAAAAAAAAAGTAAATAATTACCTATATTAAGAACACCCCAAGTTGAATTTGAATAAACCCATCTTCAGATCTCATCCTTGCTTCTTCTTCTTTACAAAAATTCCTCTGTTCTTCACAACTCAAGTTATCACTGAGTTCAAAATTACCCAGTTTCAAACAATACCTCTCTTCTTCGTCCATTAGAAGAATACCCAAAGTCTCAAATTCAAGATTAACAACAAAATACTATGAAATTTACACATCTCATCACCTGGTACTTCTAAAACACAACAAAACTTTGGCAAAAATTAATATCTTTCGATCGAGTTTCTTCTGAGAAAACTTGTAGAAGTAGAGGAAGAAGAGAAGAAATGAGAATATTGAAAAGTTTGGGTTTTTTTTTTTTTTTTTTTTTCTCCAATTGAGAAGAAAAACGTGAAGAAGAAGGTGTGATCGTAAAGAGAGAAAGTTGGAGGTCGAGAGTTGTAATAATAAAAGAGCAAAAAAACCAAAGAAAGAGAAAGAGAAAGGTAGAATAATGATCAGTTGGTCCTTGTGATCAAATGTCAGCTCAACGTCAGTAAACTACTTTATGCCACGTGGAATCTGTTCAACTCTGCAACAGCCAACAAGTGATGTTGCATTGTTTCTTGCTTTGCTAATTGCTACCATGACCAATCAGCACTCTCGCTTAGATTTTATATTAATTAACGTTAACACAAAATAATGAAATATACTAATAAAGTTAATACCTCAAATTTATCATACGAAACTTCCCAATTTGGAACTTATATGTGACACATTATTTTTTGATGAACAAGAAGAAAATAGATCATAAGATCAAGGAAGGACTAGGTCAGTCTTTAAGGTTCCCAGTATGTTGGACACCTTTAATTAAACATATGATGTAAGTAAATGTTGTGAACTTAAAAACATTTGCATATGAGACTATAGGATAGTGTTTTTGAAAACTTTGAACTTTGAACAAAGAAAAGAAAAGAAAATAATAGAAAAAAATTGAAACAAGTCGAACCTGCTTTTTAAAAAGAGGGACCCATAAAAAATTCATACAGTCGAACATGAAGCGAACCTAGACAGTCTTGGTATAATAAATTGTTGAATGTGTCTTCATCATTTACAGAAATAAGATATTTCTATTATACCAAATACCAATACTCTTTTGTTTATGTCTCTATCCATTCCCCCCTTTTTATTGATTTCTTTTATAGTATCACTTTATTATTTGGGTTTTGCAACTAGATTTCTTATGGGGAGAATCAGTTCAACGTTCTAATCAAAACACATGGAGAGAGAAGATATTTCGTAGCTACAAGGGTATATCAATGTTGATATATCTAAGGTTTGGTTGGTTTCATTATTTATTACTTAGCATGTGTTCAAGAAGATTGGATTACATGTGATGTGAATACTTATGGTGAATTGGCTATAAGTAGAGGACTGGAGGTGAGCAGGTGGCAGCCAATGTATTGGAGTGTTGATGGGTCTTGTGATATCTCAATTCTCATACGGTGATATGGAACATCTGTGTTTTTATTTTTTTATTGTTTTTTTCTACCTTAAAAAATGTTGGTTGTGTTTGCACATTCTTTAATCTTTAACCATGCTTCCTCTACTTTAGTAGTTTTGGAGCACAAAACACTTTTAGGACATCTCCAATAGTTGGGTTATAATAGCAATCCAGCTCAGCTTTTAGCAGCCCAAAGCCCTCAATCGTATCATATATATCTTCTCAATTTATCAGCTCAAACAGAGCTTACTAGTAAAGTGTAAAATTTTACTAAGATTATGTATCACACCGCAAATCAGTTGCGGTATAATAAATTTTGGGACGAAATCGTAAATTGTGGTACATTGAAGTTTTAAAGCCAAACTGTTGGGCTTATCAGTTACTATTTGGGATTGGGCTTGCATCGTACTGTAAGAGAATTGTGGTCCGATGAAATTTTAATTTAAAATCATAAATTAATTACAGTTTGATACAATTATTAGTGATACCACAAATAAATTACGGTATGACGAATAACTTTATCTTGACTTCATTCTACTAGGTTAGCCAATGTTAAAAATCTATTTTATAGAAACCACCGTTGGAAAGTAAAAAGTGAAAAACAAATGTTATTTTACATATAGTCCATAAACACAACCATTGGAGATGCCCTTTTCATTAACTGAGAATTATTTTTAAATTTTATTCAAATTTATAAGTACTGTTTACCCATATAAATGTTTCAAACCCCCAACCCCTCTATTGGTTTCACACTTCAGTTTCCTCAAATGTCCTATATACCAAAATTTCTTACTAAAAATAATAGACAACAAATTATTTATTGCAACTTGCATATAAATGATACTGTAGTATAACATAGGAGCAAAATCTTGAAAATTATCATTGATAACTCGATTCTTTATCTACTCACAGCATCATGCATAAAACCTTCAAAAACTAATCTTGTCATATTGCGCCCAATGCCCAAATGTATGAGTACTGTTTGCTTACAAGTTGGATCCACCAAAAAATAGGCCCATATAGAATGAAAGAAAACCAAAGTATCATCCAAGCCCTACATTATATCAACATCTTGCAGAGGCCCACAAAAACTTAACTTTAGCCCGCAATTCTAGACTTCTAGTATCACAAGATTATAGAGATCAACAACACACATATCATAATATCATATCATCATAACATTAATATGAGCTGATTTGGAAACAAAATGGCGTGTTGTACATTAAATGAAGTGTCCACTTATGGAATATGAAAATTGAAAGAAAGAGATAGAAAACTGCAGGAAGAATTGGAACATGCATGTTCTTCATTTCACTTATTTCTTGTGCATTGCTTTCAATGACATGGAAGAGATCACATGAATATCAGAAACAGGAAAACTGAATATGAAAGAAAAACCCACTTACAACTCTAAAAATAGAATGACCATGTTCTTCAATTCATCCTTTCCTTGTACAACTATACATAAATGAACATGATTATCACAATTCACACAATGAAAGCTCAGACAATGAAGGGCAAGGGCTGCTAGCTAGTTATAGCCGTATGTATAACTAGTTTGTTACTATTTGTTCTCAAGTGCCATTTATCCCAAGTCACACACATTGAATGATGTATCCCTTTGCAGGATTGGCAGAAAAGTTAGTGTTATTTGACAGTGGTATGAGAGTGATGAACTCCATTAATTGGGTCAATATATATGAACTATTGGTATGGCATTGGCACCATATTTTATCTGAATTTTTATTACCTGTACTTCTAGTTATCAATTTATTTGTTTTTTAATGTTTTATTTTCAAGAGATATTTTAGGTTATTTATTTGACGCAGGCAGCAAGAACAGCCAGTGTTAATTCTATCTGGAATTTTCGTCATCTTCAAGGGGACATTTGGTCATCTTCCAGGGGACATAGTGCATCTGTGCATTATATGAAATTATAATCAAATTTCATCAAATCATCCACTACTATATAGGAGTATTCAAATTAATTTAATCAATATCTTAAGTATAGTTAATATCTCTACCACTCTCTAGGTGCAAGGTGTAAACCGCCTTCAGAATACCTAAGTGAAAACAACAAGAGCTCCAAAAGAAAGATTACAACAAAATTAACCAAAGAATTGTTTAAGAAAAGAGCTAGGTATATACATACAGTAGTCAGAATAAATCCACAACCAAGCCGGCTTAAACAATACCTACTAATAAGCAAACGTCCAAAACCGTGTCACCTTCAACACACCAATTCACTATAGTCACAAGGACAATGCCAATGTCTTAAAAGAGTTAAAGAACAAAATTTCTCTGCCTCTTCTCTTAATTCCTTTAGTCTATACTCTATAAACTCCCTTTATCAACACTCTCCCCTTTCTTCTCTCTCATTCACATTTTCTATCAACACATCCCCATACTTCATTTGATTATACCTTTGTTCTTACAGTTAGCTAGCTAGACATCACCATTCCATCACAAATTCTCCCTAGCTTCAATGGAGTACCCCGGTGGACACGAGGACAAAGAAGGTGTAAGGTCATCAGAGCAAGCTGCCATTGACGATGGGGGTACAACTCGTTACTATGAATGTGTGTTCTGTAAGCAAGGTTTCACTACTGCACAAGCCTTGGGTGGACACATGAATATTCATAGGAGGGAAAGGGCAAGGAACAGGCAACCAACACTGCCTACAGCCACAACTCAACCAATGGAGGACTACTCAAGGGCTGCACTGATCTCTCGACCAACTTCAAGTCACTTACCCTGTTATTCTCAACCTCAAGAGACACCAAGTAATTATCATATGTACCTGCCACCATCCCCATCCAGTAGTAGACACCCTCGTCTGTCCCATACCAATCAATCAAAACGTTCTCTAAGGCTATTTGAGGAGGATCATTACACAAATCTAGGCTTGCAAATTGGTTCCAATGAAGAAGATCAGAAGATGCAATATGGGGAGCAAGATGAAGTGGATTTAGAACTTCGATTGGGTCATGATCCTTGATACATGAATTTCATACAATTTTTTCTGCACTTGGATATAGCTTATAACCAAGTAAATTTTGTGTCAGAGGTCTGAACACTTATCGGCAGTAGTAAACTAGTAGCAAAGGAAAAGAAGAAAGAATTGTAGGATTGTTCAGCCTTAAAATTAGGTATTTCTTTCATTCAAATTATCTATCTAATCTCTAACTTTGAACCCTTGTAGGGTTTATACATCAAAGATCCATTATGCTGATTTAATTTCTTCCATCATGATGTGTTTTGTAGTTTGTACTGGCTAGGCTAGGACGTGATTATGCCGAATTAGTAAATTACTTTGTGTTATGCATTGTATAAATTTGTGTTAATTACAATTTCGGTCTCACAGTCTCACCTAGCACTATATGATATATCAGTCCCAACTCCCATGAATCAACTGTTTACATATTATTCATCCTATTAATCTTACTATCAACTTCAAATTATTACGTACCAAGCAGCCAATTTGTGATTGGAGGTCTCTCGTAGTTTTTACAATGGATATTGATCCTGTTGATCAACATGTAACCGAAGCAGTGTTGGGCGTAGAAAGGATGCTCAAGAAGCTAGCCTGAAAATTATGCTGAAGCAGTATTTAAATCCCAAAAAGACTCCGAAAAATTGTTTAGCTGATTTGTGCTGGTTAAGCTTGAGGCAGGACACTTGAGAGTTGAGACGAGTATGTATGGACGGAGATGGAACTTGGATTCAAAACGTTGATTGGAGGTTGCCATATGCCATTGCCCACCCAAATTGTACTCTTGATTCTATTTCCTCAAATGTCTCACTCACTCACAGCATCACATTGCAACTTGCATATAAAAGTATAAAACCCATGAATAAATGATAGCAATAACATAGCAGTAAGCCAGTAACATCTCAAAAAGCATGATTATTTATGTACTCTGGGCATCATACATAAAAACTTGAGGAAAGAACTTCTTTCATACAAACTCAATTTGCACATATTGCACGAATGTAAATGAGTTGTAGTGGCGTTGTACTATTATAGTTTTGTTTCCTTAAGGTGAAAGGAAAATACATATGCAACCTTGGGGATATCCTCGGATATTCCACGAATTATACTGATTTTTGAGGAATCGGATGCACAAATATTTAATTTCGGCAAAATCTGATTTTTCAGAATTCGAAATTTGGCTCGAATTGGCATTATAAACTATGTATGCAAAAAAAATAAAAATAAAAATGCAACATCAGGTCATCAGTACCTACAAATTGGATCCTGTGACCACAGTATCATCTTAGCCCATAAGTACAGTATGTACTATTCATGTTGCAAAAGCCCATAGAAAAGGATTCAGCCTTGAAAATAGGTAATGTCACCTAAATATACCAGAATCAAAACTGGAAATCCAGAAACATTCTACATATTTGAACAAAGAGTGTGCTGTTTGTTTTTTCAGTTATACTAGGGTGTCGTTTGTTTTTTCGGTTATACTAGTTCTGATAGTTTATAAGCTATTAGAAAACCCAAACTATAAGCTCCATCCCCAAACTTAGGTGTTGTTTGTTTTTTCATGTTCTAATAGCTAATAGCTAGTAGCTTATAGCTAATAGCTAGTAGATATGTTGTTTGTTTTTATTTTGAATAATTTTTTATAAGCTCTTCTTATAAGCTATACCTGTTTGTTTTTACCACTTCTGAATCTATTTATATATTCTTTTTTTACTAATATACTCTTGTTAAAAAAAGGACTTATGTTCTATAATTATTTTATTTTACTATACATAGAAAAATCCTAATGAAATAATATTACACCACAACAAATAAGAGTATCTCTTAATGAATAAATACAATAAAATAATTTTTAAAATAATAGAAAAAAAACCGCAAAAATAGAACAAACATAACCCATGTAAATTTTCAGTTTTGATTTTGGTTTGAATAGTAATTTTAATTATTAAGCAAGATTTTAGATGTAATTTTACACCCTATCAGATATTTCTACTAGCTATAAGCTCCATAGTAACCTCCTACTAACTAGCGATTTTCGACTAGAAAATCTTATAAGCCCCAAAAAACAAACGGGCTTTTGGCTAATCTAAATTTATAGCCAATAGTAAAATTGGTTTCTACTGGAGTACTTCATATTAAATACATTTTGTTGTACTGTATTGATGGAAACCTACGCAATGGTTTGGCGAAATTATCCCCCAAGTCCAAATTTGTCAGGTTGGATTGAATGGGTCATATATGACAATATGACATACCATTTCAACCGTGCGGTGTGATAGAGCGTGTTGCATTTCACGTTTCTCCAATACTGTACGTTACAACAAACACAGACATACAGTAGAAGGACCGAGACGACGAAAACCAGTTGAGTACTTGAGTTCATTTCCTTCAAAGGGTGGGCGGGCGGGCTGGCGAAAGGATTAATTGAAATCGATGGCCAAATCTTCCAATTCAATACGAGATGCTTGTCTCGACATTGTTGCTGTTCCAGTGTAAGTGGTAATCATACATTCATACAATACACTGATACACATACATACATACATACATACTCTCATTTGACCTATTCAATTACCTTTTTTGCTAACAATTTTCAATCTTACCCCTTTTTCTACTTTTATGAAATTTCAAAATCAAATGTTTCCGCTTTAAAAGTGTTAATTTCAAAAAAAATCATGGTGGAATGGAGTAAATTGGGATTCAATCTTTTGAAACTATAAAAATAAACTCTTGTTTGTTCTTTGTCTATTTCCATGTTTGGAGAGAAGATAGTAGATTGAATTGCCAAATTAAGCATTGCTTGATTGATTGATTCTAGTTCATTGTCAGTGTTCTGGGATGCCATTGAAATCAAATCAGAGGACTGCAAAAGGAAGAAACGAGTTTCCACCAGTGATCTGAGATCAAGTATCTTTAGGAAAATAAGTGGAGGCTAAAGTGGAACGATTTTGGAATGACCATAAATCTTGGTAAGTGCATAAATCAAGACACAAGCAATATTTTTTTCGGTAGTCCATTGCCTGTTGCTCAGTCTTTTGTTTGTTTGATTATTGTTATTGCCAAGTCTTTCAGGTTTGTGCTCATTGTTTTTTTTCTTTTCTGTAACAGCGAAAGCTAAATAAATATCTCCGACCAAGCCACATCCATTGCCTGTTGCTGTAAATGATAACCAAGTATGATTTGGAAGGAAAGTTTCCTGCACAAAGAAAGGTACAGAGAGCCGGTGTCCTGCTTTAGATTATATTGTGCCTAGTATGTGAAGGAAAGTGTGTTTTTTTTATTGTGTTGAAAATGATTTTAACTGCTAGGTTAACATCATTCTGTTAGTTTTGTGTCGATTTATGTAGTTTCATTTTTATTTACTTTTACTGCCTGGTTTGTAGACAGTGTGAT
The DNA here is from genome assembly GCA_023053565.1 of Aquilegia eximia. Lineage (NCBI taxonomy): Eukaryota > Viridiplantae > Streptophyta > Magnoliopsida > Ranunculales > Ranunculaceae > Aquilegia > Aquilegia eximia. Next base: position 1,801,334 of record JALIGU010000003.1, read on the forward strand.
AAAAAGGTGAAATTGGAAGTGTATTTTCCATTTGTCTCCTCAAATACCAACTAAACCATTACTTGATGGTTCCTGCCATCCCACCTGCACCACAGCTGATGGACTAACTACACCACCCAATCTCCACTGCTAGTCTAGGACCAACACCACTTATGTTTTACAATCACTCATTGTCCACACAACCACTACCGATACTGATACCATTAGTGACTGCCATGTAGCAACCAACTATTTGATCTCCACGCTCATCGCCAGACACTAGACTACCAGGCAGCACTACCATCACTAAACCACCTCCATTATCAATTTTGTGTATTGCCACCACCACCATCACAGCATTGCTACCAATCCCATCCAGACCACTAGCCACACAACTTGATCATCGCCGCCATCACAACCATACCATCACTATAAATACACAAATCTACGATGGTCTCAATACTCCATCATATATTTCCCACTGTCCCACCCCAACCCAAAACCAGCTGTCTAAATTACCATCATATTTATAACAATTGCCATTAAACCCACCACTACCGCATTCTCTGCACCACGACCTAAATAAGCCAGTACTACCAAAGTCTAACTGGAACCAGCAAAAGTCTAGATTTTTTTTCCCCAGTTCTGTTTTTTTTTTTGGGCACTCTGCTGATGTACTTATTATTATTTGAAATGTTGATCAGGTTAATTTTGCTGGAACCATTTATGTCGTAAAGCACAAAGAAAAATAATGAGAAATTCAATATTGAGATTGTATATTAGTCTAAAAAATGAATCATTTCATGTCGTAAGGTTTTGCACCTAAAGCACAAAGGAAAAGAATGTGAAACTCAACATTGAGAATGCATAATAGACGGACAAGTAGAAAATGAAAATTGTCCTATAAGTTTTAAGAAATTCCAAAGGAACGGGTGACACATGCAATCACTCAGAATGGTCATGTAACTTTGGCCTCAAGAGAAGGCATTTGTTTAAAACCCAGTGGCTTACTTTTTCTTTGCTCTCCCATCCTTGCTGAATAAGAACAGTTTCTATTAAATCTTCTGAAGTACTCAAGTGGTCGGGGGCCAAAAAGTCGTGAGTCAGCAGCATGTCGATATCTGGCCTATCATTGGGATCACTTGCCAGGCAGCTTCTGACAAAACTTTTGAAATTCTCTGAAAGGGCCCTCCTCTTATTATGGGTTCGAAAATTCATTCGACACCCGATTCTATCGAACACGGCCTTTGTCATGTGATCAAACATTTCGGCAGTTGGTGGCCCTCCGTAAGCTAGTTCCATCGCAACTATCCCAATGCTCCATATATCAGACTTTAAGAGCTGATCGGGTGCATCAATGAAGTACGATTTGTATTCTTGAATCTTTTGTTCCGGAGGGATCCAGTACGGAGCATCCGTGGTTGTGTTGATAATGGTTAAAGACGTCGGACTTGGTCCATAAAATGAGTTGGATAGTTTAATTGGGGATGCTTGGTTGTTATGCATCAATATATTGCCCAATTTTATGTCCTTGTGAAGCTGACCCTCGTGGTGAAACAATGACAAGGCCTCTGCCACCTCTTTGATGATGAAGGCCACATGCTTTTCTTCCATACCAAAAGCAAATAGTGGGAGGATGTCCTTGAGCGAGCCCAAGTCCATTGAAGGCGCTACAACATAATGAACCAAATCCTTCTGCCAATGAAGATGGGGAAGAATTTTGGGATGATCATCTATATGGTGTGGCTCTTCATAAACCAAGTCACTTCTTTCAGTGTCTAGAGTCTTGATGACCTCATACATTATAATTGGTTCTCCACCTTCGTTCCCAGGTAATACAGTAGCTTCGAGAGGAAATGTCACTCGCATAACCTCCACACCATCTGAAGTGGAGGAAAGATGTTTTACTAGGGTATATGATTCTATATTAGTAGGATCTTTTTGATTCATATTGATTGAACAAGGAGTCAAGAAAAGGGTTAGGGGTGTGATTGTGTGGAGAAGAGACTTCAAAGTTAAGAAGGAAGAGAGTTCTGGTTTTTGTGATTTCTTTCTAGCACTGCAAGAAACGATCAAGAAGAAAAGGATTTTGGGTTATGTGATTTCTTTCTATCTTGGGGTTTTCTTAATACACTTTTAGGACGTTTCTTGGAGGAGATGAGATTGAGAAGAATTGGCAGAAGTAGCCGTAGTAGCAGCGGTGATTGTTTCTTTTCAAATATCTGCCATTTTGTAAATTTTTTGACTTCGGATCGGATTAGGAGAGAAACATACTTCGAATCGGATTAGGAGAGAAACATACCCAGGACCACAATTGGGCTTTAGACTGGAGTTGAAGCAAGGCCCATATATACAATTACTTTGAACTTGGAATTGGAGTGATTGAAAGGGTCTGTTTGATTCGGGCAGGGAATCAATTTATCGGAAAATAGATTTACCATATACAAATATTCGAGAAATAAAAATCATAAAATAACAAGTATCCTATATATCGACCATGAATATTATTGGAAAATCATGTAAATATGTGCTCAGATATGTCCCACATTTTAACTTATCGTTTCGTTTTAAAATTTTACTGCTTATTTTTCATGTAATTAAACATGGGAAATTGAGATTTCCTAGGAAATCTATTTTTTGGACTCGAATCAAACATACCCTAAATATAGAGATTTTTGGATATACCCATCTGAACCTAAAAATTGGAGATACCACCATTTGAATTTTAATTAGTAATACCTCCAAATTAAGAGCCAAGTTGGTCAACTGATCATTTACCAAGTTTCTGACAGGAAATTGGCGCAATATTCGAGAGTTGAAGCAGAATGCTTACCTGACATGAAGTTTGATATTACAAGTTGTTGAACCCATGCTACACACCGAGATTTGTGTTATTCAATAAAATGGAAAATCACCAAATTTTTTTTAATGCCCTTCTCAACCTAAATTTGTAGGGATTTTATAATGGCTTTATAAGTGATTTGTTGAACTGAGTTTTTTTTAATGCCTTTCTTAACCTAAATTTGTAGAGATTTATAATTAATATTTTTTGTATTTAGTATGATTTTTATATAAGAATTAAGGATTTTAAATAGAAGAAGAATTTAGTAGGAAAAAGAAATTTAGAATTAATTTCTAAAGGGTTTTAAGGTTTTATAAATCTCTGTTGACATGGAAGGTGAATTTTCTTTTTAATTTGGGCTCTCACCAAATTTAAGCAAATCTATATCTATATCTATATACTATATAATAGTGGAGCCTAACAAGTGCCACATGGCGTGTTCTCAACAACTTGAGAATAGAACTTAAGCCCAATTTAAGTCCAATTAAGCTTAATTAAAGTCCAATCCACCTTCCATGTCAACAGAGATTTATGGAAACCTTAAAGCCCTTTAGAACTTGATTCTAAATCACTTTTTCATACCAAATTCTTCTTCTATTTAAAATCCTTAATTCATATATAAAAACCATACTAAATACAAAAAATATTAATTATAAATCTCTACAAATTTAGGTTAAGAAGGGCATAAAAAAAAACTCGGTTCAACAAATCACTTATAACTTATAAAGTCATTATAAAATCTCTACAAATTTAGGTTGAGAAGGGCATTAAAAAAAGTTTGGTGATTTTCTATTTTATTGAATAACACAAATCCCGGTGCATAGCACGGGTTCAACAACTTATACT